>QXJR01000024.1:0-366534 GCA_020975725.1 Picocystis sp. L7 | reverse complement strand
CTAAACCCTAAACCCTAAACCCTAAACCCTAAACCCTAACCTAACCCTAAACCCTAAACCCTAAACCCTAAACCCTAAACCCCTTGGTCGAAGCTGCTGGCCCCATTGAACATGGACGCCATGTTGGTCACCTGGTTAGTGTCCCAGCCACTGATGTCTTGGTTGAAGCTGGAGGCAACAGCAAACATATTTTGCATGGTAATCACACTGCTGGTGTCCCAGCTGCCGATGTCTTGGTTGAAGTTGATGGCGGACCTAAACATTTGAAACATGTTGTTCACGCTGCTGGTGTCCCAGCTCCCGATGTCTTGGTTGAAGGTCCCTTTGAAATTGAACAAAAGACTCATGTCCGTGATCCCGGTCGTGCAGGTCAGTCGTATCTGCTCGTCCGCTGGATCATTATCAATAAGATTGTCCAGCTGGGCCCGGGTCCGTTTGGTGTAGGTATTCCCATTGACCTCCCCTGAATCGCCCACTTCGCCATCGGGACACAGCACGGTCACGTCGTTGTCGGCCAGAAAAAACACGTTCGGACCATCTCCCGCGAAGGCTTGTTGGAGGCCCGTTCCGACGAGCAGGAGCATGGCGAGGAGGAAGGTGGGCGAGGTCATGGCTGGAGCGGCAGGCCGTGGCGCACCGTTCGGTCGTTCCCTCCCTCCACGCCTTTGCCCTTCGTCCCAGGGTCGTCCACGACAGTTGTGGCTGTACCCGTACCTCCCGAGGGTGGATAGGAGACTGGGGTGGCGGTGGGAGTCCCCGTAAGAGGATGGGGCGTCCAGCTTTCATCTCAGCTGGGTGGGGCGCCCCGATTCCGGAGGCTTCCAGAAGCCCCCCGACCCCATCGAAGGACACACGGGCAGGGTCGGGGTGGCACAGGGACAGGGGGGGCATCTCCACGTTCCACAAGTGAAGGTCCTGGATCCGATCCGAACGGATTCGGGGTCGGAAGGGGATCGGTTCCCACCACGAAAGGCAACGCCCCTTTCGCAATGGCACCCACCGAACTCCCTTGGTTCCCATCCCTGGTTCGAAAGGGAACACGTGCACGGATGGATGGAACCTCTGGAAACGCACGCGTGCAACTGCGAAGACGCAACACGGGTTCGCATCTTGGAGATCGATCCGATGCCGAACGGACGACGGCGTAGACACCGTGGATCGATGCCCAAGGAAGTGCGCATCTGAGAATGAATCGCGAGTCGGTCGCCATGGCCAGACCTTCCGACAGGATGGACAAGAGGACGATAGAAACACCTACCACCCAGCCGCACGCGAGCAGGTGCGCTCTGAACGTCGCCTTTCGAACGTGTTGACGATGGTAGTCCGCCGGTTCCTTCCCGTCTCCATACATAGAAAGACGATCCAGGTAAAGTTAGGCGCGTGTAACGGGATGTGCACGGTGACCTTCAAGTCTCTTACAGCCGTACTTTCCCTATCAGAAGATATCTCATGCCTCGTGGTGGCTTCGAGATGTTTATGTATAGGTAGTTTGTTCGCGGTCGATGAACTGTCTGGTCTTCTGGCTTTTCCTCTAGAAAGGTTCCCTTCCTGGTCAATCGGTTGTTGGATAACATGCATAGGCCTTGGAAAGAGTTGTCACACTTTCCAACAATTGGATTCCCTGCTACTTCGTTGTACAGCTGGATTCTTTCACTTAAGTCCGACCAAGCTCAATCCAGTGCCCCTCGGGAAGTTAAGGTTGTGAAATGGTTCGCATGGAGGAGTACATTCAGCGTAGGCTTCCTTACAAAAAGAGGGAGTTCAAAACGTGGTACACTGGCAGCTTCCGAAAGATACCTGCTCATTCGGGCCTTCTGGCGCTTCGCGCAGCATTGTGGCTTGCTCAAATGCATACCCCATGGAGATCAACTCAGGTTCGGTATAAAGATCGTTACCGATGATGTTAATCGCAAACGGTCGCCCACCAGCAATGTAGCCTGCTGGAAGGGTTATCTGTGGTAGCCCCATGTGATTGATCTCAGGCACACTGATGGCACCAACTCCACCCTCGTCAAACGTGGGCAAAGGAATGGCAGCGAAGGGATAGATCAAGCCGTCCAATTGCTCTTCTTCCATGATCTCGCGATACTTCTTGTACAACTGGCCCCGCCAAGCTGCATACTCCCAGTACTCTGGGTCGGTGAGGGGATCTCCACCTGTTCCACTGTCGGTCACAGAGAAAGGACTGACAGCAGACTCTTCCCCCATGGTGCGGTTGGTCTTCTCCTCCCACTCTTCCACCGAGTTGAAGTCGGACGTATCGCCCAGGTCCTGAAAGTACAGGTTCAAGTCATGGTACAGAGTCTCCGCATATCCCGTGTAGTTGGGAGGAGAGTCCTCGTAGACTTCGGTCCATCCTGAATCATTAAACACGTTCATGACCAACTCGGCCCCAAGCTCCATGGCAATATCCAACATTTGGTTGTAGGCTTCCTCCACCTCGGGCGAAAGTGCGTTGCCCCACACACCGTCGTAGACACCCAACCGCTTGCCTTGCAACCCTTCTGAATCCAGAAACGTAACGTAGCTTTCCTCGGGAATGCTTGCCAAGCCATTGTACGTTCTCACATCTTGAATAGTGACGCCAGCGAGGACCTCCAAGGTTGCCGCTGCATCCGCCACGGTCTTGGTCAGTGGACCCGCAACATCGCGCTGTGCAACCAGGGGAGCAATGCCATCAATGGGAACCAAGCCAATGGATGGCTTGATCCCCACCAGGCTCTGGGAGGCCGCTGGGTTCTGGATGGACCCTCCAGTCTCCGTTCCCAAGCCAAGAACGGCAAAGCTTCCGGACACGGCCGTGGCTGTACCCCCGCTGGAACCGCCAGGAACAAGTTCCAAGCCATAGGAGTTGTGTGTACGGTTGATGGCTGAGCTGTCGGACACGGTCCCACTCCTTGCAAAGTCCGGAAGGTTGGTCTTGCCCATGACGATGGCACCCGCCTCTTGCAGGCGGGCCACCACGCTGGCATCTCTGGAGGGAATCATGTCCAGTCCGCCAGTAGAACGCTGGAATCCCCAGTAGCCGTTGCTCGTAGGAACGCCGGCAAGGTTCATGTTGTCCTTGATGACCACAGGTACACCGTGCAGCGGTCCGCGAGGTCCACTGGCTGCGTATTCCTTATCCAATGCCTTGGCGGTTTCAACAGCGTTGGGGTTGAGGTAGACGAAGGCGTTGTACACGGGTTCGTACATCTCGATCCTTTCGAGGAAGGCCATGGTGAGCTCTTCTGCGGTGTATTCTCCTTGTTCGTAGGCTTCCTGCACTTGTGTAGCGGTGAGCTCGACGACATCGATGTCTCCACTGGCCAAGGCCAGCAAGCCGAGCAGCACCAATGCGGCTCGGAGCATGGTGGAACCGAGCATTCCGATGGATGAGTTGCGTTTCGCCATGGAAGCGCGTGCGCCAGGTGCTCCTGTCGTTCTGGCCACTTCCAACCTCGGTGGGGAATATGAACCGGTACGGCGAGTCGAAGGGGCACCCCGCCACGGTACGAGCCCCAACCCTCGTCCACGTGGTCTCCTCCTGGCGGGTGGCAGCAGCCCCAAGCGTGCGGTTTCGACCGCGACGAGGAACAAGACGTCGATCACGTGCGCTACATCTCCTCATGGATTACGTGGCCTGGTCCATTCGACCGTTAGGGATCACGTGGGTGGGAACCCAGGATCGGTCCCCGGTTTCCCTCCCTGCATCCACACCCTTTACCAAGGAAGCAACCGAAAGGGACAAGGGGGTGTCTGGTACCGCTGTGGCCACCCCGACGTGAAAGGCCCAGGTGGACGCCCCAACCTCGGATGACTCGAGGGTTGGAACCGGGGGGGTGCGCACATGCCCCCACGTGTCGCGCCCTCGATCCTTCCCGGGGAACCCCCCACCCCTGGACCGCACGTGTAGGGGGGTCGAAGGAAGTCGAAGCGTCACGAGCGGTGCACGTGATCCCTGGGCGAGACTGCACCTGGTCAAGCCCTCGATCCGTCCGAGGAAATCGCCCTTCCTAGGGACCCCACGTGACGAGTTCGAACAGGTCGGTCCTCGACGAACGGCCCACGTGACTCCTCACCAGGATTTCATCCGGGTGGAACCCTCGATCCTTCCGAGGCTGGGGTGCCTTCCTGGTCGTTCGCATCGAAGGGGGGTCACGTGGGTACCAGGCTCCCAACTAACCTTCCCCCTACCTTCCTTGGTAAAGGGGCTGCCAGTCGGGAGTGTACCAGGGACCAATCCTTGGATCCTTTCCAACCATCGATCATCACTGTGCCCCTCTCGACAGCAGGATGGTTCCCAACCGTCCAATGCAAGTCCACGAGGGATGCACGACCATGCAAAGACAAGCCGTAGCCCTCAAGAAACCCTAGCCGTACCACCAGTATCTTGCCCCAGTATTTAAAGGAGCCTGCTCGCCGACTTGTAGAGAATTCGCCTTGCAGCCACAGACGTCCAGCCAGCTTCTGGACGCGGGAGGACTAGCAGCACTTCGTGCCTCGAAAGACAAGAACGCTGACAGACTGATCAAGCCAAGACACGAGAAATGGCAGGTGTGTCACAAGTCCAGCAAGCATGTTCTCGCATGTGGAGCTGGGTTGCCCTGGCAGCGTTGATCTTCTTGGCCTTCAGTGGAACCGTGCCAGCGTGGTGCCAAGACTTGCCCACGGTCAAAATTTTTTGCCACGGGCGGGACCATTGCAAACACTCCAGATGGCCGTGTCTCTGTGGAAGCCATCGTGGAGGCCCTCCCACAAGTCCTCGATATTGCTGAATTGGAAGCAGAGGACATCACTCGTGTCGGAAGTTCGACCTTGTCTTGGCAGGAGTTCATTGACACTGCTGTCGCCATTCAGCGGACCGAAGAAGAGGAACCGGATGTCGATGGCTACATGGTGACCATCGGATCAAACGCAGCGGAAGACATCGCTTACTTCCTCAACCTTGTCGTCAAGACAAGCAAGCCCATTGTCGTGACTGCTGCACAACGCCAGCGCGAAACCCTCAGTGAGGATGCTAGCCGTAACTTCATTGATGCATTGATCACAGCTGCTACTCCAGAGGCCGGCGGAAAAGGTGTGTTGCTGGTGGTTAATGAACTCATCCACCCGGCCCGCGAGGTGACCAAGAATGTTGTGTCCCGCGTAGACACGTGGGAATCGTTGGACACTGGAGCATTGGGAATCATCAGCAATGGGAAAGCATACTTCTACCGCTCCCCCATGCGCCTCCACACGATGGACAGCATGTTCGATATTGCCAACATAACAGCTGAGGACCTCCCTGGAACGGAAATCTTGTACTCCTACACAGATGCAAGTCCGGCATTGGTCAATGCTGCTGTGAATGAGGCCAATGCAAAAGGTCTGGTTATAGCTGCGTTTGGGACCGCATCAGCTCACGCAAGTCAGAGACCCCCATTGCTGGAAGCAGCAGACAACGGAGTACTGGTTGTCTTGGGTAACCGAGGAAGCTCTGGACGCGTTGGCGACCGCGGCGAGCCCTACATCTCTGCGGATAACTTGACCCCGCAAAAGGCCAACACACTCTTGAAGCTTGCTTTGACAGTGACAAACGATCGAGAGGAAGTCCAACAAATTTTCTACGATTACTGAACCCCCGTGGGTGAGGTTGGAATGGTTGTGGTTGCGCAACCCACAGTCGTACTGTAGTGTTCTTTTATCATGTTTGTAAGCAAATGAAGTGACACTACCTTTGCATAGCTGTAGTGCTACAGAGGCCGAGTCTACGTAGCCCTTGCATTTGTGAAGAGGTCTCTTTGCGTTTCCGGCTTGCAACGTTGTTTGGTCTGTGAGCCTGTCTAGCGCTTGCTGCGCCAAAACATTGTCCGATTCTGTCCTTTTGCAGAAGGTGTGCAACAGTTCCAACATCAACAGCGCCCTCGGCTTGCCGGTTCTTTTTGCGAGCCTTGTTGTCTCAAACCCGGTGCTTATGTTCTCATTCCCATGACAAACCACTGAGTGATTCCCGGTCTGCACCAAATCATACCACGATGCCGGGTTTTCCTCCTTGCGATGGTGAGGAACGATATATGTTCTGTCTTGGCCTGCACTGCTCTTTTACAACTGAACTATACACTGATGTGTTCCAGGAAGAGCCTGCAGTACGTATTCATTTTGCCTGCCTCAGTGCAGCCTCTGCACCTTCTCGGCGTGGGCATATTATCACCACGAGCCGACAAACCATTCTCTACTAGTTTCTATGAGACCTGCCGATTGGATTGTGCCTGAGGTTACATCTTGTCTTTGTGCGGATACCTTCAATGAAGCCGGACTTTCATTGACTGGAGGGAATCTCCTGGTGATGCTCCTTGCCTACGGTCCCTCCTATGACATCCAGCCTGAAGGATTCTTTTGCATCTGGGTTTTGGGGTGGATTGATACTCCAAGGGAATCACTGAGGTCAACATCCTCGCAGAGGGGGCCATACTCAGAGAGCATGGTTGGATGCGCACAAGTCAAACCCATTGCGAAAATTCTGGTCGATCCCACTGCCTTCCTGCACAAAACTCTTCACGAACATCACTCTGGAACCTGAACAGGCCTTTCCGTCTTTACCAGAATATAGGCAAGGCTCCGAAATCCCTCATATCAACTGTGTCAGGCAGAGAATGTAGGACACGATTTCCTTCGTCTGCAAGAAGAAGCATCTTTTAGACGGGAATCTGTCTGCTATAGTGCATCCTTTGAAGTACGTTGTAAGGTGGAATAAGGTCACTGCTCGTACCCGTTGCCTCGCGCAGCGGATATCCAAAAATATTTACGAACAGATCAGCTCCTCGTCACATCTACACAATCCTCCGGTTCTCCACATTCTTAGGCAAATGATAACATCTTACAGGCAGTACGATTCTAAACACACTTGCCTCTTCTTTGATATGTAGCCATGTGCATCCATTGGCCAAAGGATAGGTCCATAGTAGAAGTTCCAGCAAGGCACAGCGTGCACGCACATGCATTGTACCACGTGCCTTGTCTTTGAAGGGTGAGCCAAGGATCTGCAAATATGGTGCCTGCAATAGAAGGGGGCGCATCCATCCAGCACGCTATGCATCACTCATTGCAAGGGTGGTGTTCTCCAACGTCGTTTTCATTCCTCCCCTCTCTTCTGTCTGAAATATGCTTCCGGACCTAGAGATGAAGGTTTGGTTTCCACCCATACCCCGACACTGCACATCTTGCAAAAGGATCTCGTCATTCCTAAATTGCCCATCTCCATTGATAGGGTTTCCTTTTGTAATCCGATGGTCGACTTTAGTTGTAACAATATTTCCGGCTTCTACTTTCCGTGCAGGTGGGCTCGCAAACAATTCAAAGAAATTTATAAATACAAAACTGGTGGACAGTGTTTTGCAGCGAGGGCACTTTGCATGTTGTACGTTCATGTGGATGCTAGTTAGCTGCCCCTCGGGTATGGCATAGGAACACTGGGCAAGCTTGTCAGATGCAAGGAGCGAAGAGTTTCGTGTCAGGAGACTGAGGATTGTGTTCCTTCAACGTTCCTGCAACAGCTTCTGCAGAGAAGCACACAGCCATCGTGCACAAGCGAGGACTGGGTCCTGTGTATGCGCTTTGGTCCATCATTCTGCTGAAGATCGTGTCTGAAAGAGTTGTGAGAGCCACAGCCATCCTCCAATTTAATTGTGCAGCCAGCAAATGATAGAGGAGACAACTTGGCATAGGCCACCTAAATAATCAAGACTACTACCGCAGGTCCTGCTTTGGGACAGCAGGTGCTGCCATTGGCCTGACGCCTAGCCAATCCAGCTGGTAAAGCTTCAAACCGAATGCCTTGAATCCTTCAGGAGACCAATGGGCTCCATCTGCCTGATATACAGGCATGCCGCTGGGTGTCACTCCTAAGCATTCTTTGTAAAGCAAGTCACACACCACCGGCTTCCAGTCCAAGAAATCAAGAGAACAGTTCTCCGCTGCCTCCCGCAAGAGGGCATTTTCCTCATGAAAAAAATCTGCATGCAGAAAGAAATACCTGTTCATCCCCGCTGCAGAGTAATCATTGCTCATTCTGTATTTCTCGTACAAGTCTGTCACTTGGTCAAACTCTCCATCTTGCCGAAAGTAGAACTCAGGGCGTTTACCAGTGACTATGATGGTTTTATTTTCTATCCCTTGAAAGAGGTTGCAGACGGCAGACAGAGGCTCTGCAAATTTGTAGATATCCCTCCAGCGCCAACTGAATACCACGATATTGGCTCTGCGGAAGTCTTCCTCTGTAGTACGCAAGTTGACAAGCTTTTCTCGGGCTTTGCTGTTTGCATCATCGGACATTCCCTTCATAACCCCCGGTCCAGAACCGTACCTGGCAAACTCGATACTGCCTTTGGCGTACAGCTCATTGTGCATGTACAAGGCATTGAACAGATTCATCGAGTACGAATCGCCCACAACCAGGACCTTGAGTGTTGATGGGTTGCTAGAAAACATGCCGCCTCCCCCATACCTCTGTGAGTGCGGTTTAAACTTTGCTGGCAGCTCTGCTAAGAAAAGATTTCGATTCTCGCTCACCGGCGTCCGCTGCAACGATTCAACCCTAGGCCAAGTGTATGTGGTGTCATTTAGCCATTCTAGACCAGTTCCATTCCCTAGACTGCGTGTGCCACTTTCGTCTTTCGAAAACTCCGCCGCCCCCGTGGCACCGAGGAGTGCCTCCCCTGTCGTGGATCGTATCAGGACTGATCCTGACCAAACCATTAGCAGGAGCGTTGTGCCGACGACGTAGGTCAAACATGCCAGGGTGGATGTCTGCTCTCGATTGCGAAACGGGGTTTCGATGTAAACATAGGATGCATACGACAGTCCTACACACAAGGCGACGAGCAACGCTTTGTCTCCAGCAGCCAGCAGCATGATCCATATCCTTGCAAACGCGAACAACGGAACGTGCCACAGGTACAACGAATAGGAGACCTTACCGATGCTGACCATGAGCGGACTGCAAAGGACCTTGCCTGGAACGCTGCTATCATCGCTGAACGCGATGAGTAAACACGACCCCGTAATGGCTGGCAGAGTGAAGATGCCCGGATGGTTCTCTCCGAACGGCAAACAAAGGAATGAAAACATTACGCAGGCTGAGCCAACGTACGACAAGATGGTTTTCAAATGGGAAGGCTTCCTGGAACTGGAGAATTCCGTCGTGAGAGAGAGCACGCCACCAGTGGCCATCTCCCAAAACCTGCTAGGCAAGAGGTAGAAGGCCTTCAAGAGAGCATGTGTCGACCAGTACTGCGCCAACGCGAAGCTCAGCGTGCCGGCGACGACCAGCACCGCTACGGTTCCACGCGTTCCGGACCACCGCATGGTGGCCAAGAAAACGATTGGAACCAACATGTAGTACTGCTCTTCGCATGCCAAGGACCATGTGTGCAGCAGGGGCTTCAGCTGCGATGCTTCTGCCTCGTACTCTGCCATGGTGGTCCACCAATAGTAGTTGCTGACGGAGAAGAGGGATGCCAGCAGAGATTGGGCGTAGTCTCTTTTCCTTGCCGCATCGAGTAAAATCGAGGCCATGAACGTGCACACGGCGAGCACGGTCACCAGGCACGGTCCGATCCTTCTCAATCTCCTCTCGTAGAACTTGCGCAGGGAGATCGTTCCATCGGACGCGAATTCTTTGGCCAGCAGTCCTGTGATGAGGTATCCGGAGATGACGAAGAAGATGTCTACTCCGTAGAATCCACCTTGCATCAGCTGGATCGTTCCTGTCGGCTTGGCGGACACGGCGAGTCCGGCATGATACACCACCACGGGCAGCACCGCCAATGCACGTAGGCCATCCACGTGCTTCAGGTAGTTGTTCGTCTTGGTTGGGGATCCGTCCAGCAGCTCGTGCTTCATGTTGTTCCTCGGTTCTTCTCGTGCGTCCCCCCGATCGTCCCTTGTATACACGGACGGTTGGGATCCCCACCTGGATCGTTCCTGGACCTTGTACGGCGTCGATGCACCGACCACGTCCTCGGTTGTGATTCCGTTCTCATCCGGTTGTGAGAGACCATGGTTCCATGGAAGCGGGTGGTGTGCTCCCACGTACGTGGAAGACCGTTGGGTGGGTCCCCCCCCCCGAACCTCGAACCCATCGACATTCAAACGTTCGAACGTCCCCTGCGCGTCGAAGCACGGGTGGGTGCCTCGATCCATCCGATGGGTTCGTCCCATCTGAACCCGGGGCGTACCTCGTTCCACCACCCGAACGAATCCCAAGGAAAGGGACACCCCACCCGGGAGAGAAGATTCTCCCCCCTCGATCGGAGGCCTCGGAGGAGGAGGGGGGAGAGACAGGGGAAGGTCTCCCCCCCCCTACAAGCACAGAGTGGTGGAGGGAGGGATGGCTTACAAGGGGAAACAACCGCAACGGAACTACCCGAGGGATTCGAAAAGGAGGAGGAAGGGGCTTGAACTGGACCCCAAGTGTCCAAGGACAGTGGCGCCCGATGCAATCGATCGTTGGCCACCGCACAACGTGGAAGACGTACCGATCCAAGAGGGATCCGTCCGCTGGGAAACCACCTTTGGATTGAACCGTTAGGCTCTTCCTATCGATCGCAGTGCTACTGTAGGAAGCCATCATTCTCGACAAGGGCTCCCATCCACAACCGCTGGAGAATTTCACCCGGGAGCAAACCCGCCGTCGATCCACTTGGGTGCAATCCGACCCTCGAACCAGGAAACGCTCTCTTCAACGTGGCGTCGATGTGCCGACAGACCGAGTCGACACTTTTTCCACTTTCCGCGGTTGTGACATTCGATCCACCGCTGTCCACATGGCAGCATGTAGAGATGAGGACCAAAACACTCCTTGCCGTCCAAGTACAACACATGCAGGGGGGGGCGAACGTGCAGCACAAGAGAGAATTGCATGCGACACGTTCGCCTCGCAAATTTCATGCGCATGCACAAGGTGCCAGCATATCTCTATCAAATTTTTGGTTGGCAAGCGTATCCGCCCATCATGGTAATCTCACCTATCTTGGCAAGAATCGGTGGACCGAACCACGATCGGCGTGCGACGATGCACAGACAATCACCAGAGTTGAAGCGCACCAGTCAGTAGCTCCTTTCACATTTCCTTTGCTTGCATGCAAGAATGGAGGGACTGCACCTGCAATGGAAGACCGCAACAAGGACCTTTACACTCGACAAGCTCTCTGCCGCTTGCCTGGTCCTTCTCCAGGAGCTCTTCGGGAAGGGGTGGTACCGGTCCAACAAGGGGCTGCGACCTGCGCCAGCTCCCTGGCTTCAGCAAGGATGGCATACCTTACCAATGCGATACCGAGATTCATCGCAAGGAAGTCCTGCAATTTTTCCCATCCCTGAGCGCACCCACGCGCTTGTTCCTTTATTTTTACAGGTGTCACAGACGTGAATACACCCTGTGCTGTGCAGCATTCGCATATAGACGGGAAAGGGTGCCCAGCTTCAGGGTGCAACGGAACAACAAAGAAGACTTCCTTGGACCGTTCCTTTTGCGCCGCCGTCCCCTCCTGGGGGCGCATGGGGACGGAGGCGACCCACCAACTGGAGAAAGCGGCCCAAAGCCATCCCGGCATCGCTGTATCAGTCGAGGGAAGGCTGAAGCTTGTAGGTGACCATTTTCCCCTTGCCTTTGATTTCCTTCTCTCCCAGGGACACCCACGGCAGTTCTCTAGAGAGCTCCCTGGTCGACGTGGAAGCTTGGATGCAGCCGGGGATCCCTGTCGACTCCATCCGGCTCGCCACGTTGACCGTGTCCCCAAACAGGCAGTATCGCGGAGCCTTGGTGCCCACGATGCCACTCACGCACGCCCCAGAGTGTACACCTACCCGAAGGTCGATGGGGGTACCATCAGGTTTGGTCAAGGTCGACGCGTACTCCAGCATGGCGATGCCGAAGTTCACGACCCGGGACGCGTGGGATTTGTCGCCCTTGGCGGGGAAGCAGACCCCGTCCTTGCACTCCAGGAGCCCTCCCACCACCATGTACGAGTCCCCGATGGTCTCCACCTTGTAGATATCGTACTCGTCGATCATCCGATCGAACCCATCGTAGAGCATGTTGAGCATGGACATCACTTGCTTCGGTTTCACGGATTGCGAGAAGGTGGTGAATCCCACGATGTCCGCGAAGAGGATGGTCACGGAGGGATGCTCCTCGGCGAGGTATTCCACCCGATCCATCATCGTGGCGGATCGACGGAAGAGAGCCCCTTCTCCTCCCCCCAGCTCCATGAGCTTTTCTATGATGTGCTGGGGGAGCAGGGAACGCAGCAGCTGCTTGGTGGAATGGGCCGCGGATCGGGCCCTGGCTTCGGCCGCCACCACGTCGGTGATGTCGGTCTGGTTCACCACCACCGTTTTCTGTCCCGTCACGGGGTCTTTGGTGGGGATGGCGGCGACCTCGTGCCAGATGTCTCGATCGCTGGTGCTGATTCGGCTGTACAGGCCGGTGTTTTTGGTGAAGCAGGAGGGCAGCCTCGCTTTGGACGAGATCTTGACCCTCTGGACCCATCTCTTCCCCTTACGGACGTCCTCCAGGAGCTCCGCCACCAGCTGGAGGTTCTCGCTTCCGAAGAGGTTCTCCAGGTCGTCCTTCAGGACCACCGCGCAGTCGTCGTCGCAGCAGGACGACGGGGCGTCCTTCGGGTCCATGGTCTTCATCTCGTCGTCTGCCAGGTATCCCATGAAGGCCATGGAGGCCGGGTTTTGTTCCATGGCGCACACCTTGAGTTCCTCCTCCACCAAGAACATGGTCATGGGGCTGGCGGAGTTCTTCATCATCATGTGCTGTCTCACCAAGATGTTCTGGTGCCTCGGGCTGTACAAGCGTTGGGGTACGCATTCGGTGAAGAGGGCCACCCCTTCGCCGGCCACCCCTTCGTCCTTGTTGATCCAGTGGGGTTCCTTGTAACGAAACGCCGACACGAACGTGCGCAGCAGCACCGGGTTCTTCTGGTCCCCGGGGTAGAAGAACATGAAGGTGGCCCTGGGGGTGCACACGCCTTCATCGAAATCCGCTCTGGCCCTCCAGAACACCGCTTGCATCTGGGCGCTCATGGCGTCGGTGAGCAGGATCCGCTTCTTGACCTTGCGTTTGGAGAACCACTTCCCGTCCAGTCCGAACAGCATCTTGGCGGCGCGGTTTCCCCACAGGCGATACACGCCTCTTTCGTCGTCCCAGTGCGTGGCCCAGCAGGCGCGATCGTCCTGGCCCAAGACTTCCTTCAGCACCGTCTGGTCCAGGACCGGTGCCACGTTCTTCTTCTTGCGCGCGTTTTCTTCCATCCATCCTGGATCCAATCGATCCAGCACGTGCAGCAGCCGATCGCCCATGTCGTCGTCCGATGGACGATCCAGCTGCTCGTGCCAGAACGCGTCCTGGATCCTCCTCGCCGAAGACGTGGAACGATCCCAGGCGTCGGCGCTGTCCGTGGACTCCGAGACGGATCCCAGGCGCTTCGTGCGGCTGAAGAGGCGCTGGATCTTCGATTTGAAGGACGTGTTCCTGCGCGTCTCCATCTCCTCTTGGCTGCTCGCGCGACGTTCCGACGTCGAACCGCAACCTTGGGACGAACACTTGGAACCGTCCGCAGAACCGCCCATGGAACGCTGCTGCAAACGCAGCTCCTGAAGCTGCTTCCTCAGCCTCGCGTTCTCCTCCTTCAAGTCCTCCATCGTGTCGTGCGCCATGGCCGAAAACAACAAGAGGAAATGCGCGCGACAGACGCGATGCGCGTCGCGAACACGCGAAACCGGATTCGAAAGGGAAGGAAGGAAGGATTCGAAAGGGAAGGAAGGAAGGATTCGAAAGGGAATCAAGGACGGGTTCGAAAGGGAAGGAAGGATTCGAAAGGGAAGGAAGGATTCGAAAGGGAAGAAAGGAAGGATTCGAAAGGGAAGAAAGGAAGGATTCGAAAGGGAAGGAAGGACGGGTTCGAAAGGGAAGAAAGGATTCGAAAGGGAAGGAAGGAAGGATTCGAAAGGGAAGAAAGGAAGGATTCGAAAGGGAAGAAAGGAAGGATTCGAAAGGGAAGAAAGGAAGGATTCGAAAGGGAAGGAAGGACGGGTTCGAAAGGGAAGAAAGGATTCGAAAGGGAAGGAAGGAAGGATTCGAAAGGGAAGGGAGTTTCTTCTCGACGGAAGCGATGGGGGAGTCCAGCACCAGGGAGGACCATGAAAGGCATCTTGCACACACACAAAACGGATGGTCCACCATTACCACCATTACGTGTGGGTTCCCACTACTGATCCCACACGTGGGGGCATGCGCGAGGGATCTCCATGCTGCATCCTTTCATGCCAGATCACCACGCCCAAGAACCAACCAGAAGGATGGAGACATCCCTCAAACGGGGTGCATCCTGCTCCTCCCTTGTCTCACAAAAAGGGAACCATACCCAAATCGCAAGCTTCAACAACCAACAGCAGAACATGAAAAACAATGGACCAGGAGCGATATGTCGCGGAAAATGAAAGAGCCACGCCTCCCCTCCTATGCGACATCTGCAGGACATCGCTGAGACCAACCCGCCCGATGCAGCCCATGCCTGGACGGTCCTGTCCGCATGCTGCTGTCTTCAAAACGCATGCTTGCCGGCCCTGACGCACGGGCAACAAGGGAGCTTCGATCAAGGCATGCCCGCTCTCTTCATACTCCAATATTGCTGCAGAGCACCACGGGATTCTCACCAGCAAGGCGAAACTTCGCAGCCAGCCGCTGGCGGATGAAACTGCAGCTCTGGCGAATCGGCACTAATGGGTTTAGGACCGGTCCACGACGAACAATGTCGGCGGCATCCAGCTGGCTCTGATCCTGATTGTCGTTCGACAAGAGCTTCATCGTTCAGGACAGACACAACGATGACCCTGTCTGAGCATAGAACCTGCGTTACGACGAAACAGTGCACACGTTTTATTCATGGTGGAGGGCATGAGATCAGGTGCGACTGCACTCCTCGCGCCCACCTTCGAGTCGGTGCCCCAGCCGGGCGTGACGGAAGCGTGCCAACCGACGGATTCGCACCAACCGCTGGCTAGACTTGTTGCTCGTGGACGTTCCATTGCTCACAGGGGGAGTAAACCCCCGATCTGGTGTACCCATTGGTAACACTCTTTGGTCATCATTGATCCAGTGCACATTGACTGTGGCTCAAGGGGCTGAATTTCATGCGGCTGAAAAGCTTCAACCACGGATCTGAGACCTGTGCAGGGGGCCACCGCGGGACCACGTCAAGGATGGCCCGTTTCTTTTCGTGGCTGCTGTTGACAGCGGATGTGCAAAAAAGAGCACAACAGGGGATACGTGTTTAGCGGCCCAAGGAATTCGCCACGCCTGCACTGCAGGCGGTCGAGCCATTCAATGGGAAAAGCCAGGCAAGCCTTCTCCATGCCAAGATCCAAAGGGGGACAGTGGTCGCCAATCCTCCTGTAGAACTGGTGCTTGGGTCACGGACCAAAGAGCATCCCTTCCTGGTGAACATTTCAGGCTTCAAAATCTGGATCTTCCTCATCTTGCGTATCTTCGTCGCTGATATCCGCAAAGGGTTCGTCCTCAGGCAGCTCCGCCTTTCCATCCACGGTGACATTCCCCTTTGATTTGGGTCCATTGGATCGAGCGGCTCTCTGGCGCTTGGGACGGGGAGGGAGAAGGATCTCTTCCTGTTCCTGTTCCTCTGCGGGACTTTCTTCCTGAGAAGCATCGTCCACCGTGATGCAAATTTGCTGTTGGGCTGTGTCTGTCGGATGCCTGCTACGCCTTTGGGAGGAGGGCATCGTCTGTGTGGGAAGTTCGTCCTCCAGGTCGACTTCTTCGTTGAATTCTTGGGACTTTTGTGTGGCTTCTTCGCCAACGTCCGAGGCTGGTTTCTTCGACGCACCTCCATGGAACGAATATTTTTCATGTTTCCTGTTTTCCAGTTCTCTGGGCATGGGCATGGGTGTTTCTTCGGGGTTCTCCTCCGCGGTGCCAATCCAGTAGGACTCGCAAAACACGACCAGGCTTTCGAAGACGTCCTCGCACACCACTTTCCTTCTACCAATGCTGAGTGCCATGTATTTGTTCTTGGGATACACCAGCGTCCCCAGGAGCTTCAGCCTACCTTGTGGGAACTGCAAGTACATCACTGGGTTCTGGGTGTCCAGCTGGTCCAACTGTCCCATTTCACCTGCACCAGCGGGTGCGAGTTGTCCTGGAAAGACCATCAAATACCTCTGCTTCCTCTGGGTGGATTTCTTCACCACGTCGAATCCGTGGCTCTGGAGCAGCGCCGACGAAGCAGGACGTTCCTCGGGCACACGTGGGCGGTTGTCGGCCAGCACACCGCGTCTCTTGGCCTTGTTCAGCAGGCGTTCCGAAACGGCGCGCTGTTCTTCCTCTTCGCGCGTCGCTTTGGCTGCGGATGCGGTTGGCGCCATCGTGCTTCGAGGTCCATCCAGGTTCAAATGCGGGATAGACCCGGATTCGATCGGGAGGATCTGCCGATCGAACCGACACCTTCAGGGTTTCCTGGATCGGGGCAAGGGACGGGACAAAGGAACGTTTTCGATCGGGAGAATCGATCGGGCAGGGTCCGGGTCTGCGAGTCGGGATGGATCGGAGGTGAAGGGTGGTTCTTGAAAGGAAGGGTTCGGGTCGGAACGGATCCGGACCCATCGGACGGTGGCGATCGGATCTCGCATCGGACCCATCCGACCGTCCGTTGTGTGCCATCCGAGACCGTTCACGACCGTCCGATCCACGCTTCTTGCTTCCGATGGGTCCGTCCGGGGCGCCCCGGTTCGGTGGGGAGTTTCACCCGATCCAAGAAAAGTGGGGGGAGGACACGTCACCCACCTCGCCCCGTTGTGTCGAACCGTGGTCTTTCCCCCCGGGGCGAAGGCCGTTCTGCGCCCTCGGATGAGATCTTCCAACCCATCGGACGGTGGAGGATGCGGGTGTGGCGGTTCCATCCACATCGCTTGTGAAGGAAGCTCTCGTCCTGCTCGACGAAGGGCGGAATTCCGACACGTGCCTCCAAGCCAAGCTTTGCATCCTCGATGGTCCTTCTCTATCCGCGTAGAGGAGCGGGAAAGACCACGGACACGTCTTCGTGAAGACAAGCAACGGAGCAACGAAACGTAAAATCACATGCACACCGTCCTGCTTCGCCAGATGGCACCAAGCCCGCCTCCCCAACACACCAGAAGACTGGGTTCCCTCAAAGGTACGCTGGCTCCCATGCGCAGGGCGCATCAGGCGAACAGATGTAGAATCAAAACGCGAACACCAAATGGTACAGGACACAACAGAAGACGCTTGCAGGGGAGGAGAGGGAAGAAGGGGTTCTGGGAGTCTTGTGCGGCGTTTCGAAACGAGAATGCTTGCCCCCATCACAACCTCCCGGACTGACGTGTCAATGTTACTCCGAAACGCAGCTAGCGCAAACGCTCCTCTCCCCCATAGACATATCAATCTTGATCCGCTACGATGTTGCTTCACCTGCTGCTAGTGTTGCTCAGTGTTGTACTCTTGCTGCAGTCCATCAGAGCTCAATGCATCTGCTCTTACTGAGATGCTGGTCGCAGCAGACTCTCTTGCCAGGGGTACACCGAAAGATATGCTGGTCCAGTCACCTACGCCCAGTATTGTGCTTCCAGCACAGCTGCTGTACAAGGTGGTCAGTACATGGGCAGTGGGCCCCGACGAGCAATCGCCAGATGTCCTAGAACCAACAACGTCCGTATCAGGTTTTTTGAACGAACAGCAACCCAGTACGGTGAATACAGGTACTGTGTATGTCCTAGAAGCTTGACTGCTTCCAACGGAAGGTCCTTTCGTGGACAGGTTGGCAGCACCTGCCGACCCACGGTTTATCCGCGTCGTTTTTGCAACGACATTTTCAGGGTCCGTTCTACTGCTACGTGCCGGGATTGGAGAAACACCGCATGCAATCCGCCCCGCACAGGTCGGAGGTTGCTTTCAAACTTGTCATACGCGGAAAACGTTCTGAAGAGCGGTCCAGATCATCCGGAGGATACTGAAGAGGCCAAAGAAGCGAAAACAGATGTCGTCGACGCATTTGAGGAAAACTTGTTTTCTGCGAGTGCCATTGACCACTAAGTTCAATGGACCATTCCAATGTATAGACATGCTCATCCTGCAAGGGCGTGCTACTCTTGCATGCCTTATCAAGGGTTCACATGTGTTCTTGTAATAGTCTCTTTGGGATCGTTCCGCTGTTTCTGGAATATCCAGTGCTCACATACCTTGTAGCTTAGGGCAAATCTGTGCTCTCTCCAAAGTTGGGTATTTTTTGAGCATAAACACGCAACGCGAACTTTGCCATCTAGAATGCTGTGCATTGCCCACCAGACAGGTACAAATTCGGGACGTTGGGATGCACCATTGAACTCACTATGAACTATGCATGTGTCCCTGAGTCTTGTCCTCCGGTTGTACTATTTAAATATTCCAGTAGCACCGACTTGGGACACGATGGTAGTCTACTGTTTTCGGTGGATACAGCAAGAACCCCGTGATGGTGAAAGCCTGGAACCCTGTTCTTTCTGCTGGCATTGTTCCATTACATTCCATGGGATCCTAACCTCGAGTTACTGCAATTGTTGTGGGCAAATGCCCATTCACCTATCTCGAGAAGGGACGGCTGAATCTGTGCTATTTGTTGCTCCGCAATGCAAGTTTCTGCCAGTAGTGACAACGTAGGACTCTCCTGAGTTGCTTCTGCTCTTCCGGATGCTCCTTACATGCTCCATGCTCTTTGAACATCCCTCCTTCAAGACAGATCTTCTACGTCCCCTACTTCCTACAGCTCCGCAATACAAATTTACAAGTGCCTTGAGCAGCGTTTCCATTCATGTTCCTCAAGTCTGCTCCACCAGAATGTAGCACATTGCAAAACACGACACAGGGAGATATGGACACTAATGCAGTTGAGAGCTTGCAACGTGCAGTCCTGCGCGCTTCTTACAACGAAGACTTTGTTGGATAGATTTGACGGTGAGGTTGTCAAAATACCATAGGATCCAAGGTGGCCCACATGCGACAGGCATTGGTCTGGGCTTGTACGCAGAGGACGAGGAGCTGACACTGGTGTTTGTAACCTCATGGAGCTGCATGGATGCTAGATTCAGGGCACTGTTCAATGACGGTTCCAAGAATACTTGAAACTGTTTACTTGTGAGCTTCTAGGAAAAGGCTGGCACGGGGCGAAAGAGAGCAACAGAACACATGCATTGACGTCTCCTAGGACTAATAGAACACCGGAGGAAAAGCCTTTTCGGACCATCAAACCGTCAAACAAGTCTCAGAAGGATCTATACGCAGCAGAGATACCTCCTGAAGTTGAGAACTCTCCCCCTTGAACAACCTCTATCAACACGGCATGATTTTTTTGCACCACCAACCAGGCATATATCCGGTGTGCCGCTAAACACTTGGCACTCGTCCACACAAGAACATACACCCCTTTCGTCAGCAAAGTCCCGACTGGGAGGAGGAGGAGGAGGCGGTGGTGGTGGAGGGGGCACTGGAGGTCTCGGTAGCGGAGGTGGAGGCAACGTGGGTGCTGGTCCTCGTACGACAAAGTTGACTGGGCAAATGACTGTTCCTGTGCCTTCACATCTACGGGCATTAGATGGGAACGGCTCTTGCGTTGCCAGAGGAGTATAAGGTGACACATCGCAGCCAGGTTCCAGCTGCAGTGACCAGGACTGCGGAAGTGTGTTGAATTGCCTTGCAAATATCTGGCTGCACGATTGACTGAGGAAAAGGTCCCCCCTCGCAGTACGGGAACCTGCATCGTAACTTCCAAAGATAGGACCGACATCCGAGCAGACTGCAGACAGGTAGTCTTGAACAAGCGTTCGGAAATCCCTGGCCAAATTTTGCGCAATAGATCCAGCACCGACGCCGATCAGGTTCTCACGATGGGTTGAACAAGTAGGCTGCCGATGGTACTGTCGGTGCGTCAATTGTAGTCCATAAACTTGGCACCACGGGTTCTTGATTGGAAGCCCACGAGGGCTCCCGCTTCTCAGACGCAAGCTTAGCGCTCCATTTGACAACAAGTAGAACTCATACTTGCGCCCTCCGTACATCCTCCTCCAGTCGAAGCCCGGTCCTCGAATGAGGAGGGGAACCGAACGTCGGTTCCAAGTGAAAGGCTTCCTCCACCAGGACAGGACTCGTCCCGGCCGAGAAACAAGGGTGGTTGTTCCTCCGCCGTCGCAGAACTGAATCTCGAACGTTACCTCTCGAGCCAGGGTTGTGTACAATTCAATGCGGAGCACCGCTTCGAAGTCGAGCTGCCGCCATACTTGAGCGGTGTATAGTTCAGTTTCGCGGGTGTCGTTCCCTATGGTTGACTCGTCGGCCTTTCTCGCGCTGGCCCTCCATTCTTCTTCTTCGAACGGATCAAGTTGGCCAAGCGAAAGCACGGGGATGCACAGAAGCAGCACCAGGTACAGCACCGCTTTCGCCATCAGAACCGTGTTGTTGGATGCTGAGCTTTACCTTGAAGGTGGACTCCCCACTTCCACCAGGCTTCTCTCCAGGTGCATGGACGAGGCAGGTCACCGACGTCGGCTTGCGAACCCGTTCGAGGGGTGGTCGACCGTGGGAAGAGGCAGCTGCTTTGCTTCCGACGTGGAGGAGGCGGTTGTGGCTGCGGCATATGGTGTGGGTCACCCCAGCTTCCCCTGGCGATGGCGAGGCTGCCACTGCCCCACGAACCGACGGTATGCAAGCGCAGAGGATCCTCGGAGGAAGGCGGTCGGATCCTCTGCGGCGACCCTGGGTCGGTGGGGATCGGGGTGGGGGAGGGGTGGAGGCGTATCGAATCGGGCAGATCCGATTCTGGCCACGTCAGACCGTGTCTCCTCCCCCGTTCACACAACCGTTGTGTCCGCCGATGGGGATCTCGGCCAGTTCCTTGGGAAGGGCAGGCCTTCGGACGCGTCCTTGGCGGTGGTAGGACTCCATGCCGGTGCGCGAGTGGATCCCACGGAGGACCAGTGTTGGATGGATCACCGGATTGGCACCCTTCCCATGCACCTTCCCCTTCCAACCGATGGATCCTTTTGTCTTCGCATTCCCAGGAAAGAAACCCCTTTTCTTCGGCGATACAAAAGGGCACCCATCCCTTCTGTTCCATCGGTCTCTTGCGTCCTTTCCTACGGTACATCCTTCCCTTTCGAACCCGGGTCGGTTCGTATCCCCCCGATCGACCCGTCCTTTCGAATCCCCGATCGAAAGGGAACACGACCCACACCACCGATCGTAACGGTCGAGAACGTGCCACGTGGAACCGCATCGCACGTTTGAATCGTATCCGTACCGTGCCAGGAACACAACCACCTCCCCTCGGGTGGGGAAAAGGGCGGCAGCAACCGGTGCGGTCGGAGTCACGTGGTCGAAGGCGCCCCCAGGTGGAACAGGGTTTCGGCAAAAAAGGAAACCGAAACCAAGAGGGAACAGTCACGAACGCGTGCACCTGTGCATGGTGGACTGGTGGAGCTGCCTTCCCGCCAGGAAATACAACCCCCACTCCTTGGCACCTCCAACACACATCGGGAACCGAAAAGAAACACAAACCACGACATGCAGAGGGTGCTCTCCGTGACCTTTGCTACGACCAGGAGTGGTTAGAACCAAGGACCAGGACAATATACCGTCTGAGCCCAATGCATCCAAGATCGTACCGGCAGAGGCTGAAACGGATGGGTGCGCTTCGGTACATCGTGCCATGCACTCTTCTGGGTGCAGCACTTGTCCTGTTGTGGAACAAGGGTGGACAGGAGAAGATTGCGCTCCAACTGTACCAACAACCTCGTACCCGGGGTTCCGCGAATGGCACTTCACTGGTCTGCCCAGGTTGCAGCGACGTTTCATCTGTCGAACAGATGCACATCACGAGGGCATTCATCGTCGGCTGCGGTCACTCGGGTACCACCCTGCTGTACAGAACGGTCGGAAACTTACCAGGAATGCTGTGCCGAGGGACCGAAACCGGGGTCTTTATCAACCCGCTATACAAGCCTATCATTAAGATTGTGTTGACTAAATGGGATGTGGAAGCGTACCAGGGCGGTTATCAGGCATGGGTGGAGAAAACACCAAAGCACATAAATAAAATCAGACAAATCGAGACAGTTGCCTCGAACGCAAAGTTCATTTTCATCTATAGGGATGGTAGGGATGTAGTGCGCTCGTTGATCGAACGAGGATACACGCTGGAAAAGGCAGTGGACCGTTGGGTGCAAGACAACCAAGCAATGACAAAGCTCTTACCTGCAGCTAATGTTCTGTCCATACGATTCGAAGACTTCACGAACGCCAACACTGTTCTTGGTACCTTGGAACAGCTATGCCACTTTTTACATTTGCACTGCTCAGAATTGCACAAGCTGCTTGCCCTTCAAGGCCCAGGGGATACAATCTACCAGGCTCCAAAGGGGGTCTGTACAATGTACCCGAATGACACGGCGAAGTTTAATGACTTGGAAGAGTCCCTACTGTTCACTTTAGGGAAACCATCCAGCCTCCGTGAAACAAACTTGACCGGTATGCAGCATGGTAAATTGCGTCGATGGCAGGTGTCACAACCATGGCAAGATCTTCAACTCGATTCGGAGGCTGGACTGGATAAAGTTGAGGCAGACTATTTCTGGGCGCGGAAAGATGCTAGAGAGTTGATGGGTTACTTCGGTTACAGCCAATGAATGCTGCACCATACTTCTTTGACAATTGCGCAAGCTTTGAAGAAGTAAGTCTATCGCCGGTCCATATGCCGGAGGCTATTGTATCTAGTGTTGTGGCATCACGAGTGAATGAGGTGACCCCTTTCAGTGTCTTTGCAGTACTTTTAATTCCTTGGGTCGGTACATGGATCACTGGTGCTACAGTTGAGACTCGTTTTGCGGTTGACCGGCCAAGCAAAAGGCAATGGTAGTGTCTGTTCTCTGTAACTAAAACGGAAGGCCCTCTTGTTCTACTTTGCGAAGGGAATATCCGCGGACTTATGAAGCATAAGTAACAATGTGGTGGAATGTTTTTCATGGCAAGCGAGTGCATCAGAACATTGTTGATGTTGTTGAAATGGGCACTCTTACCAAGTTGGTAGCGTTTTGGTTGTTGCTGTCCCTAGAAGAAGCTTTATGAGGATGGAGATCTGTTTTGAACTCCTCACTCCCAATCGAGGCTTAGGACCCGCAAATCAATCCTTTAGATTTGCGGGTGCAAGCACTGCCCCGCCATCTGCTCTAAGAAAGCAGCGGATTCGAGGAGAATGCATTTTGCAAGAGGACTGTCCCACTCTACAGTTTTGCACTTGTACCGCTTGGCCCGTTGAGAGATGCCAGTGCAATGAGGACTAGCCATGTTGACTGAGGTTCCTTTTCTTCCCCCGATAAGCTCAAGAGAAAACGATGTAGTCGGGAGTGTGCATAGGAATCATGGCTTTCTTCAGCAGGATGGTTGAGAATGTAAACAAAAATAGTTGTCATTCAGGTAGCATTTACTCTCTACTGTGCCTATGGCGACAATGGCTCAAATATAGAGCACTGAGAAAGTCAATTACTTGAGGGCCCCGCAGGACCGTTGCCATGTCTCATGTTGAGATTGCACCGTCAGTCATTAGTGTAGGCCTGCCAGTGAGGTTGTCGTTGCCAAATGCACGTTCCATGGTTGTGAGGGAAGCCTTTCCCTTTCCTCCGTCTTTTGGGAGCCTTCTATGCACGTACAGAATGGCCACTACTGCAATAGCAAGAGCAACGACACATCCAATGACGATGCCAGCAACAGCTCCACCCGATAGGGAGCTTGATCCTTCATTAGCTGGTTCATTGGCTGTGATCATGTTTGTGCCTGGGCAAAACGTATCCAAATCAACGCCTTCTACCTCAGGCAGGTTTCTGTAGACGAAAACGCCGCTTGAACTCAAGAATCCGTTAGCGTTGTTCGTTTCTACTGCCTGGAAGTCAACTTCCTGAAGAGGTACTCCTCTTGCTAATGCAACCATTGCTTCTGCAAGGTTGTAGGCAACTGCCCCAATTCTCACTCCAAGCGTTGTCCCACTGAATGGAACTACTATGAATTGCCTGTTCTGTACAGCACGCATTGCTCGAGTTTCTGTCGTGTTGCACAGGTTGAGGAGTTTTGAGTCTGCCGTATCCCAAACAGCATCGACCAACACAATGATGTCGGGGTCCTTCTCTATAGCTTCCTCCCATGGCACTGCCATCCAGGATCTTTGCGTATCAACACCAAGGTCATCGAATATGTTGTGAGCACCAGAATTTTCAATTATCAAGTTAACGGAACCACAGCATGCACCTACAAAGGGTTCGGTTTCGCTCCATGAATCCAGCCAGAATAGATCAAGGTCAGGAAGATCTGGGCCAGCAGATACCTGAACTGCTTGTGCATCTGTAAAGTGCTGCACGATGGAGTTGATCAAGATGCGCCCATTCTCGATCACATCAAAAATGTTGGCGATTTCCCATATCTCCGCGAATAGCGTCTGCACGGTGGTTTTCTCGGGTCTGTGCTGGTTCGTCTCGCAATATGGCTCTTGGAGGTACGTGAGGACACCAACATTGTGGAGCTTCCCTCGGCAGGAACTCCAGTCATCTTGCGAGTCGACATGCTGCCCTTCTTGAGCAACCGTGCACGGTCCGATCACATCTGAGTAGTTGATGCTTCTGTCTGAAAACGCACTACCATAGGACCCGTACAAGAAGTCTGGCTGGGCGCCCCAGAGGGTATCGATATCCGGGTATCTGGGTGCTAGGATAGGGACTGAAAGATAATCCGACTGGTACTCCTCCCATATATTGTCATCGATATAAGCTGTGCCAGCCATGTTTCCTGACAGGCCCAGGGCAAGCATAATCTCTGTGGCTCCTTGATTGAGCGTGACCGCTCTCCTTGGTACACTTCGAGACCAGTAGCGTAACCCGCAGTTTTTAATCCCTACTTCACGCACCCCAGTGTCATTGCGGGGATCAAGCGTCACCAAGCCATGGTGCCTTATCATGAAAGCTTTTTCTGGGTCGTAATCCATCACGGGCAGCAACGTCACGTTTGTATAAGGCAAGTCGGTTGGGAAAATGGTTCGGGCCTTCTCCTCCAACCCACCCAGGCTCTCTTCAATGATTTCTTGCTTGTTGACGCCGTGGACAATAAGTTTCCGTATCTCTTCAGAATCCAGAGGCGCTTTCATCGAGTTCAACGCAATCAGCCTGGTGTTCAACGGTGGTGAAAACATGACCGTCATCAGGTTGCCGTGATCTGCTTCTATCCTCTTTAATGCATCGGCTTGGAGGGGACCGCCCCCAACAGCGATATCGAGATTACCCGACAGCAAAGCATCTAGGACTGCATTGTGGTCATCGAAAGACTTGACCACCAGCTCTGTGATGTAGCTGCCACCTTCAAAATTGCTAGGAAGGTTCCAGTGATCAAGATTCCTCACAAACTTCACTTCAGTCACCACTTCGTCTTGATCCAGCACTGTGGACACCACTTCTTTTTCATCCAGCACGCGCTTGTTCGTGACTTTCTCTGCAAACTTCCAGGGACCTGTTCCTGACGCTCCAACAATTCCTGCGCAGTTAACTGTAACACCGTCTTCTTCCACATTGCCCCAATTCTCTGGACAAGAATTCTGTTCAAAGGGCGAGGTGCCTTTGAACGCACCAGGAGACAGCATTCTCAAGGGTCGTATATAACTCAACTCTTGCAGCAATGGATAGTAGGCTCCTCTAGTAAAGATATCGAATGTGTGCTCGTCGACCGCCTCCCATCGGTCAATTTGGGCTGGGAGCTCATACCAGCCATGGAAATCACCACCGGTCAGCGGCCCAGCAAGAACATGATCAAAGTTCAGCTTGGCGGCTTCCGCATTCCAAGGAGAGCCATCGTGAAAGGTCGCGTTCCGACGAAGCTGGAACCGAATTCTCTCGCCGCCTTCGCTATCCGTTATCTCCCAGTTCTCTGCCAGGGCGGGCATAATGGTACCGTCAGCACCGTAGGCTACAAGCCCTTCGTACACCCAATTGTTTGCAAAGAATTCGTTTGGCCTGTAGGCGTGGGGATGCATGAAGCCAACATCCCTGAACAGCCCGGTCTGAGCTCCGGGAGACACTAGGGCAACTTGGCTGCCAAATCTTGCAGTGATCTGCTCCATCGGGTAATCAAATTGCTGGTGTCCGAAGGCAAATCCTTCGAGTCTGTTGTTGAAAACTGCAGGATTGCGATGATATGATATCGGCAAAAATATAGCTTGATCGTGCAGGGACTCGAGGATGTGTTCCCAAAGCTGGGTTCGAGCGGTGACGTTTTCTTCTTTGAGCACATGTGTGATGGTTTCGTCTAGCCTTCCTTTGGTCATGGGCTCTCTCATGCCCGAGGTGGCTGCAAGCCCAGCTTCATCGGCCACTCGGAATGAAGCCACATAGGAATGTGGATCGTAGGGTGGCCCCCAACTTTCTGTGAAGGCCATGTGAAAGTCTCCAGTCTGCATTGCTTCGTTGAGCCTTTCCTTGTCCAGAGGCCTGGCTTGTACGATGACCCCAAAAGCGGCAAGGTCTTTTCGGATTCCTTCCTCCATGCTCTTTTGGAAGGGATGATCTTCGAGGAACACGAAGTCCACCTCTATTCTTCCCAAGGCGGTGGTGCTTGTGATCATGCAGGAGAGAAGAGTCCAGAATATCGCGCCCATCGTGCCATTCGTCCCATTGCTCCTTGAACTCATGCTGCTCTTGAGGATCTCAGATGTTTCAGGCAAGCCACGGTAGCTTTGTTTTCTTCCCTTGGGCAGGAAGGGCACCTTGAGGTGTTCGTCGGTTGTCCACCGGAGTGGAATGAATCGTCATGTCGACATGTGGATGGCCTGCTTCATCCATGTCCTTTCATGACGCCCTCCTGCCCATCCCCTCCCATGGGGACGGAGCCGTATCGATGGGGGACCTACCGTACCCAGCATCCCACCATCGGATCAACCACCGGGGCGGGGTGTCGACACCACCGGGGTGACACGTGGCAGCAGCGTGTCGACATCATCTTCTGGGGCGCCATGGACGGTGGGGATGCATCCTTGGTGCATCGAGGGGCGATCGATCGTGTCGCCATCTTCCAGCCATGGCCACCCAGAATCGGACCACACCCCTTGGATATTGCCCAGGGCTCGTACACGAGAGGGTCAACACCAGACCAAAGCCAACAAGCAAGGTGACAGAGCTGGTGGTGCCTGCACGGGAAGCCTGGCCGAAACGTGTGCCAAGGAGAAGGAGGATTCTGAGACGCAGAACCTTGGGTTGCCATCCAACCCATCGGTGGGAAGGACAAACCACGGCTGCACAAGGCGAAACAGAAGCAATCGAGCGTTTACAGGGATAGGGAAGGTGCACAAGAACCGAAGGGCAGGACGTGCGACTGTCAAGAACGATCTATCCTACAGGAACGGATTTCCGACAATGAAGCGATCCTTTTCTCCGCTGATGATGTGCAAGCGTATTGTGGTCGTGTGCGTGTTTCTGTATTGAAGGGTTGAAGCCTCAGAATTGGTAGCAGGCAGCCATGGAGCTTCTGGGATCCAGCAATCTCCAGCAAGAGAGCGAATGGCACGAGAGAGCCAAGGCCCTAGTGAAGGGATTGATTAATGACTTCATCGGCTGTACTGTCCCTCTGGTCCAGAGCAAATGGACCTTGGTGCAGGGTTGGGCATGGATTTCTGCATTGGCCATGCTGTTCTATCCCCTTGGCCGATTCTATCTGCCCAAAGCGTGGACGAGGCTCTACGCCACCGACATACCATATCTCTGCCTAGGCCGAGCGGCCCTGCTATCCTTCGCTGCGGCGTTGTTCCTGACCTGTGCGGGATACGTAGCTGCGGCTTTTGATGTACGATGGAAGAGAAAACCACAGGAATTCAGAGACACCGTGAAAAGTGTAAGGTTAGTGAAGTGTGCTTCGCTCGTGCTGAGCTGGGGATGGTTTCTTATGTACTTCATTCGGTATGAGGCGCTCCACCGAGACGGACCCCAGTGGTTAACCGATCAGGCGAGCAAGGACTTGTGGTTGACTGCCCGGCGATTGCTGTATGGAGCTGCAGTAGTTGCTAGCTGGCCAACCTTGTTGAATCTTGCATTTGTTTGCTTGAGTGCCGATCGTTGCGGTATTTTATACTTGCTGACAGGCTACCCGTACACGTTGGTGAGGTATCTGCATCAGTTTGCTGGCAAGCAACTCGTGTTTTGGGCTTCGTTGCACTCCCTCCTCCCTCCTGTTCTCTGGCTGAGTGTCTCAATGTCCACTCTGTGGAGTCATCTCTTCAACTTGTCTTCCAGATACACGGGGGCTGTGGTGAACTTCTCCGGTTTGGTTTCGTATATTTTTCTCTTGATTCTGTCCATGTCTTCTGCTGACGAGGTGAGGAGAAAGCACTACGAGCGCTTCCAGATTTTTCACTTCTCATCTGCTGGCTTTCTTCTCTGTGCACAGCTCCATGACTATGAGACCTTTCACTACGCCCATGCTGGTATTGTACTTTTGATCTCAGACGTTTTGTACATCAGGTTTGTTCTACAGGACCATGTAAGGGTGTACCAAAACAAAGAGGGACGTTTCAAGCTTCGCTTCTTGACCAGTCCGTATATCGTACCACAAGCTGGCCAGTCAATAGAGCTTAAGGTTCCTGCAATTTCTGATCAGTTTCATCCTCTTTCAGTCTCTGCAATGAATGACGACGGATTTGAAGTGGCTGTGTTTGAGAGGGGAGATTGGACTCGAGCTATACTGCATCACACAAGCTTAATGACTGCTGAACAATCAGGGGCGGCACTCATAAGGGGGCCATTCGGTCAACCTGAGGTGCTTATTGGCGGTCTGCAAGATGTTCTCATTGTAGCAGGTGGAAGTGGCCTTGCAGCATTTTCCGCTTCCATTTATGAATCTTGCTCTTCAGGAAAGGGTGAACAGCTGAGCATACTGTGGCTCGTGAAGTCTCAGCAGGAATACGCTCGCTTTGACCTCTTACTTCAGTATGCATCAAGAAATGGAGCAACGGTTACGGTAAACATTAGGTGTTCCGCGCTCCTGAAAGACAAAGTGAACCCAGCATCCATTCTATGCCTAGGTGAACAAAAGGACGAATATAGCACCCTCCCAAACAGAAACACACAGCAAGTTCGGGCACGTGATGCCAGACTGTCCCAGGCCAAACAGAATTTCTCTAAGGGGCTCATGACATTTATCACCTTTGTTGGAAGTGTCGTAGGATTTATTGCGGCACGGCTTGTTTCATGCCGG
This sequence comes from Picocystis sp. L7, assembly GCA_020975725.1. NCBI lineage: Eukaryota > Viridiplantae > Chlorophyta > Picocystophyceae > Picocystales > Picocystaceae > Picocystis > Picocystis sp. L7. Next base: position 337,232 of record QXJR01000024.1, on the reverse strand, counting down.
AGTGCTGGAGAGGAAGGCACGAGTTGCAGGTTTATGTGGAAGACAGAGTTTTGCAGTGTATGTCCAGCGGTCGGTTGTTGTAGAATTTGGTCATGCTGGCTCGCATTTCGAGCTCTTCCTCTCATCTCTTCCGTCTGTGCAGCAGTAGCCTTCGGGGCCTGGGGGGGGCTCGCAATCAAGAGAAGGTATCTCGACTTGCAGGGTGATCCTTTTCAGGAGGGCAATGTCCTCCTTGAGGATAATCATATTGACCAGGAGAAGCTAGGAGACCAGAGTGCGATTAGGTTCATCCATGGCCGTTCTCGCCTTGGAGATTTACTTGCTGGAAGCATGACCCATATCAGCGAAGTTCATGTTTGCGGGCCACGAGGTTTGTCTGAAGACGTGTACACGATTGTGCAAGGAACGCGTCGCCAAGACATTCAATTTGTTTGTCGTACTCTACCCTGAATTTGTCGATGCTTTTCTCTGCCTCTGCAGTAGATCACGAATACCCTTGGCAAGTGCACTTGCATCTCTCCTTCAGAACCACAGTACGCCGCTCACAGCTTCCCACGATAAACCTACTGATGGATGCGCAGAGACCCAAGAGAAGGCGCAAACTCGCTGGAGATCGATCTAGAAGTTTCCCTTCTGAGCTTGCTGTAGAATCAACTGCCCTGAACGGTATTGACAAACACTCAAGCAATGAACTAGGAAGAAGTGGGTTTTTCGTTCCTGGGCACCAAAGACCAATGTCCAGTGCTCAAGGCTGGATCTCGAATGTCTACTCAGGGATGCTGACTTGAACACAATGATGAACCACCAGTCATTTTCTTCATCTAGAGCATCGCCAGGATAATCCACCGGCTGCTAGATTCTTCCAGTCCATCCTTGAAAGCTACCAAAGCGCATCATATCTGCATGTTTCTTCCACTGCCCCACTTTGTCAGTGGCCCCGATGACCACCGTTCATGCTTTTGATTTTGACAACGCTCTCATGTCCTTTGACAAGCTACTTCTTGCTGCAAGCCATGGAGACGTGCTCGCTCGGTAATACAGTCAGAGAGCAAGTACATAATTCTAACTTTTGGTCAGCGGGTGATCTTGGTGCATTGGCTTTTCCTTTGGGAAATGCCCGAGAACCGTCAGTACTAGACTGCACGTGAATCCGGGAGTGAGGACGTGCGACACAGCTGCAAGGAACATTGCACAATGGGAAGAAGAAGTGGGCGCATGTGAAACACTGCCTACACTCCAATCCTACTATTTCTCTATGAGGTGCACTATCTAGCGCAACCCTGCCCTACCAACACTCCTACCGGCTATGAACACGTGTAAAAAGTACTGTGCTTTCGGATGTATTTACTTGTTGATCAGCGTAGGACCGGTCACCTACTTCAATGCGCTGGCTTCCTTGGCTTTAACCTGCGCATATCACTCAAACCGTCCTGTCTTGCGTGATCCAATATATTCTCGACTCAAGCTACCATCTTCGCATATTGCATATCAAACAACTCTATGTGGGAAAAGAAGCGTTCCTTGATTTCGTCCAGGAATTCACTTGTAAGTCCATCGTCCAAGGCATTCTGCAAACTTTTCAACATCTGTCGGTGATCTTCCTTGTGCGATGCCAAAGCGCGATCTGGCATAGAGGGATGAGCGGCCAGTATTTCCTCTTCATGGGCAAAGTGCTTTTGAAGTAGTTGGAGGAACGCGCGAAGTGTCCCAAGCGTTGGTGCAGACAGCAGCTGCTGAAGCACCACATCACATTCTTCATGCTCTTCGTCCAGCTCTCGGATTCCCAACTGGATTAGCTTCCCTGTTGTTGTTTCTTCTGCTTTCTTCTCGTGGACTTCTGGTGCAGGCCGGAGGCATGCTTTCGGTCCCTTGTTTCGATCTGGCGCGCTCAATCGAAAGGTCTGCTTCATCCATTGCTCGAACATCCGGAAGGACTTGTGCCTTGCTTCCAGGTACGTGGGTGTGAAGGCTCGCACGAGCAGACGTCCAGCGGCATCGAACACGATGAGTCCCGAGCATCCCAGCTGACCGAAAGGGATGTCCCTTTCCGATTCGGCGTACCCGTTGACGACGTTCTCGAATCCGAATTCTTCGGCGAAGAGCATCGCGACCTCCGCTCCAGCCGTGCTGGCGCAGGCGAAGACCACGTGTTCGGCCAGCCACGTGCACGACCAGTTGTCCATCTGATGTGCACATGGCCGGCATCCTCCTCAGTTGTTGTTGTAGAGATGCAGCACCACCGGCATGCCCTGCGTCTGGGCCAATGTGCTTGCACTGGTGACGCCTCCACGTTCGCCGTCCACCAGCCTTCGAAAGCGGATGTCCATGGCGGGACCACGAGCACGTGGTGGTGTAGTTGTGTCACCAGGACGATCGCGTTTCCCTGCTGGTTCGACCCTGGATGTCGACATCTCTCAACCCTCGATCCCGAGCTCGATCCCACCCACTCGAAGGACCGCCCCGATGTCGACACCCTTCGGCCCCCACACCCGCCTCCGCCCAGGGCGCGGGGTGCCACAGGGGCGGACGAACGTCGGACCCGTCCGGTCTTCCCCTCGGGGATGCCCATGGTCTGGGATCCACCTGGACCAGCATGGACAAGCAGGCGTATCCATCCTTGGGATGGTTGAACGAAGAAAACGGAAAGATTCAAGACTGGGATGCGAATGGGTCCTCCCGAGAGCCCATCGTTCCAACGTCAACAACAAGGCATGGCATCCGAAGAGATGGAAGGCGAAAGGGATCGTCGAAAATCCCAATTGAATTCCAGTAGTGACAAGGATGCACGAGGTAGACAAGGGCAGCTCCGGTCGTTGAACGCTCGCTTCCTGGGATGAAATTCCGATGCACTTTAGCAGTGAACCGGTGTAGAGATTGTACATCCACTGCGCCTGTCGTGGCCCGACTCGACGAACGACCGAGAGACCGCCCGAAACGCTCCAAAACCACGACAAACTGTGTTGGTGACTCCTCAAATGCATCCAATTCTTTACAAAAGAACAATCCCGCACCGGTGATCTCCTGACCTGTGCCCTCCAATCGAAATGTCGGGCGCAAGTTGTCGACCGGGAGAGACATAACTGGTCATGTCATGGACAAACCAGCATCTTATTGCATTGACATAAAGTAGAATCTCAAGCACCCATTCCTGTGCGGCCGTAGATAGGGTGCGTGTGCTGCAACCGTGTCTCTGAATTTGCTCCGGCAACTCCTTTTGCTGTTTTTCTTCAAGGTTCCTTGATAGCTTCCACTTCCCTTCGAGACAGAAAGGCTAATCACACAACACCCACCAATGCATTCTTCCCGTTCTCAATGGAAATTGCACAGAAGCACCCATCGGTAGAAAAATGCGTTGGCCATGGAAGGAAAATCCTGCGCCATGCATGCAGCAGCAGCTAATCAACCTTCGCAAGAAGTACTGCGCAGATCAGGAGGGTGGGGTGCATCGAGGGGGCAAGAGGTATCGGCTGGAGCAAAATGTTTGAGTCTTTTCTCCAGCACGAAGGTGAAAGTGCTCATCAACATGGCCATTCACGGTGTGACATTGTAGAAAGACTGAAGCTGCGGCAATGTGCCTTGTAAAGTTTTAGAAGATGCACTTAAATTTAAAGATTCCATTTGGTTGGTTGCAGAGCTCAAATTGGCGTACCGTTTGCTCCCTTGCTCATCTCCTGGCCTGGCTGTGCAAGGAGCTGTTGGTACATATCGTCTGAACCCTTGCGGTAGGAGAACTTGACAGCCACCAAAATAAGAACGGCAACACCCACAACACAGCCCACCACGATACCAGCGATGGCGCCGCCACTCAACGAGGAAGAAGAGGTGGATGCAGGAACGAAAGCCGAGGTCATGACAGGATCACCTGCGTGGCACATCGCATGGGCCGGTACAGTATTTTCCACTGAAGGCCCTGTGTTTCCATGGGAAAGCGCATTCAAAACAACTGTTCCAACGTCATTCAAACGGGTCGCTAGGTCTTGACAGTTGGAGTGCATGCTCTCTGGACCTTCCAGCCCACAGGACCCACATTCTCCAACATCGGCAATCACCTGGATCGTAAATGCATCTGCTGATGGTGCTGGATCGTTTGAAACGAATGCCTCGACTTTTTCCATGTCCAGCTCAAGAAAGTTCGCTATTGCTGGTTGCACTTTCTCCACAAGATTGTCCAAGAAATCATACTGAGACACGTCATGCATTGAGAAATGGGCAAAAAGATACATGCCGTTCTTTTCTGGACGTGCTGAGAGGGTTGTCAAACCGCACTCGCCCATGTTCTCGTTATTGGGAAGCGGAGCAAGCTTGTGGTAGAAGTGAAATTCCGCTTCATGCTCAAACATGGTAACATCAGGATGGAACAACTGCACCATATCCATCAGGATCAAATCTGGACGGAGCACTCCTTCTTCCCAATACGGATTACCAGGCATCCCACGCTGTACTGCATTTCCGTTGGAAAAGACGTTGCCGCATTTGAATGCTCGGAATTGTGGAAATACGCTCTGATCTCCGCCTGGAGACTCGGTCCTATTGCCCTGCAGCAGCATTTCCATCGTGGTGGGCGATTGATCGTCTGTCCTCACGTAAACGTTGATCCAGTATTGAGACTCCCTGAAAGTTTCTAGTATGACATTGGATTCCTGGGGCACTTCAAACTCATCGTTTGCATTCTTGTACTCGACATTAGCATCTGCGAGGAATCTGCCAACGTAAGAGCTACCCCTGGTTACCGACCAGCCCCAGCCTGGGGATGGTAGGCCCAGCATCACAGAAGGTCGCTTACGGGCAGCAAATGCCTTGTCTCTAGCTGTTTCATACCTGGCAACAATTAGATCAAACAGTGCTTGTGCAGTATCTTCTGCACCAAATAGGATACCTGCGATCTTCACGAGCTCCGCACGCCCAAGAGGGGACAACTCCCCAGGATCAGCGTCTAAAATTCGCCGCGCTTCGAGCTCCTCTGTCCAACCTTCCCAGTCACTGGAATCCCCGGACCCGGTGATCAAAACATCTGGGATGCCCTCTGGCAATTCGTACAGCTTAGTATAGTTTCGCTCAATGTCGACGACGACTCCATTTTCTATGTCATCCCTCAGTTGTGGTGTGGTGATCCATTGTCCAGTTTCAACTGCAACCAACTTTGGCCTCTGTCCAATGAGGTGAATTTTGGGTACCACAACTGTTTCCTGCAGGAAGGCACTGTCGACAGGGACGTGGAACTCCTTGTAACCATTCAGTTCAGGCGCCGGGCAACCACAGCGGACGAACACATATTTTTCTTCATGTAAGCCACTCCAAGCTGTCCATTCTGTATCCAAGGTCACGTAGTGATTGTGATACTCGATTTTTTTTACGCTTCCTGCATGGTCGAACTTCATCTTGGTATCAAAGTAATCTTTGCTGCGGTCACAATTGGAGACCGGTCGTTCGCAGGCGGCCTGGACTCCCTTGTTCCCCCAGGCCAGTGTGCAAGCGGTGGCCACGATCCACATCCATTGGATCGGTCGGTGGTTCTTCTTGCCTGCATCGCGTCGTGTGGGCATGGTTCTTGGACGGACAGGAGCGCACCTGCTCTCTCCTGCACCCCAACAAATGATCCATGGCATGGTTCATTGATGGGATGGTCCTGGGGTGAGCGGGTGTCCCCTCGACTTCCAGGTTTCTTTCCCCCCAACCGTCCTCCGAGATGTGTCGACATTCGAGGGTGGGGGGATCCCTGGGGAAAGGCCCTCACTTGGGGCACCAGCTGGGGGCGATCGGGGGAGGGACGGGTGTGTACGGATCGAGAGGGGCGGAACCTGCCCCAGGTAGGGACCTTCACCATGTCGACACGCGGGATGGCGGTCTCGGAAGACAAGGTGCAGGATGTCGACGCGTTGAGGGAGATGGCGGACCTTCCTCGCCTTCTTTCTGTCGACACGTTGTGGTGTCCCACCGATTACGACATATGCGCGAGAGCTACAAACGAACCCGTCTTTTCTCATCTATCGCCAGTCGAAACTTACCCCAATCATTCCCGGGGAATGTCCACTGTGGGGTGGTGTTTGTGTGTGTAGATCCCCCCAGTCGTGATGGCTCTTGAGATGGATGACCACATCCGTGTCCCCGTCCCACCAAGACCACTCCTCTGCGTGACCAGAGAAAACCAACCACGGTAGAACTGGTCGCATTCACCTCGAACACCCATCCATACCTCCAACTGGACCCGCCGAACGCTTCCTCTACCTGCCCTTCGACCAGGTACCAAGCCTGGGCACCGAAACCGTCCAAGCAGCAGGCCTACTCAAGAAGGAAGTCGTGTCCTACTGGAGGGTACATCAAAGGTCGCTGGAGACTCCCGACATTGCCTCGTCCTAGTCTTCCTGAAAGTAGAAAAATTACTTTGGACCAGTGATTTCGAGACAGGAGGAATTTGTAGTGTTGTGAGACAGAGACTGGCTGGTCGCTTGAAGAATCGGTAGTTCAAACATCCTCGGCGATGGCAGAGAGAACACTCAGCCCTGCACCCTGGCTGATGGGTCCATTAGTACTGGCAGCGCTGTATGAGCCACTGCGGCTGCTCGTATCGTTCGAGATTCCACAGAAACTTCGATATGGGGTTGGTGGTGTGGGTGGTGTGGGAGGATTGATGAATCTCGGTGATCCGACCTACTGCTCGAGTCCAGCAGGAGAAGCTGGTTACTATTGCTTCTACAGAGGATACATGTTCGGGCTGACCCCTTTTGCTATGGTGACTCTTGCTTTCTGGATAATGCCAAGCATATTGCTAGCCTTCTTTCCGCTTGTAAAGGGAGGAAAGAAAAAGTGGGACTGCGAATCCATGACTTTGAGCAATGTGTACAAGTGGACTTGGGGTGTTGCCTCCTTTGTGTGGTTTGTGGTTCCCTTGGTGTACTTTCTGGGAAGTTCGTTTTACTGGACGTCCACCTACCATTTCTTGTTGGCCATTTCTCTTGCAGCAGCTTTTCCACTATCCTGGCATCTGTCCCTGTTGCCAATCCTGGTATCCAGTGTCCCTGCACGTATTCTGGGAGTTGTAGGAGGTCTACGACCCATACATCTTCACAAGTTTATCAGCAAGTCTGCATTTTTTTTTGCTATTCTGCATGGGGCTTTAGAACTTGTCTATCTCCTTGGGAACCACGAGAATGTAGGAGGGTTTCTACAGCTCCTGATGAGTCCGGAAGGGTTGCTGTACTCCTTTGGCATTCTTTGCCTAGCTGGTTTTACTATCCAAGCCGCTCTTTCTTGGCGCAAGACAGAACGGGTACGTGCCTGGTGGCCGTACTTGCACCGGACAACATCAGTGTTTGTAGCCATTACTGCAGCAGCTCATTGGTGGCCATTTGCCATATTCTTACAACCTGCAAGTGCTCTTTTAGCATCTGAAATGGCGGTGCGCTGGTGTAAAGGCCTCGATCAAGATCATGCAAGCTCCTACCAAATGTCTCTCAGCTTCATTGGCGGGTTGCTTGCCCAGCTTTTGGTTCTCCTTTGCATTTGGAGTTGGCGAGAATATGAAATGCAGAAAGCAAATGCTAGCGTCCGCCTGGCTTTCCTTTTCCCACCCCTTGCACTCATACTTGGGTTCGCTGCAGCACTAACTATGTCAATAGGATTGTTGAAGGCCTGGCAGAAGTTTCAGCCAAATACCTCCCTTGACAGCGGCGTGGAGGAAGGAGTTGCCCAGCCATTGCTGGATGAATAACTTTAAAGCCCATTTACGTGGGCATTCAACTCCCATGATGGCCGGAAATTGTCAAACTCTCCTACAGTCATTGTCAATGAGTAATTACAATTGCCTTGGATGGGTCAATCCCCATTCTTATCCACCAGGAACAATGTGCCGTGTCAACCAAATCCTAGCAAACCACGCATCATTCATGAGGGTCCTTGTACACTTTGGATGCAAATTTTTGTCAACGTTACTATGAGTTGCTCTTATACTATTCTCCAAGTAAAGTCCCACTAAAATGCGCGCATTGAAACAACGGGAAGGTACCTAATGCAATTCTTCGCTTGAGAATTTGTGTATTCCCATGTCCCACAGCATTGTTGGGCGTGCTCATCAAGAGAGAGAGGAATAGCTCAAGGTCACCAGCATGCTTTCATCTTCCTTGACACAGTAGGTTAGTGGAGGCAAACAAAGGACCTTCTTGTACTTGTGAGAGACAGTCCAAGTGTCTGTGTAGTACATGGTGCAAATCTTACCAATATCACATTCAGACTTGCCCAAGAGATGCATGCAAACTTCAAATGTCATGTCCTGTGTTCGGCCAGCTGATTGCAATGCTTTGCGTGTAAACATCCATGGTCGTTCCAGCCATCGTTGAATCCCAATAGACAGTCCAAAGGTTGAGCCTCAACTCGCAGACGAACCAAACCGTTCAACCCGCTAGAATGAGTAACTGCTTGCTCTAGACTAAATTGCAGCTTCGCACATGTTTGTTCACACTCTTGTCAACTTTCCTTCGATGCGGTTTGCAAGTTTCAACAGGGTGACTGCTAATTGTTTCCTGTTGTGATCTTCAACATCATGGCGACAATCCCATTGATACGAAGCTTGCGTGCACTTGTGGGGGCTTCAAATTGCTGGGACGGACAGTTTGCACTTGAGAACAGAATGCAATGCCAGGATATCAACCACGATGGCAGAGCTTCATTTTGCTTCCGCAGCAATCCCTGAAGGTACATCAGGATGATTCAGCGACTCCATTTTGCATCAGGGCAAGATTTTGAGATGGAGATCCACATGGGCTTTCAGAAATCTTTGTATACAGTATTTACTTGTGCACATGCACATGTGTTTGCTCCTACACTTGGCCTGTTATGTATCCATTTAATCTTTGGCCATCATCGTAAAAATACTTGGGCCGAATCAAACCAATGTTGTGCGCCATTCTAACACTTTTCTCCAAGTGCAGAGTAGCGTGGAGTCGTCAGATATGCAGGTGAACAGAATGGCCATTTTACTTCCACTGCGCCTTCAAGTCAAGCAAGAAGCTGTTCGTATTACGCAGAAGGATCAACGGACTAAGGGTTTTTCATCCAGAGCCGTAGCATTTCATGTTCTCCTCCGACTCCAAGAACTACTCCAATCAAGTGCTGCTCTGTATTTCCTCTTCATGGGCATAAACAAAGGTGGTTCTTCGCTCTGGTTCACATCTGTATGGTAATGGGTTGTATGAACATCCCCTCTGACCGGCTGTTGGAACCACCTTCATGGTGTTCTCACACCAGTTCTTTTGGCAGAACGACATCCACCGCCAACAGATGTAAGGGTAGCTTCTGGCCAGAAAGCACGTTCAAATCCGTGTAAACAATGGATGGGCTGTATAAAGCATCCTTGTTACACCTTGAACAAGCCACGGCAGCTCATGAGGGCACCACTTCAGATCTCTGTAAATTATGTTAGAAATGACCGTCCAGATACATAATCCCAAAGGACTGTACCTAATGTAGTGTTCAAAAACGCACATGTACAATATTGTATACCCCTAGCTTTGCCACAAGAGTACGTAAAATAACCACCACCCTAGTTGAGGAGTCGGAACTACCACATCGCAAGCAAGTGCGAAGATCACAAGTCTTCACTAAATGGCTTCACCATGTACTGGTGGTTCAGTTGGAAAGAGGCCAGTGGTTTGAGGAGTTTCTCACCAAGCAAGACCTCAATGTAGGTGGAGGAATGGCATTGACGGGCTGCCACCAATTCCTCCTCTAACTCACCATTGGTTCTGACCTTGAAGCATCTCCATGTGTAGCAGCCCATGGCCTGAGGTATCTTGCTGTATTCCCAGAGGGCAAGATCATTGTAAGAAACAAGCTTGTTCTTCTCCAAGAAGGCCTCAATACCGTACATACCATTGTTCAACACAATGCAGATAACGTTGACATCATAGCGCCCCATGACTCCAATTTCAGTAGCTGTCACTTGGTGCGACCCATCCCCAGTGATCAGGATCACTCGTCTGTTGGGTGCTGCAAGGGCAACCCCTAAGGCAGCTGGGGTCGCCCAACCAATCGAACCCCAGAGAGTCTGGTTCATGTATGTACAACCTTCTGGAATGGTCATCCCTGACATCTGCACGGAAATGGTTCCTGTCTCGCACACAATAACATCGCCGGATTGAAAAAAGCGAGCGAGAATACTCAGCACCGATGGGTAGGTGAGGGACATGTCCGCTACTGGAGCCTCCGGCAACAGCGGGGGAGGGAAATGTTCCGCATCGAAGGAGGGTAGGTCACCTGTCGCTAGAAGGGCATCAAGCACGTCTTCAAGCCAAACAGGATCGTAACTGTGCTGTTCCACTTGGACCTTGGAGGAGCTGTGAACAATTTCAACAAAGTGAATCCCCAATGTGACAAGCTTCTCGCTGGAAAGATTAGTCGTTGCAAAGCCCGTGGAGAGATCATCAAATATGCATCCCCCCACGTTCAGCACCAGATCAGCTCCTTCAACCGTTTCTATGACACCGGGCGGGGAGACCGCACCGCGGTACAGGCCGAGGAACTGGGGGTGAGTCTCTGGCAAAGTCTGTCTGTCCATGGTCGTGGCAGTGAAGGGGCAGTTCAGCTTCTCGATCAGCATTCGAACCTTGTCGGTGAGCTTGTACCTTCCCACCTTGTAGGAAACCAACACAACCAGCGTCTTGGCAGCACGGATCCGTTGCAGGATGGATTTCACGGCCGAACCAAGTTCTCTTCGACAGCTCCTGGGTTGGATCGAGGTGGGAACTAGCACTTGGGAGTCCAGCACATGCATCATTGCAATATCCTGGGGGATGTATATGTAGACAGGTTGCATATCCTTGAATGCGTGGGTAACGATGCGTTCCATCTCTGCCACCGTGTTGTCTGGCGTGAGGCTGGTCCACGCGCAGGTGGCTGCAGCGGAGATGGGGATGAAGTTCCCGACCTCGCCATCTCCCAGGGTGTGGTGCAGGTGTCTTTTCGTCCTGGCCAAGCGCACCGCAGGTCCACCTACCAGGTGGAACACGGGCAAGTTTTCCGCTTTGGATCCCATGATACCGTTCAAGGCACTGAGTTCACCCACGCCATAGGTGGTGGTGAGCATGGCACATCCATGGATCCTCGCGTATCCGTCGGCCGAGTACGCGGCATTCAGTTCGTTGGTGGACACCACCCATGTGAGATCTGGATGTTCTTCCACTGCATCATCGATGGGAAATGCAAAATCACCTGGCAAACCGAACACGTGTCGAATGCCCAGCCTGGCCAGGCGGTCCACCGCGTACTCCGCCACCGTGGCCATCTTCCCGCCAAAATCCAGCTCGACACTTGGCCGAACCTTCTCCACGGACGGATGACGTGGCAGGCGGGGCGGGGGGCGCTCGCGACACGTGACGCGCTTTCGTGGCGGGAAAGCACCGGACTGGTCCGCGGCCGGTTCCACGTGGAACATGGACCGTGAAGACCGCGAAGACCGTCGGTCCATGCGATCCATGAACCCACACCAGAAGGAGGGGGGGGACAAAACCGAAGGGTGTTTCAACAATGCAGAAAGAGCAGACGGGAACCCAAGCGTATGGATGTATCCTTGGAGGGAGTGGATATAGTAAGATGAAAACACGCAGAGTGCATGGAATCGAGTGGTGTTGCATGCAACTCCCACCCGGGGACGCAAGCTGGGAAAAAGCAACGGGATGGACGTTCCTCCCTCGGTCGCACACCTGGCAGGATCCACACGGATCCTGGTGAGATACCAATGCCTGCACAATGCCTTTGCATGTACCCAAATCTTCCCCGGATGCAGCCCAAAGAAGCACACATGGAACGCAAGGACCGCAACTTTCTCGCCCCTACCCATCGGGCCGTGCAACCTTGGTCATCTCGGTAGAGATGCAGCAGAACTTGGTCCGAGTTGGCAAGATGGAAGTTCCCCTGATTCACCAACAGGTGTGCCTCTACACACCCTAGCACTGAAGAACAGAGCAACAGCACCACAACAGCACATGCATTGAAGATGGCATCGAACAGACGCCTGTCCTTCGTTCCAGCCTTCAGTTGCACGGGAGGCACTTCGTCGACCAATATCAGCATCCGCCCTCCATCTTGAGCCAACTGCACTGTTCGGTGCGCAGTCATGAGAAAGGGTGGCTTGCTTTGCCTTTCTGTCCCTGCCCATGCTCGTTTGCACTCAAGTTGAAACGCCTGCACGTCTGCCTCTCGAGTGCATCACAGCACGAGCGGTGTCTGGACAGGACTTTCCGATGCAAACTGCGTTCGGCATCGCTGCGTCCTCTGCGGGCAAGGATGGATGGCGTTCATGCTGCTTGCTGCAGTCTGTCGTTGTTCGGCCGTGATCCAAATTAAACCAATGACCGAGTCTTCGGGGTGGCAGCCGGACCGAGGTTCTCCCGCCTGCCGTTACTTCGTTGGTGGAGCGCAAGGATCTGAAGGCACGCTCATCACTGCACTCTCGCATCCACAACGATGCAGGCTTTCCGCGCCCTTTGTGGCCTGCCTCTTCGGGTTTCACCTGGGTGTCGTTGATGGTATCAACGTCCCTCTTTCAAGTCTCTTGCCCGGTTGCATCTCCCATGAGAACTCGGTGTGTGCTGTTGCATGGGGCTGTTCCACGATCCAATCCACACCTCGGTCCCTGATCCGGAATGGATGAGAATCGCCTGGAGCAGACCGGTTCGTGGCTGCGGTGGATCGACAGGTGTCAGTTTCGAACCTGGACGTCATCCACCGGCCATCGAATCTCTCGAAAGGTGTCGAAGATTCCACTCGGTGTGTGTTCACAGGGCTTGAATGTGCCACGACACTGAGCACCATGGCAACCGCAGCTGTCCAACGCCATCGACACCCCACCCCGCCGAACACGAACGTCCTCGAATCCTCCCTCCCCACCCGACGATTCCTCTGCGACAAACGCTTCGCTCTCGACCGTGGATCGATGGACCGTCGGTCCATGCAGTCCTTTTACGGTCATTCGTGGGGGAGCCCCCTGGCCTCGGTCCACCTGTCCACATCCACCGGGGCGTTCCCGCAAAACCGAGGCCTCCGATTGGTCGGTTCCTGCCAAGTGTCGTCAGGAGAAAGACCCCGGGGGGTTCCCAACGGTCCCTTCCTCCCTCTTTCTCGGTGGGGCGAAATCGGCACAGCTGACGTTTCGTGACGTCACTTCTCCGACACCCAAGGGAACCCTGGATCCAATGGCCAACCTGTGGGGCTGGATGGCATCAGTTCACGATGGCAAACGCCATGCAAGCACGCATCCAAGGACGTGTGGGGACCACACGCAGCATCAGGTGGGACAACGTAGATCCGTGAAAGACAACGCCGAAGCATGGAGCACAAGGAAGGGGAGCAGAACTGACAAACGGGGATATGTCGTGAATGGTACACGCAGGAGCCCAAGCCGTCCAACAAGCTGCAGGACGGGAGTGAGCCACAAGGTGACCAGACGAACGGTGCGCCTTGAGGGTCGCGCGAAGGGAATGCAGTGTACGCTGTGGCTAGGTAGAACCAGTGCTGACCCAGGTAGACTCGTAATGTTATCGCAGATCGCCTTCCGCGTCCAGGCCTCTTCTGCAGGTAGGGTTGACAAAAACGAGCTCAATGCAATTCCTGGTGCCAACGATGTCCCGTTGAAGGGTCTCGCCAGGCGCCAGGCCCTTCTCGCAGCAACCGCTGCTGTTGCTAGCTCTGTGACGAAGCCCAGGTGGGCTGTTGCAGATGATTCCTTCGTGCTGGTTGATGGATCGGGCGATCCCATTAAATTCAGCAAATGGACCAGCAACGGGAACCCACCCATTGGGGCAATGGACGAGGACTCCACGCCGTTCGCGCTCGTGGTGAAGAATGGAGCGATCGCGGATTACGTCATTCAAACCAACTGCTCGGTCGAAAACTGTGAAGTGAACTGGGATGCCGGTGCGGGCGTGTTCCTGTGCCCTTGCTGCCAATCTCAATACAATCGCGAAACTGGCGGAGTTTTGAGAGGGCCTGCGTTGAACCCGCTGCCCATCTGGAAGTGCTCGGTTGATTCCAATGACAACGTGGTTGTCACAGAATGGAAGGGGAACGACCCTCGAACGGGCGAGAAGGGCTGGTGGCTATAAGCGACTTCGTTGCGTCACCACACCCTGTTGGAAAATGCAATCGATTTGAGCATCTTTGTTGGACATCCAACCGTCTACTGTAGCAGTAGCGCCTTGCCCGCGATGTGATGATAGCGTTTTCGAGGCCTGCATGCTATTTCCGCGTCGTTTCAGTACAAGCTGTAGGCATTCTGATTGTAGAATATCAGCATGGAGAAACCAGTCCTGCAGTTGCCAAAGCATGGACTGGTCGTGAAATTTCTCAGCACGGTCGTCCTTGCTGGTGGTACCTGCAGCGCATCGCACGTCACATCGTTTGGGATTGGAGGAAGAGCATGCCAGAAACTTTTCGATCGCCTCGGAAGCGCAGTGTATGCGAAGACGATTACAAAGCCCCATGCAAGACCACGCTCGGGGCACGTTGAAAGTGCATGTGCCTCTGAAGCATCCACAGGTGCTTGGTCATACAATTTGAAGCACTGTTTCTGTTGGATGCCGACCTCCGGCGACCGTTCGTCGCGACATCCGCCTCGTTGATGGCGTTGTGAAGAAGAGACCTGTTTCGTCCGTGCCTTTTGGAAACTGGCATCCGCCGTTTCTCTTGGCAATTTTCCTGTGCTTGACTCCTTCCTCCGAGATCGCGCCCCAAGCTCCGGCTCTCCCCTCGGGACCGCGCAGCGTTCCTTCCCTCGTGGCACTGTCGATCGTCCTTTCCCGCGGCCTGGAAATCCAGCACCATCCTTTGGAAACCGCCATCCTTCGCTGGATGGGTTGGATGGATGGATGTCCTTCCTCGTGTGTTTCATACCATGGTGTTCCTCCATCCCCAGGGAGGAGTCCCAGGTGGGGATTCCTACCTGACTCCCCCTCCCGAGTAAGGCTTGGTCCATTTTTTCGTGCTGTTTGGAAGCATCTTGGCCTGAGGGATCGTAGGGCGAACCATTCCCCAGATAGGGGTAAATGGGACATCGATCCCGTTGCTCCCCGGTCCCGTTTCGGATGGGCAAATGGGCCCCCTCTTTCTCTCCCTGTCTCTCCTCTCTCTCAAACCCACACAATCGTACAGCCGGGACATCCAGGCGACTGGACGACGTGCAGGACGAACGTCGGTGGCAGCGCGTGTCCATGCGCACCAGGGACGGAGCCAAGGAAGGTCGAAACGCGACATCCGAAGCGTGGAAACAGATGCGAAGGGAATGGAAGGAGAAAAGTGGAGAGGAAAAGAGGACGGGAGCCGCGACGCCGCGACGTGGTCGAATCTTGCCTGGACGACACTGCGAGGAGGACGAGGGGCTGGCGAAGCAAACAAGGGTGCGTCACCAGTCTTCCTGACACGCAAAAGTATCAGGAAGAATGGTCACGTAGACTAGGGGGGACTCGCGCGAAACGTGTTGACGTGATGGAAGGATGGGAGGGGAGAGCCCATCCTGGGACTGCAGATGAAAAAAAAAACTGGCAGGTTACATGATGCATCTTCCACTTAAATCTACACTGCCGGTGACAAAGCTTGAGGAGGATATGACCATGTGTTACCAGGAGGTATGTTACTTCCTCCAATGCTCTTGCATAAAAAGTGACACATGGTCATTTCCTTCTCCCACGGAAAGTGCAAGAGCGAATTGGTAGTGTGCCTCGTTCATGTTGGCCATGCACAGCCTCAAGACCTCAGCAGCCTCCCTTTGCATATTTGCATTTGGCTTGGTGAAGGAGTACCACCCAACTTTTTCATATGGCCACCATGGTGCTTCCTTGCTCAACAAATCCCGTTGGCGTGCGGAGAGTAAGGTTGGACGAGTCCCGCCGTGCTCAAGGGGCAGTGCCTTTGATTTTCTCGGAATGTTCGATACAATTGCTTTTTGCACATATCTAATAGCAACACAATTCTGCTGTAAGCTGAGGGTCCTCTGTGTGCCATTTCGAGACCGCCTAGCATCGATCTCGACTTGCATGGCGAGGTGTGTGCGGATCATGTCCGGTGCTTCTCTCATCCAATACCCTAAGATCGGCAAATGCTCTAGGCTTTCAGAGTGTACTGTAGAAGAATGATTGTCCTTGCAAAGCAACAAAACATAATGTAACCTTTCTTCTTTCTTCTTTGCCTTTTCAAGATACTTCAAAGCATTGACCAAGTGAGAGAAGGTGGTGGCCCTCAATGGGAGGCCCAACGATGTGTTGTGCACCGGCTCAACGTAGCCTTCCATACTCCTTCTCGTCTGCACTGTTCTCAAGTAAAGCGCTGATGCTTTTCGAACGCTGGAGTTGCTTGCAATGCCGTCGAAGTCCGATGACCGCACCACGAAACCGAAGAAGCCTTTTACCTCGTAGGGGGCCAATCGAGATCTGTTTCGTCTAATCACGGAGAAGATAGATGGGCAATAGAAGGAAGTCTGGCCCTTTCTATGCATACTTTTTAGTTGGAAGACCCCTTGCGGTGACCAACACCTCTCCCTCGTCTTACCATCCATCGAGGATGGATTTTCACGATCTCCTTACACATGTAGTGGTGCATTGAAGCAAGAGCATGTTGATATCCTATTGACCCTTCGACGCGGTCCACATTCAATCCCAATCCTTCAACACAGTTTACACATGCATTTCGCGCGATTTCTACAACAATCTCCAAGCTTACATTGCACAATAGAATGCCAATAAAGGCTATTCAAAAGACACAAAAAGAAATGGCTTTTGAAGTCCTCGACTTATAGATTCGATCCCTTTTTCTACCACTCTATCAGAGTGGATGAAATTGCTTGCAACGATGTGGAGCCAATCGATGGCAACCTCCTACGTCTCATGAAGAATGACTTTCTCTAAAAGATTCGTACCTTGGAGCTAATTTTGTACCATGCACTAAGCCACGAGCTTTATGCTTGACTATTGGCCGTGAGTCGAAGCTGCACTGGGGTTTGGTAGTCCCAATGTGTATAAGCAACTGTGGCAAGCATCGACCCTTGATGTGCCACTATCACATTTTCTTCTATTCGTACCAAGTTTATGATTCACTCGATCGGGCAAGGTATATGGGTCGAATGACACCAAACGAGTCTCATCCTGTCCGACTCAAGGCTAAGGACCCACAAGGGTCGGGGGACCCTTGTGGCAGTTTTGTGGGCGGAGGAGTCCCAAGTGCTCCAGTGCCACTAAGTCATGTCTTGCCCGTGAGTTTGGCATGAGTCTCCATCGTCTTGAACGCTCTTTCACTGGGACGGTCTTTCCTCACCAGTAGCCTCGTGACCCATGCTTTGTTCGGCCTCGGTGGGGGACGTGACGTTCACAAACCATGCTTTTCCTTGCGTGCTTGAGACGCCAATTGGCAAATTGCGTGTTCGGAATGAACAACGCATCTTGCTGTACTTTTTGTTTCACGCCATATTTTCAACTTCCGTTCTTTCTTTGAACGTCTTGATCGCTGTGGTAGATTTCGTGGTTGGGGAGCTACTTGGCAAAGCGTGTCTATCGAACGGTATGAGGTACCTTCTTTGAAGTGACAGTTGCTTATGGCATGTAAAATCTCACCAAAAGCGTTTTGAAGCGTACAAGTAACATAGTACGATATTACACTGTAAGTTCTACTGAATGACAGGTTGTACGTGTCAATCCAAACCGCGGTTTGAGAGATACAAAGGGACAACGTTCATCTACCTCACCAGCAAGAAGGGGAACACCGACGGACCCCACCGTTGATGCGGACAACAACGTCGCATCACGGACGGGGAACCGAGTTTCAAGTTAAGCTCTCTCGATCAAACAGGTAAAACGTGACACGTGGAACGCCAGTCGATGAATGGCGTTCTACGAGGATTCGAACGTCCTCGCAAACTACGGATACGTGCACATGCATCCCTCCATTGCCCGCTGGAAAAAGTTGGAGAAGGATGCCCGGCACTTTTTGGTGAGCCTGCATGCGCTTGTCCACGTAGGCCAAGGAGTCAATTGCATTTTTATTTGTATGTGTTCTTCATGCAATACTCATTTCATCGTTGTCCAAATTCATTCCGAAATTTTTTGTACTATGCGTCGCACTTGAACTCTATTCCATGCACCCGCTGATGTATGGAAGCATAGCCTTTTGGCCATCGTGTTAGCCGTACATATAACAATATCCTTATCTATGGCATGGACCCTTCTTTCCGACTAGGATGCGCGTTACAATCATTCCTATGCACATTTGAGGTGCCATGCTTCATTCTTTTTTTCGTAGGAAGCCCTTGCACACTTTGGTTACTATTCGACGCGTTGTTGGCCCCCACCAAGCATCCACAATTTGTCTCCCGGGAAGTAAAAGGCACAAGATTGCAGTGGGAGTTTCGACCAATTTGATTACTTCTTCGGCAACCACGAAGGCTTCGATGAAGAGACGCAATCATGTAGTTGGTTCCCTAATCCAATGTAAACTCGGATAGCGAGTGACCGCTAGGATTGCTCAAAGATTTGAGCTTGGGATAGGTGATAGAGAATCGCTTTATCATTGGCTTGCCGTCTAGACAAAAGGCAATGGATATAGAAAAATGCCTGAGTTTAAATTCATCAAGTGATACTCGGCCAAATATCATTGAACGAATGAAACTAATATGCAACACAATAGTTCCTACATTTGTATCGGGCCAATGACTCATATAGTAGGCCGTACCTACGGTGGCCCCATGCGGAATGTGTGCATGTACTTGCATGTCCGTTGAAAGACTACTTAAATTCTTGCCCATCAATAAGCGCTCCTACCTTTCTACCGTTGCATGTCTTCAAAGCCGAGAGATCACCTGAAAAGCCATTCATTGTCAATGCTAAAGCAATGTGGCTTGTTATACCCTTCGAGTCTGTTGCCACGTCAAGGACTACTAGAGATTTACGTGCACATCTTTGTACTCGTTCCAAATCGAGCACATGATCGCTTCATAAGTACGCGTGATAGCCAAGTGGACCTTGCATCGCATTTAAAAATGGTAGTACTAGCATGGACCAACACATCTCATGAGCAATTGTGTATGACAACAACCACACACACTTCAGAGAAGGTACATGAGGGTTAGGGAGGCACGTTCGGCAAGGTTACGCCCCAACCAGAAGCCAGATATGGCGAATAATACCAGAGATAAATGAATGAAAGTAGTGAGGTACGAAGAAAGAGGAAGCTACCTCGACGCTCCGCAACCTTGTGAAACATGGTTTTCAAAAAGCTTTTGCTACTCACCCAACACATTAAGTCTAGTGAATTAACATCCTATAACATTGCTTAAGATTGTTGATAGCAACGTGCTATTCATCTAAACGAGCCCATCAGTGGCAAGCTTGCTCAACAATAGGCAACGTAGTGGCAACACTTGGTGGATGCGATGATGAGGTGCCATGGGAGATTTTACAACTCATCTACCGGATGGCGATCGGTGAATGGATGGATCATGTAGGGTGGTAAGGTCCCAACTCACCACAATACATCCATACGTTCGTCTTTTGAACCAGTCTACCGGATTTGGTAATCAAGTGCCTCCGGCAATGGTTCTCCCACGAGAAAACGAGGCTTTGCCTGGAATTGGCATTGCGATTTGAAATAAGTTCTTCTTGTTCCGCGTAGGTATGGTTTTCAACGATAGGCTTCATAGTTTCCATTCCTATTTCTACCGATTCCGCGGAAGAAAAGAGTGCTCGATAGCTTTCTTAGCCACCTCCGCATCTTTGCAAACATTTCAATCCCATGCACCTAAATTCACGTTGATTGGCGGTGACCATGGACGATGGAAATAGGCAAGCATCTTTTCGGCAATGTCCTTGGCAGTAGCATCAAGACGCAGAAGACATTGACGACGGGAATTCTCACGCTTCTCCGTGCTAATTCGGTCATCCTCGAAGGGAGTAAGGTATGACCGGGAATCCATCACAGTACGTCATCGAACTTCTCCGCAACTAAGTGAAGCGGAAGTTGAATCATCGAAAAACCTTCGGTCCCAAAAAAAACAAACTTGTGGGTCCACTTCGTGTGGACCCGCCCAATCAACAGAGAGGATTACGGGGAACGTGCAAGCCATTGTGCATGTCCAAGTCCAATGTCCATACTTTTTGCGTCGTCAAGAACGCCATCTTCTTCTTCCGCACACTGTCTTCTTCAAGGGAACTAAACGCCAACATGTAAGGGAAAGGATGATGTTGGTGTATGTTTACACTCCACGGGTTTCCAATGGTATTCCTCCGTGCTTGAGCCCCTTCACTACAAAGAGACCAAGCTTTTACAAGTGAACGCTCTCGTGTAAGCTTAGTGAAGACCAGTATTGATTTCGGTTTACTCGTATGGTTTTTAAGGGTATGGCTCTAAAATCTTTGCATATGTAGGAGTTACCTCCTCTATGGTTGCAAACCCCTTTATGGTTTCGTTCCCCTCGCGTATACTGCAAATATTCACATAAATGTGGTGTCACATTGTCGGTACTTAGCACGCCTATTCTACAACCATACACCAACATCATCCTTTCCCTTACATGTTGGCGTTTAGTTCCCTTGAAGAAGACAGTGTGCGGAAGAAGAAGATGGCGTTCTTGACGACGCAAAAAGTATGGACATTGGACTTGGACATGCACAATGGCTTGCACGTTCCCCGTAATCCTCTCTGTTGATTGGGCGGGTCCACACGAAGTGGACCCACAAGTTTGTTTTTTTTGGGACCGAAGGTTTTTCGATGATTCAACTTCCGCTTCACTTAGTTGCGGAGAAGTTCGATGACGTACTGTGATGGATTCCCGGTCATACCTTACTCCCTTCGAGGATGACCGAATTAGCACGGAGAAGCGTGAGAATTCCCGTCGTCAATGTCTTCTGCGTCTTGATGCTACTGCCAAGGACATTGCCGAAAAGATGCTTGCCTATTTCCATCGTCCATGGTCACCGCCAATCAACGTGAATTTAGGTGCATGGGATTGAAATGTTTGCAAAGATGCGGAGGTGGCTAAGAAAGCTATCGAGCACTCTTTTCTTCCGCGGAATCGGTAGAAATAGGAATGGAAACTATGAAGCCTATCGTTGAAAACCATACCTACGCGGAACAAGAAGAACTTATTTCAAATCGCAATGCCAATTCCAGGCAAAGCCTCGTTTTCTCGTGGGAGAACCATTGCCGGAGGCACTTGATTACCAAATCCGGTAGACTGGTTCAAAAGACGAACGTATGGATGTATTGTGGTGAGTTGGGACCTTACCACCCTACATGATCCATCCATTCACCGATCGCCATCCGGTAGTGACACGTCCGAGTCGGTGTACCTGCGGCCCGACGTCGACGCATTCCGTGGGCGTAGGCGTATGCAACCAACCACGTTGTGTAATGTTCTTACGTGGCATTACATAACCTCGCCTGAGCTTGACCGTCTCGTTCCGTGCACGATTGCGTGCTGCTGCACCGACGCGTCGTTTTGATTCCGATGCGTCGGTGCAGAAGCATGTCGACGCATCAGAAGACGCGCCTAAACGCCATCGTCACGTCGTTCACAACACCACGGGATCTACTGTACTAAGGCCATTCGATCGCGACGCCTAAGATCACCGTGCGTCGACGTTTCCGCGACGTGGACGCGAGGCGATCCCGCTCCTTTCGGAACGACGAACGGACGATACCGCCCCTGTAGCAAAGCGTTGGTTTCCTCTCGGGACCCCGGCTCCGGTCCCACAACAACGGTTGCGGACGGCGGGCGGCGGGCGGCGGACGGCGGACACAATACCGCGCTGAGACGAACAGACGACGGTGAGTGCGAGGAGTTTCAAACAGTGTCCTTAGTTTGCACGAGAGAACGGGACAAATGAGTGCCGCACGCCATAGGTTGTTGATGAGCGCTTGAGGAAGTAACCTTCCTTGAAGGGGTCAACATTGCCCAGTCCGTTGCATGAATATTGAAAAGTATTCGGAAAAGAATTCGACGGGGATGGCGTGGTAGATCTGACAATGAAGGAGCGTGGTGTTGTACTAATTCTTGGCTGCTCTTTTGTTGTAGGAGGTTACTTCAACGGGGTTATTGCTTGGGTTGAGACGTTTGCTTCCTACCCTTCAACCATGCCAAAGCACCTTGGATTCAAGAAGTCACAAAGGAAGAGATATGTTGCTAGAGTCAATATAAGTAAAAGACCCAAGAATGCGAGTCCGGCACTTCAAGGTGAAAAAAAGGACTTGGATGTGCCCGAAGGATCCACTCCAACACAATTGGTGGTTGATCACGAGAGTGATAGTCGAGATGAACATGTGGGTATTGAGCTTCTTGATGTGCAATTGGAGGATGACTTGACTGCATGGTCGCATCCACAACTTTTTTTTCAATCGTATCTCTCCACAAATGGTGTGGCGACAATATATAGAGGCATGGATGAGGTGGTGTTTGTCGTGGTGGGTTTGATGGGCAATCGTACAGTGTCGCCAATGGGAGTGTGTAGCTTGAAGAAAGTAGATGGTATGTTGATGAGCCATTGCAGTGTTGATGGTTGTCAGGGAAGCGATTGGGCACACATGGACATGGCGACCCGTGGTATCGGGAAATTGTGCTCTTGTGCCCAGAGCTTGATGCGCGTATTCCCTCGCATTCTTCACGTAGAGATTCCATTCAAACGTGCGATGACAATGCTTAGTGATGGATTAGGAATAGATGAAGTAGAAGATATTGTGCATGACATGACATCTAGACCTTTGGGCAAGTCTACCATCGACGAAGCACATCTAGAGCAATGGAGAACGATGGCTGGCATTGCTTTCGAGTTTGAGCTAGAGGAGAATGGACTTGCATTCAAGGCAGTTTGTTGTGGGTTGAAAGAGAACGCACATGCTTGGGGACTAACAAGGCAATATGGGACACGTGGACAAGAGATCTGCTTGACTTGCAAGAGGCACACAAGCACATGTGTGCATGCAAAATGTGCTAGCCGTTGTTGCACAGACATCCTCCTAGATAACGGCGCATATGAACCAAACGATCCTGCGATGGATACACGAGCAAATGAAGTTGAACAATTTGCAAAGCTGGAGATGATTTTCAAAAGGAGACAACTTGGAAATTTTTTCTATTCAACACAAACGGAGGTCGCGATTGGTATGCACGAAATAACAGAAGCAGTAAGTAGGGTTATGGCTGAAAGCATTCGCGAGCACCGCGAGACCCTGGCATTGAATATGGACAATTGCTTTGGAGAGGTTATGGACTCAACCGTTTGTTCAAGGTGCCAAACCTCATCCTTTGAGCCGAAAAATGATTTTCTAATTGTGAGCCAATACGGGATTGTGCAACTACAAGGAGCTCGGGTTTGTCCTACATGTGCTTGCGACCCGAGGGCTTGTGGCTTGTTTTTCGTTCCCAAGAGCAGTGCACGAGAGAGTGTCAGCTATCATCAGTACGTATATTTGGTGCGTGACCTAATGCTTTGCTGGAATTCCTTCTCGGAGACAAAACATTCGTTCATAAGCTTGTTGACAACGCTCGTGAGACAAGGTCAATACTCATCTCCTTCTGCAGGCCTGAACCCAAGGCTATTGATCAAGGCGTCAAGAGACAGCTTTCGCCAGGCTATGCGAGGTTTGATAGCATCCATTGACATAGACAAGTATTGCCCATTTGAATGCGTTTGCCAAGACGACAAGAATTGCAAAAGAATTCACATTGATGGGTTGGTTTTAGGCGTGAAAAGGCGGGCTGCAAGATTTGACCAACCATGGTTGAATTGCAGAAACCCAACCTTCGTGAAGCCATTCACGCAAAATTACTTACACAAAAAGGCCAGAGATTTGCTGTGGAAGCTTGCGACTAGTGGACTTGAGCATCGAGATGTTTTGGAGTTGAGACTTCAATGTCCTTGGCAACTACAAATATTGCTCTTGGATGGGTGCCTTGTGGAGGATAAATTTCACCTTTGGCACCTAGTGAGGGACCTCAGAGAGTTAGGAATGGCCGTTGGATCGCATTACCCATTAAACTCGCTCATACCTCTAGATTGCCGCAAGATATTGGAGAAAATTTGTGCCATGGAGTCCATGTGCGAGGCCACGGATCCATTGGTTGCTAGAATTTTTTCAAGCAGTAGATTCTTGGGTATATCTATGCAATTTCTGATGAAGCTCACAGAAGAAGAGCAACTGTACCCCTTCTTAAAGTATTTGCTTCTGCGGGTAGAACGAAGCACAGTTGAAGAGCGTCTTGTTGAGACTGGAGAGGGTAGGTCTCATTCAACATACTTGGACTCTTTTGAGGGTACTTCAAACCTACACTTAATGACAAAGGTAGGAGCCATGGGGCCAAGAAAAAGATGGGTAAGATCAGCGAGACAATATGGAAGAGATAGTGCGGTCGAACCAGAGAAAGAGCATGCAAGAAGCTTCAGCTTCACCCCTGGTCTCGTTTATTACCTTTGTGGAGGGTGTGAAAATGTTGTGGGGTTCCATGTCATCAACGAGAAGAATGCGGAGAGTACAATTGAGATTGTGGAGTACCTCTATGCCTTCTTCCAGCATGCACCTGAAGAAATTGTGTATGACAATGGCAAGGAACTTGAGTTGGCAGCCAGCCTCCGTGAGCCGTCCTTTTTCGGGAGGACTCGCTACTATCAAGATCAAATGCACCACAGAAATCATACGACTGCTCCTGAGCACTACAATTCCAAACACAACAAAAGCATCAATGGTCCTCTAAGTGAGCAATTCAATGCTTCTGTTCGGTGCCGGCAAAACAGCATGATGTTCAGCTCCCAAGTTGGATATGTTACCTTGATTTGCGCTCAAGCTCTGTATTGGAATGCCAAGAAGCAACAAAGGTTGAGGGAGCTCTGATGGATCCCAAATTTCAATAGACATACCACCCATTTTAGAGTGTACCATATTGCGGTTTTCTCCATTGCCCAACCTATGCATCATGTAACCTGCCAGTTTTTTTTTTCATCTGCAGTCCCAGGATGGGCTCTCCCCTCCCATCCTTCCATCACGTCAACACGTTTCGCGCGAGTCCCCCCCAGTCTACGTGACCATTCTTCCTGATACTTTTGCGTGTCAGGAAGACTGGTGACGCACCCTTGTTTGCTTCGCCAGCCCCTCGTCCTCCTCGCAGTGTCGTCCAGGCAAGATTCGACCACGTCGCGGCGTCGCGGCTCCCGTCCTCTTTTCCTCTCCACTTTTCTCCTTCCATTCCCTTCGCATCTGTTTCCACGCTTCGGATGTCGCATTTCGACCTTCCTTGGCTCCGTCCCTGGTGCGCATGGACACGCGCTGCCACCGACGTTCGTCCTGCACGTCGTCCAGTCGCCTGGATGTCCCGGCTGTACGATTGTGTGGGTTTGAGAGAGAGGAGAGACAGGGAGAGAAAGTGTTTTACCTGGAAATATTGTATTGAGATCGTTACAATATTTTTAATCGATATCTTTGGAAAAGATCGCGATAGATGCAGGAAAGAAATATCGATCAATGGAATGACTTTGCCCTAGTTTGCGTTACGTCGTGCAGTACACAGGTCGTCGACTGCAACACACGTGCGGGAGAAATGGAGACGCAAATCAAGATGGCGGAAGCGGCGAGGAGTCCCCGTCTTGGTCTTCTTGTGCCCTCGCCTTGCATTGCTTCCGGAGGTACAAGCATGCGCTTCGCCACATGAGGGTACGTCCGTGTTTTGTCTTCGTGGGCACATGCTCCTTCGCGAGATCAAAGAGCCTCGTTGCGTAGCTTGGATCGATGGGCACTTCTCCGTTCCATGCGTTCTTCTTGACCAACTCGCGTTCGATGTGTTCCATGATGAACTTGAGGTCGGCTAACAATACTCGGTCTTTTTTGTCCACCATAGCGTTTGTGAGCCTTTTCCATGGAGTTTGGCCTGATGAATAGCTCACAAAGGCTGCTTTCACAGATATTTTGGTTGGTATATGGAGAGGAGCTGTTGGCAAACGTGTGAGCCCAAGCATGTTGGGCTCTTGAAGTGGATGTACGCATGGCCGCTGCCCACCACCCTCGATGCTTTCCGTCACTGCCGTCATGAGGGGCTGGATCATTTCTTGGAATATGTTGCGGATGGAGGCTGATGTGATGTTCCCACAGTCAACATCTCTTTCTTCGAGGCATTGAAGAACAACTTTAGGAAGGTTGTCCTTCAATTTCTCGATGGACTTGGCTGTTGATGTGCAACTGGACAGGATGTGCACATTCATCGGTATGCCGGTGGCCGTGATGCCGTTCCCACATCTGTCCTCATTGCCATCACAGGTCAGAAATCTCTGCAAATGCTCTCGGGATGGATCGTGCCATAGCGGTATAAACCGTAGAGGGTTCCCTTGGCCCAAATCGTGAAGCAAGAATGCCTCATGGAACAAAAGAGTGGCCAAACAATGCTCCAACACAGGTTGCACTAGTGGTCTCCGTGTGAAACTCCCAAATGCCACTTTGAGGAGCTGATTAAGAACCAGCAAATCTACTCCGGGGAGGAAGTGAGGAGGAAGCTGAGCAAACTTTGTTCCACTTGATGGTGAAAGGCCGGCCACAATCCTACCAATGTATTGATCACCGGCCGCCTCGTACCGTAAGTAGGTGCTCAACACCTTGCCGGTGTCCCATCCGGCTCGATTGCACATAGCAACAATGCTTGGGCCATCGGTAACCCCAGATGTTACGAAGGTGCTACTTCCTTTCCGGTTGCTATGAGTCCCGATATCACTAGGTTCAAGGCCATATGCACGGAGCATTTCAACATTTTTTTCTTTCCATGCTACCATTTGCTTTGAATGCCTTGCATAAGCTGCTTGTTCATCAAAGAAAGCATTTCCATCTGAATCTGCCCTCTCGGTAGTGGCTAAAAACATTGCCAAGGATAATAATGGGCATATGTATGGAATGTTTGGGTTTGCATACACATGGTGTGGATATTGACCTTGCTTCCCTCCATCTTGATCATTCTTTTGTGTTGGAATGTAAATCTTCATGCAATCATTGTCCCAAGCAAAGTGAGATAGCCGTAGAGCACAAGTTGTAGATGCCCTTGCCGAGAGATTCCATGAGTACACATGAATGAAGTGGGCACTCCACAATCCATCTCGAAGAAGCTCATGTGCCATTGCACAATAGAGAGGAAACGGGAGAGAGCATTTTCCCACTTGATGTGACTCTCCGGCATCTTCCCCACGCTCTTGAGCAGAGACTCTCCTAAGGGCAGTGACAAGCTCCTTTGCATGCGTGTCAAACCATGGTGGCAAAGTCACACCCACCGAACGAAACAAAAAGCGAAGGGCCGACTTAAAATTGCCATAGTTTTTCAAGTAGGATTCCCCTCCGTTTTTGTTCTTGCGCCGTATACTTGTAAGGAAGTAGCTCCATGCGGAGAAGTCCAACCGATCCAAATGAAGGATACCTTCCAACCCACTCCTATTTATAGGGTCAATATTAGCAAGTATATTCTTCACCTCTTTCACTCTTCGGTTTTCATCTTGCAAAATCACTCGTTTTACCCAATCTTCGCACATAAATTCGTGGGCACCAAGTTCTTTGAGCCCTTCATAGTTCTCAATCGCCCAAAGAAGGAACTTTGAGTTTTTGGTCGTGTAATCTCTCAAGGTAGCTTTGGACCTGCTCATTCTTTGAATATCTCGAGTCATAGAGACATCGATGGCATCTCTTCGAACGCGCTCGTTGCCGAGGCAGTCGTTCGGGTCTTGCGCCATCGTCGTTGCCAATCCTCCGTGCTCGTCGTTGTACGTCTCCCAACGGTCGACAAAAGGTAGATATCTCTGTCGACGAACATCGATACTTTCGACTGCGTTGATCGAGATCAAATATTGTAAGATATCAATACAATATTTCCATAAATTTTGGCATCTCGTTTTCCCCGGTTTCGTTTTTGGTCCTTGAAAGGGGAATCGGGACCGAAAAAGAAAAGATTTTCGAAATATTGGACGAATGGTTACAAAAGATATCGATAAATAGGGTCAGTTTGTAACGAAACCTTACAATATTTCTCGAGAAAGAGGGGGCCCATTTGCCCATCCGAAACGGGACCGGGGAGCAACGGGATCGATGTCCCATTTACCCCTATCTGGGGAATGGTTCGCCCCACGATCCCTCAGGCCAAGATGCTTCCAAACAGCACGAAAAAATGGACCAAGCCTAGTTGCCCCTCCCCCCCTGCCAAGGACCGCAAAGACCGATCCAAAGACCGCTGTCCACGCGGTCCACCCCCCCTCCGACCCTCGTGTTTCCCGTTTTTAACTCCCACTGTCCTCCCCGCGAAGACTCGAGTTTCCTTTCGAGTTAACCCCTCCCGGGTGGGGCCAGGCGTCTCCTTCCTTCGAAGTTCATTTTTCGACGACTTGAATCGTCGGATTGGAAGGCGAGTTGGAAGCGCACATGGCGACGGTTTCTGCCTCGCGAGGAGGTCCGACGAGGATGCTGTACCTGGTGTCGATGGTGGTGGGTGCCATGACGGCCCTGACGCTGGGTGGGATGAGCTGGAACGACCGTGAAAGGAGCGAAACGCTCAAGGTCCAAGTGCACAGGGAACCCTGTCCATTGCCATGCGCACAGGAGGCGTGCGACAACGAAGGAAGACAAGGGGACGTCAAGGTCGAAAACCACACGTTCGCCAAGAGGATGGAAGGAGGGAGAAACCTGATCTTCACGCACATCCCCAAGTGTGCAGGGACGTCCTTCGTGAGCGAGCTGAAGGGTAAGCACCACCTGTACCTGAAGTACGAGATCGCCTGGAAGATGGAACAGTGCTTCCTGGACCTGAAAGAATCCAAAGGGATCCACCTGGTCTTCCTACGATCGCCCAGGACGCACTTGCTCTCGCAGTTCATGGAATGCAAGTACACGGACTGGGGACACACCAAGACGAAGAACACCGACTTCCCGCAGCAGGGAGAGCTACACGAAGACTTTGCAACGTGGATCGGTCATTTCCACAGCAACAACAAGGATAAGGAAACCTGGGGGAAAGACTTTGCGTACAATTGCTACAATCCAAGGAACATGCAGTCCAGGTACCTCACCTGTCAAGCACCTGACGGTCCCGACCCCGAGTGGCAATTCACGAAAGCCGTGTACCCGCATTTCGCACACGAAACGGAGCCTTCCTTGGTAGAAGCGATCCTGAACCTCAACAAACACGAATGGATCGGGGTGGCAGATCTATACCATGAATCTGTGTGTGTGTTTGTATACAAGTACAAGGGATCCTTGCCTGCTTATTGCAACTGTCCTTTTCCGCAGCATGCTGGTCACACACACAATACCCATTCTGTGCCGGAACATCACGTAGAAGACGTGTCTTCGGCGGTGCTCGAAAAGATGGACGAGCTTACACTGGTTGACGAAGGCCTCTTCGTCCACGGGCTGTGGGGTCTTCTCTCCGACATTTACGAAGTTCAAAAGGAGAGTGGAAGGCGCTTCCTTTGTACAGGACGGCTGGAGGTTGTTTACGGGAAGCTTTCTTTCCGAGAGGATGCGGCCGCCAGGTTGAAGGCGGCATACCAAGAAATTTTGCAGCATCATCCGGAATCATTAAAGCCTTCGCAGGAGATGCAGATCCAGATGTATCTGGCAACAACAGTAAACTCTGCATCATAGTCCAGTGCCGGGAGTTGAGCCCGGGTGTTGGGTTCGCCAACCTACCAGGCTGCTTGCTTGATCAAGGATCGGTGCAGCTTTCTTTCCTTGGTGCTGTCCAATGCTGGGCACATACGCTTGGCGACTGGATGGCTATCGATCCCATGGCCAGTGGCTCCATTCCTTCCTCCATCTCGGCACCACTTCACCGTGCCGTTGAATCTCAGGGATTCGGCACCAGCGGGACTTTTTGTGCGGGCTGCAGATTTGCATGTGCCTGCAGTGATTCGCAGATTATCAATCCATCTCTTGCATCCATTCCTTTACGTACAGACAACGAGAACTCTTCTCGGAGCCGTGCTTGGCGCGCGTGCTGTCCGTGGCAGCAGGTTTTCCATGGTTTCCTCGGTAGGCAGATTCGATCCCACCCATGTTTTGCGAGCTTGTGTCCACGGGATCGGGCACGGGTTGGTTTGGGTTCGTGCCGTCCTATCCTTCCCGGGTACGATGGAGAGAGCCCTTTCGGCGACGATTCCTCGCCCGTGTCCATGCGGACACCCTGGGGTCTTGTGTCCTGCCGCCAGACCCCGTGACCCCCGTGACGGGCGTTCCTGCGCCCTTCGTTCCCGTGGAGCGCCCTCGCTTGCGCTTGCTAATGCACCCGTTCGTCTCGAACGCCCGATGCGTGCATGGGTTCATCTTGGGTTCTCTAGCTGGCATGGGGTTGCCTACTCCCCGTTCCGCGCGGGCACGGACGCCTTTTGTTGCGCACGGCGATGGGTGCGCTTCCTTGCGGGTTCCATGGACGCAGGGAGGACGCCTTGGGGTGTCCAGCCCCCCCTCCATTCGCCCCGTATGACCCCCCGCCTCCACCCGTGCTGTCCCCATCACGCCCCACCGTTGTACACCACGCCGACCCCCCCCCTGGACCTGGGGGGGGGGGGAGGCACGAGAGACCGTTCGATTCCTGCGATAACAGCGATCCATTCGCGGTCCACGTTCGTGGGACCCTCGGGAACGTCGACCCACCCTTTCCCGATCGATCCGTTCCCTTCTGAACCCGGGTCCCTTCGGTTTCGAAAGGGGAATCCTCCGGTTCGAACCCATCCTTTCGATCCGATCGTAGGATCCACCCAGGCCTGGGCGTGGCCGAAAGGAGCGATCCGAAGGCGAACGCTTTCGCGCTTCGCACACGATGCTTCGCACGATGCTTCGCGGCTTCCATCGTGCGGCAGGGAGGGTGCCACGTGGATTTGCAGCACTCGCCTCGGACGGGAAGATCGCCCCGCACGGGGGAGCCCTGGTGGATCGTATGGTGAAGGATGCGGACGAACAGGCCGACCTGGTGTCCCAGTGCGAAGGAAGGGTGATGGAATGCAGCGATCAAAACGCATGCGACGTGGAACTGCTCAACGTGGGCGGGTTCTCCCCCCTCCAAGGGTTCCTCAACCAACACGAGTACGAACACGTCGTGGAACACATGAGGCTGCCCGATCGGAACCTGCTCTGGGGACTGCCCATTGTCATGGACACCCGAAGGGAAGACCTGCAACCTGGCATGAAAGTGCTGCTCAAATACCACGGACAGGATCTGGGTGTGCTGGACATCGAATCCAAGTGGAAACCAGACAAGACCAAGGAAGCCAAGATGTGCTACGGCACGTCCTCCCTCGAACACCCCGGGGTGCACATGATCGCCACGGAAAGAGGGCAGTATTACATCGGCGGATCCATCCACGGGCTCGGTATGCCGAAACGGGTCTTCCCGTGCAAGACACCGGCACAGATCAGGCAAGAGCTCCCTTCCAACGTGGACGTGGTGGCCTTCCAATGCAGGAACCCCGTACACAGGGCGCACTACGAGCTGTTCACCCGTGCCCTGCACGCGGAGAACGTGGGGGAAGGAGCGGTGTGCCTGGTCCATCCCACCTGCGGACCCACGCAAGACGACGACATTCCAGGGATCGTGCGTTATCACACCTACGAGGTCCTCAAGGAGGAGGTGAACAACCCGTACATCCACTGGGCGTACCTGCCGTACTCCATGCACATGGCAGGGCCGCGGGAGGCCATCCAGCACATGATCATCAGGAAAAATTACGGATGTACGCACTTCATCATCGGACGTGACATGGCGGGCTCCAAATCGTCCCTGACCGGGGAGGACTTCTATGGACCGTACGACGCCCAGGAGTTTGCCAAAGAACACGCTCCGGAACTCGGCATGCAGACCGTGCCCAGCCTCAACGTCGTCTACACCAAGGAGAAGGGGTACGTGACCGCGGACGTCGCGGAGAAGGAGAACCTGCATTGTTTGAAGCTCTCGGGGACCAAGTTTCGCAAGATGCTGAGGAGTGGGGAAGAGATTCCGGAATGGTTCGCGTTCAAGTCCGTGGTGAAGGTCTTGCGCGATGACATGAGCCGCCGTGCCAAAGCTGCAACGGTGGGCGACGCGGTCGCCGCTTGAGGCACGACGGGACTGGACACACCCGTGGGTGTCACACGACGTCACACATTAGTATTGCATGCATTTTGTCGTTCGGGCAGGGAAGACCATCCTTGTAATTGAAAGCATTCCGTTCGCCGCACCAAGGGATCGCCTTGGACGCTTGGACCTCGTCCTCCCGTTATGCCATCGCGCCGTGACGCTCGGATGGGAAAAAGCATCACTTCATCGCCGTGAGATTTCAGGACTCCTCCTCCTCCCTCCCCGTCCTTCCGAACGCCGCGTCGTCGGACACCTTCATTTCGAACCCCCCATCGAACGTTTCTGTTTTCTTGAACCCTTCCAGGAAGATCTCGTCCAGGTCGTAATTGGCCGGGGGCGGGTATTCCCTGAGGTCCCTGGGCGCTTCCGCGTACGTTTTGGGCGGCCGGACGTCATGGAGCATGGGCTGCTGCTGGGTGTATCGAAAGAACGGGTTCCTGTTCCTTCGGAAAATCCTTCCCCACACGGGCGTGTGTCGATCGATCTCCGGACAACCTTTGCACGTGGGACAGAGGATGGTTCCGGCCAGCGGCTCCCAAACCACCGGTCTCGGCTTGTTGGCCATGGCCGCGCGCAGGTTGTCTTGCACGGTGAATGCGATGGACTCTTCTTCCTCCGGGTCCGGATCCTTCTCGTCCGCGTTCCCCCGGTCCCCGCAGAAGATGCAACGATACGTGCTCCCCGGCAGGTTGCGCGGTCGATAGTCCCTCAAATTCACTTCGTGTATCCTCTGCAGGCTCGCCGGACGCTTCCTCATCGTGGCGGAGCCATGGCACTGTCCCGAAATTCCCATACACATCACCCGGGGGATGGTCGATCGTCGCATCGCACGATCGCGTGCATCCGCGGTCAGCCTCTCTTCTCCCACCAAGGCACGCGTTTCTCGTCCATCTCCGATCCCAGGTCTACCATCTCCATCGTTTGGACCTCCATCATGCAGGTGTGGAAATGGGCTTGGTCTCTCTCGCTTCCAGCCTGGTGCTGGTTCGTACGAAATCCGTCCGTTCCTCCTTCCGCCTCCGCTTTCGCACGTCCCACGTCCTTTTCCTTCGTCACGAGCACGAAACGCACGTGTTTGCAGGTGACGCGTCCCGTTCCGCGACACGTGCCGCAGTGTCCGGTGAACACTTCGTGCCAGGACGTGCCGATGTGCTTCAACGTCACCGCGATGGCCGCCACTTGCGTCAATCCTTGGATGATGTCCACGATGGGATCGTCGCTGTCCATGGCCGTCCCCAACGCACGAAAAAGACGCGAAACGAGCGCGCGCGACGCCCAGGCGACGCGGCGAAGGCGCGACGGCGGCGGAAATGGGAGGGATCGAGACTCCCCGCAGGGGTTCGACCTACGAAGGGGGGTCGAAATGCCTTGGCTATGGCGGATGGTCCTCCTTTCCCTTCTCTATTTCCGGGATGGATGGACGATAGGTTGCACGTGATGGCTGAAGTGTGCAAGGAGGATCCAACACACGTGTGTGTGTTGGATGGACGCGGGAATCCAGAGCCGTCGCGCCCATCGAGGACGTGGGTTCGACGGAACCAGGTTCAAATATAGTACAGGATGGGGGAACCGAGACCCCCCGTGGAGAGGGCGGATGGAGGGCGGTGAAACGCATCGCCACGCCAGACCATGCCGAACGGTCCAGAACAGAGCTGGCACATTGGCGTCCCGTCCGCCCGCGCCTCCGTCGCCCGGGCGACCCCGTCGATTGGAGTGTACCATGCAGAGAAAGCGGACCCCCGTTCCCCCTCGCCCGACCAAGAGCAAGAGGGAGGTCCGCGAAAGGTCCCGCATGCCCCGCCCGCCTCTACGCTGCCCGACGGGCGGTCGCACGGCCGTGCGGTCCGGTTGCCTTGCCCCGGAGTCAAAAAGAGAGAGAGAACGTCGCCCGAGGTTCATTCCGGACCGTTGCCGCTGAGCCAGAGGAGGAGCTCCGCTTCCTTGGCCAGGGCCTGATCCACGCTACCTACCCGGAAGCTTTCCCCGTTGTTCTCTTCTTCGCTGCTGCTGGTCGGTCTGCGATGGGCCAATCCTTGCTTCATGTATTCCCCTGCGCCCACCGTGGGAGGGGCGGATCCCACCGGAAAGTTGCAGATGGCGGACGGTCCGCGTATCTCGCGAGCCGCTTGATCGTACGCCATGGCCGCCTCTTCCGCGCTGTCGTAGGTGCCCAGCCACACGCGCGATCCACGGGTGGGATCCCGTATCTCGGCCGCGTACTTCCCCCACGGCCTCTGCCTCACCCCACGGTATTTGGTGCTCCCGGTGGTCTTGGACGGTGCACCCGTGACCGATGGTTTCAGCGCGGAAGACGAGGTCTTCTTGGTCTGGTTGATGCTGAAGTTGGTCTTGGGAGACACCGCTTTGGCATTGGGTGCACTTCCCACCATGAAGCTGGTCTCTCCGCCCGGTGATGTGGAGAACCGTCGCATGGCTTCCGCACCGGACAGACCTCCGAATCCGTTCCTGGGCAAGCTTCCCGCGTCGTAGACGGGCAAGCTCGATGCCTGTTCCTTTCGTGCGAACGAACGTAGGAGGTAGGTCACGTCCGCATCGGCGCACGCGTTCGTCTCGCGTCAGCCTCTCCTTTCCTTCCGTCTTCGGTCAACGACGCCCACGAGCTCGCGCGTTCCTCTCCGAACGCGCGTCTTCGATCCCGTCCTCGCCTCCTTCGCCGTTCGATCTGCCTCCCCTCTCCTCTCCTTCCTTTCGCGCGACGCGACGCGACGCGAGGCGCGATGCGTTGCGTCCATCCGTCCGTCCCGTCGCGTTTCGGCTCGTCACGGTTTCGCACCGCGCTCGTCCTGGGCACCTTGGTGGGCTGCGAACCGCGATCCTCTCGACACGCACCTGTTCGTGGACGCGCGTGGGCGTGGGCCTCGGGATGGGCCTCGCGCGCGTGGTGGCGACGGCGACATGGTCGTCGTCTCCTTCGGCTTCGTTTCCCGCGCGAAAGGCCCGAAAGGCGCTGGGCGCTTCCGCGTACCGCTTCGTGGTGGATCCTGGCAGGTCCTCGAACGCCGATTGGGCGGTCATGGTCCTTCGTATGGCGCGCAGAGGCGCGCCGAAGCGATGGCGGGAAGCGCGCCGAATGGCGATGGACACGCCATGGCCACGTGGTTAACTCGAAGGTTAATTCATCGGGCACGGGTGCGTCTGAGAGCTTCCCGCTGTTTGTGGCGTGGAATGGAGGAGATGGATGGATTTGAGACGCGTGGGGTTCGAAAGGAGGCTTTCGTTTCCCTTTCGAACCCGGGACGGGTTCCAATGGATCCCGGGTTCGAAAGGGAGACGAAAGGGGAAGGAGGGGGATCCCGAGAGGATCCGGGTAGGATCACGTGGGGAGAAGGGGGGAAGGGAGCCTCTATTCGGTCCCTCCTCCTCGGACGGATCGGAGAGGGTGGGAGGGGGGGGATCCGTACGGCCTCGATCCTCCACGGGGACGGTTCCCCACCGGGCATCGGACCCGGGAGTTCCCGGTCGGATTCGTGGAGGAGGTGGGCGGGGATCGAGGAGGAAGGTCCGGTCCACGTGGGAGGGTGGATCCGATCCCGAAAGGCGACGAAGAAGGGGATGGGGACAGGTGCACATCACCTTCCACACGTGCGTGTGCAACGCGTTCAAACGCGCACAAACGAGACGGGAACGGAGGATGGCGCACGCCGGATCCACCAAACCACACGTTCCATCCCTGGCGCAACCCAACTTGGGCTCGGAAGGATCCGTTTCCCCCTCCTCCACGCCCACGCCGACGTCCCTTCCCTTTCTTGTTTTTTGGCGGGAAAGGGGACCCTGGAGCGGAGATCCACGTGGATTCCAGCGCGAACGCCCTCTGGCGTGCGATGGATGGGCGGGAGGCGAACCCTCGATGCGCTCGACGGGCCACGTGCTCGAACGGGGCGGGTCCTTCGCCACCTTCTCCTGCACCTTCAAGATGCGCTCCTTTTCGTGTTCGACGTCCTCGGAATCGACAGAAAGGAAAGGAAACGCCACAGGCGCGTCCCGTTTCGGACCCGAACCTCCGTGGTCCCACGTGTTCCCGTTTCGATGGCGGTGTCGGAAGACAGGCGCGGACGTCCGTCTCCCGTCATTCGCGACCTGGCCGTGCAGTTCGACGCACCGACCGACGGTTCGAGACCTTAGGTTGGGTGTTGGCGTGCGATGCGTTCCCACGGTTCCCTTGGATATGCGCTATTGGCCTCCCGCAGGTCCACGGGTCAAGCGTCGGTCCCATGCGTCCACCCTACCCTTCCCGACCCTCCACGAACGCACGTCCTCTCCGACCTGCTGCTTTGCGACCGTCCCACGCGTTCCGCGCCAAGGGCTGCGACGCGCCATGCCGCACGCGACCCGAACATATGCCGGTGGTGAGCGTCCCTTCAAAACAGCAGAGAGAAGATTCTCCCCACCCCTTCGGGTGAGGACAGGAGGGGAGAGGAGGGGACAGGAGGAGGGGAGGGGAGGGGAGGGGAGAGGGAGAGGGAGGGCAGGAGGGGAGAGGGAGAGGGAGGGGAGGGCAGGAGGGGAGAGGAGGGGAGAGGAGAGGAGGGGAGAGGAGAGGAGGGGAGAGGAGGGGAGAGGAGAGGAGGGGAGGGGAGGGGAGGGGAGAGGAGGGGAGAGGAGAGAAGATTCTCCCCACCCTTCTGGACGAGACAGTGTTTTACCTGGAAATATTGTATTGAGATCGTTACAATATTTTTAATCGATATCTTTGGAAAAGATCGCGATAGATGCAGGAAAGAAATATCGATCAATGGAATGACTTTGCCCTAGTTTGCGTTACGTCGTGCAGTACACAGGTCGTCGACTGCAACACACGTGCGGGAGAAATGGAGACGCAAATCAAGATGGCGGAAGCGGCGAGGAGTCCCCGTCTTGGTCTTCTTGTGCCCTCGCCTTGCATTGCTTCCGGAGGTACAAGCATGCGCTTCGCCACATGAGGGTACGTCCGTGTTTTGTCTTCGTGGGCACATGCTCCTTCGCGAGATCAAAGAGCCTCGTTGCGTAGCTTGGATCGATGGGCACTTCTCCGTTCCATGCGTTCTTCTTGACCAACTCGCGTTCGATGTGTTCCATGATGAACTTGAGGTCGGCTAACAATACTCGGTCTTTTTTGTCCACCATAGCGTTTGTGAGCCTTTTCCATGGAGTTTGGCCTGATGAATAGCTCACAAAGGCTGCTTTCACAGATATTTTGGTTGGTATATGGAGAGGAGCTGTTGGCAAACGTGTGAGCCCAAGCATGTTGGGCTCTTGAAGTGGATGTACGCATGGCCGCTGCCCACCACCCTCGATGCTTTCCGTCACTGCCGTCATGAGGGGCTGGATCATTTCTTGGAATATGTTGCGGATGGAGGCTGATGTGATGTTCCCACAGTCAACATCTCTTTCTTCGAGGCATTGAAGAACAACTTTAGGAAGGTTGTCCTTCAATTTCTCGATGGACTTGGCTGTTGATGTGCAACTGGACAGGATGTGCACATTCATCGGTATGCCGGTGGCCGTGATGCCGTTCCCACATCTGTCCTCATTGCCATCACAGGTCAGAAATCTCTGCAAATGCTCTCGGGATGGATCGTGCCATAGCGGTATAAACCGTAGAGGGTTCCCTTGGCCCAAATCGTGAAGCAAGAATGCCTCATGGAACAAAAGAGTGGCCAAACAATGCTCCAACACAGGTTGCACTAGTGGTCTCCGTGTGAAACTCCCAAATGCCACTTTGAGGAGCTGATTAAGAACCAGCAAATCTACTCCGGGGAGGAAGTGAGGAGGAAGCTGAGCAAACTTTGTTCCACTTGATGGTGAAAGGCCGGCCACAATCCTACCAATGTATTGATCACCGGCCGCCTCGTACCGTAAGTAGGTGCTCAACACCTTGCCGGTGTCCCATCCGGCTCGATTGCACATAGCAACAATGCTTGGGCCATCGGTAACCCCAGATGTTACGAAGGTGCTACTTCCTTTCCGGTTGCTATGAGTCCCGATATCACTAGGTTCAAGGCCATATGCACGGAGCATTTCAACATTTTTTTCTTTCCATGCTACCATTTGCTTTGAATGCCTTGCATAAGCTGCTTGTTCATCAAAGAAAGCATTTCCATCTGAATCTGCCCTCTCGGTAGTGGCTAAAAACATTGCCAAGGATAATAATGGGCATATGTATGGAATGTTTGGGTTTGCATACACATGGTGTGGATATTGACCTTGCTTCCCTCCATCTTGATCATTCTTTTGTGTTGGAATGTAAATCTTCATGCAATCATTGTCCCAAGCAAAGTGAGATAGCCGTAGAGCACAAGTTGTAGATGCCCTTGCCGAGAGATTCCATGAGTACACATGAATGAAGTGGGCACTCCACAATCCATCTCGAAGAAGCTCATGTGCCATTGCACAATAGAGAGGAAACGGGAGAGAGCATTTTCCCACTTGATGTGACTCTCCGGCATCTTCCCCACGCTCTTGAGCAGAGACTCTCCTAAGGGCAGTGACAAGCTCCTTTGCATGCGTGTCAAACCATGGTGGCAAAGTCACACCCACCGAACGAAACAAAAAGCGAAGGGCCGACTTAAAATTGCCATAGTTTTTCAAGTAGGATTCCCCTCCGTTTTTGTTCTTGCGCCGTATACTTGTAAGGAAGTAGCTCCATGCGGAGAAGTCCAACCGATCCAAATGAAGGATACCTTCCAACCCACTCCTATTTATAGGGTCAATATTAGCAAGTATATTCTTCACCTCTTTCACTCTTCGGTTTTCATCTTGCAAAATCACTCGTTTTACCCAATCTTCGCACATAAATTCGTGGGCACCAAGTTCTTTGAGCCCTTCATAGTTCTCAATCGCCCAAAGAAGGAACTTTGAGTTTTTGGTCGTGTAATCTCTCAAGGTAGCTTTGGACCTGCTCATTCTTTGAATATCTCGAGTCATAGAGACATCGATGGCATCTCTTCGAACGCGCTCGTTGCCGAGGCAGTCGTTCGGGTCTTGCGCCATCGTCGTTGCCAATCCTCCGTGCTCGTCGTTGTACGTCTCCCAACGGTCGACAAAAGGTAGATATCTCTGTCGACGAACATCGATACTTTCGACTGCGTTGATCGAGATCAAATATTGTAAGATATCAATACAATATTTCCATAAATTTTGGCATCTCGTTTTCCCCGGTTTCGTTTTTGGTCCTTGAAAGGGGAATCGGGACCGAAAAAGAAAAGATTTTCGAAATATTGGACGAATGGTTACAAAAGATATCGATAAATAGGGTCAGTTTGTAACGAAACCTTACAATATTTCTCGAGAAAGGAGAGGAGGGGAGAGGAGAGAAGATTCTCCCCACCCTTCTGGACGAGACAGGAGAGGAGAGGAGAGGAGGGGAGAGGAGAGTATAGGAGAGGACAGGGCAGGAGAGGAGAGGAGAGGAGAGGAGGGGAGAGGAGAGGAGGGGAGAGAAGAAGACAGGAGAGGAGGGGAGAGAAGATTCTCCCCGATGGCACGGGGAGCCAGGAGCAGGGACGAAGGGGAGAGAGTGGATGGAGGCCGAAACCGACGGCGGAGTGGGACGTGTCGGAACCACTTTTTCATTCTTTTGGCGGTCGAGAAGCGATGGCGAAGCGGATGCACGTGGCGTTCTGCCATCCAGACCTGGGACTGGGAGGTGCAGAAAGACTGGTGGTGGATGCGGCCAAGGAGCTGCAGGCCCGAGGCCATCGCGTGGTCGTGTACACCGGTCGACACGATCCGCAAAACTGCTTCCTGGAGACGATGGATGGCACGCTGGAAGTGCGCGTGGCAGGGAAATGGGTGCCCAGGAACGTCATGGGAAGGATGCACGCCTGGTGCGCCTACTGGAAGTGCGTGGTGGTGGCCTGGGCCATCGCCTGGGACGCGTGGAAGGAAAGAAACCAGCCGGACGTCGTCCTCGTGGACCAGGTCTCTGTGGTGGTCCCTCTCCTCAGGATGTGGACCCAAGCAAAGATCCTGTTCTACTGCCACTTCCCAGACCTGCTGCTGGCCAAACCCAAGACCGCAGCCCATCGTATGTATCGTGCACCCATCGATTGGATCGAGGAAAAGACCACCGGGGCGGCCCACAGAATCCTCGTCAACAGCAAATACACGGCAAGTGTGTTCCAGTGCACCTTCAAATCTATCGCACACGTGAAGCCCAATGTGCTGTATCCGGCGGTGGACGTACCGTCCGAGCTCATGTCCCGCGAAGATGCGTTGGCAGAGCTGGCCAAGACCGAGAGACCCGAGGTGGCCCAGTTTTGCATGCGGGCGAAGCACCTGTTCCTGTCCCTCAACCGGTTCGAACGCAAGAAAGACCTCGGCCTCGCGTTGGAGGCTCTTGAAGAACTGCACCGTACGGGTGGGTTTCCCGAGGAAGATCTCCCCAGCCTCGTGCTGGCCGGCGGGTTTGATTCGAGGATCCTGGCTGACGTGCAGTACGACAAGGAGTTGATGGCCATTAGGGAAAACGCAGAATCTGGAGCACATGCCATTTTTTTACACAACGTGTCAGACACATCCAAGCACGCACTGCTCAGCTGCTGCACAGCGGTCCTTTACACTCCCCAGTTCGAACACTTTGGAATCGTCCCGTTGGAAGCAATGGCCCGAGCCAAGCCGGTCATCGCATGCAACAGCGGGGGACCGATGGAAAGTGTTCTGCATCAGAAGACAGGCTTTCTTGTGGAGCCCTGTCCATCCGCGTTTGCGCAAGCAATGCACGCGCTCTCGTCCGATCCTTCCCGAGCAACCCACATGGGTCGACTGGCCAGGGAGCACGTGCACCAGCGCTTTTCTCGCGCAGCTTTTGGAGACCGGATAAACCAAGAAGTCGTGGATCTGGCAAAGGGAATCGAACAATGACATGGAGAGACGCACGATGGAACCTATCCCATCCATGCATGCGCCGGGATATGCATTCCTACAAGCTCGCATGTCCCGCATCATCCAGATCATGCAGCGCGTGGCAGGATCTCTAGTGCAACCTCTTTCAGCGAAGGCATGCTGTCCTGCTCGTGCACCAGCTCCATTGTTCCGTCCGAATGCCTCCGCAGCACTTGCCATGGTCCTGGGTATGCCCGGAACAGCACGGCAGGCTTGCTACCTTTGAAGTTGTGAATGTAGTACACGGTTTGGAACTTTGGCACAAACGTTTCTCGCAGGAACTGGTTCTCCTTTCGGCTCCAAAACGCTGGATAGTAGCCGCTTCGTATCCGATCCAAGCTTCCGTTGATCACAAGGACGGGCACGTCTCTCTCCTCCGCAAACGCATCCCACGCGTCCGCGACAGCCATCATCTCGTTGATGCTGAAGGAAGGCATGGCCATGACCAGCATTTCGTCATCCTCTTCCAACCTTTCGCAAACTCTGTTTTCCATCCCGAAGAGCGCTCCCAACCCCGATTCGGTCAGGAAGCTTGGATCGGTCAGCCATCCCAGCCTTCCATC
Source organism: Picocystis sp. L7 (assembly GCA_020975725.1). NCBI lineage: Eukaryota > Viridiplantae > Chlorophyta > Picocystophyceae > Picocystales > Picocystaceae > Picocystis > Picocystis sp. L7. The sequence continues at coordinate 295,700 of QXJR01000024.1, read as the reverse complement.
CCATTCATCGAACGTCGGTTCGACAGCATCCACTTGGTCGAATCCGCTGGACCCTTTCGTGGCGACTTGGAACTCCGTCCGATCTGCAAACATCACCCTGACCTTTTTCTTCCCGTTTTCCAATCTGGACGCCATCCTGGAGGCGATGGTGTGCACGTGTTGCACGTTGCGGTTGGCTTCTCGCATGCCCTCTTCGTCCCCTTCCACGGCATCCAACGCACAAGGTGGAAACTCCACCTCCAGCAGGCGGTGTCCGTCCTGGAGGGCCTTCCAGGCGCTCTCCTGAGCTTGGATGGACACCTCTGCATAGCTCCTGGGAAAGGCATTGGCGCGCACGCGGTGTCGAGTGGCCCATGTGCACGTGGTTGCGCCACGCAGCGTCGCAACGACCATCCCGAAGGTCGGATTCTGCCCAACCTTATCCACAACCGATCATACAACACGCCCCATGGATGGTGTGGGGCGGAGGCGATCCGGAAAGGAAAAACCTTGGGATGGTGCGGAGGACGGGAACGGAGAGCCAAGGAGAGGAAGGGTCGCACTTCACGTGGACGTGCATACAAACGCAAATGTCGTCGCGCACAAGTGGATGCCTTGGTCTCCCACTTGACGTGAAAATGAAATGCACCCACGAACCTGATGCACGGACGACTCGTGTCCTCGCGAGGATGGTGTGTTGGCACACGTACGGTCGCACGTTCGTCTCGATACCATGGCGGGCGCCAGATGGGCATCCACTTATCAGAACCACGGCCGAGAGCGCCCATCGAACGGGATCTCTAAGGCCTGCTTGGGCATGAGCGAAACATGTCAAAAACCTCGTATTCGAAGTATTATCGATTCCAAAAGTGCTCCGAGCCAAGACGGACCACGAAAGGAGCACCTTTCCTTTATCATGCCTCCCATCATCATTGCCTCTTCGACTCACTCACGAACACGAAAGACGTAAACCGTCGTGGCTGGATGCCAAGCCTGTTGCGGCGTCGGATTTCCGTCTCTTCGAACGAGTGAGGAGGTTGGATGGACGCCGCCTCGCGTTGGTTGGTGCACAAGGAATCGTGTGATCACGATTGCACACCAATGCAAGCGTCCGCTCCTTCCCCTCCCATCCGGAGTATTTGACCATGGAGACCGTCTCTTGGGATCGCCTTTCCTCCGATTCCACCCGGCTTGTCTTCTCGATCGCCTTGCCATCCGCCATGGACGCTCCGTTCAGGTTCCCCCGACCTCGAGAAGAAACTCATCCTTCCCGTCCCGCCTTTCCCCAAGCCCGGTTCGTTCGTTCCTTCGTTCGGTCGTGTCTTTTTTCTTCGTTTTTAACCATCAGGGAGGGAGGGAGCCGATGGGCGAGGTTCGAGGTCCATGTCGGAGGGGATGTGGTGGAGGATACGTGGAGGCTGGCTGCTGCTGCTGGCGATGGCGTGCTTGGGAGGGTGGAAAGGAGCACTGGGGGCTTCCCAGAAGAACAAACGCATCACCGGCAGGTTCGATGCAGCGGCCAGGCAGGCCAGGAAGGAGTGTGCCCGACGAATCGACGAGGAAGGAAATCCGACGTGCATCGCCACGTTGATCGATCGCGAGAACTGCGTGCTCAGGTGCATGGAACCAGAATGCTACGAGCAAATATACGGAAAAGATCCGCTCGAAGAAGGTGAGCTGGATGTGGCGCGAGGAGGAGCCTTTCGTCAGTGCCAGAGGGAAGCGATGCTGAAGAAGGAGAAACAACAAGAGTTGTGAAGCATGCGGTGCAGGGTGAGACCTTCCTTCCTCCTCACCCTCCAACCGCGTGCCTTGCTGCGAAAGAGGCGCCACGTGCCTGCTCGCTTTCATCGGCGCAAGGTGGCGATCTGGAATTGGGGGCCTGGCTCTTCCTGGCCCAACACCACACCGCTGCCATAGATACCCACGCGAACAGATTGCTCCAACATAGGGATCGAAGGAGAGAGGATGGGATGCTCTCCCCCGTTTGCTTCTGTGATGCGACGACAGGATCCCAGGAGAGCTTTGACCGTGGCATAACGCAGCTCGCAGATGGACTTGGCTGCCTCGCTGCGTGGGTCCGAGATACACTCCATCAGCGGTGCGTGAGAAGATATCTCCACGGTCGCCCAGGGACGGAGAACCAGCACACCCATGAGTTCGTGTGCAGCTCCCCGCGTTTCCAAATTGGGACAAGTGACGATGGAATGCATGACCCGACCCAAAGTGGTCTGTTCTGCCTGCAACATCTCGAACACCAAGCCACGCAGGCGCTCCTCAGCTTCCGCGGTGAGGATAATTTCGTGGTCTTCCCGCCGACAGCCGCAGATGGAGGCCAGAGCTCGCAAAGCCGCCATCCGTGGGCCACTGCTCCAGGCGCCGGTGGATCCCATAGCCACCTCTGCTATCCTTGGTGCAATGACCAGGCGTGTGTCCAGGGCGAGGTGTGCGCCCGCGTATGGTTCGGCCAGGACGTACGAGGCATCCAATGCGACGGTACCATCCCTGTGTTCCAACGCACGTTCAATCAATGCGGCCAGCTCCAGCAGCATGGGGTGTTCTTGCTCGTAAGGGACGGGTCGCGACGATCGCTGCTGGTGGCCTTCCTGCTGGACACACGTGCTTTCTTTGCTCTGTGCTTCCACAGCAAGGGAGGCCAGCCGGGCCGAAGCGGCCACGGCGTGACCGTGCACGGCTTCGTCCACATCCGGTTGGCTCAGCAGCTTGACGATGGACCTCGTGCAGTGCGTGATGGTGGCGAGGGGATCGTCTCGTGCAAGTGTGCAGATGGCATCCAAGCCGCTGCATATCGTGAGCACGTCTCTTTCGGTGCCGATCTCTTCCACCGCCAGGTGCAAGGAACGGACGGCATCCAACCGAGAGAGGACCTCCATCGCGCGGAATCGGACGACCGCGGTTTCGTTCTCCGCCATGGCTGCGATTCTTTCTTTGCTCTCCGGGAACTCGTGCGCCAGCCGGCAGTTCTCTCGCACACCGTCTGTTGCCGTTCGCGCGACTTGGTCGTCTGCATCGGCCAGCAGTTCCACCAGGCACTCCCACGCCTCTTTTCTACGTTCTCGATCGTCTTCTGTTCCTTCTTCGTCCCTCGTGCCACCCTTCAAGCGATCGACGAGGTGCTGCACGGCCATCAACCGCACACCTTTGGCGTCTCCTGCCGCTTGTTCGACGGCGTCTCTCCCGCGTTCTCGTCCGAACCGCGTCTCTGCGGCTCGCAGGATGGCTTCCTTGGCCTCCACGTCTCCTGGACGCTTCGCCAGCGTCGCCACGTGTCCCAAATCGCACGATCGAAGCACGTTTCGTGCGTCCATCGCATCGACCTCCATCGCGACCAGTACCGAGCGCAGCACGCGCAGCACGGCCACTCGGGTGTATCTGCCCGTACCAGATGCACCCCGCGAATCCAGGGGCGGAACCGGGGGTGTGTCTGGTGCTGGGTCTCTCCCTGCACCCTCCCCCTTGGTTCGGGGTGGGATTCCCCTCCGCTTCGTCTCCCTTTCCATCCGGGCACGAACCGACCTGGAACGGGGAACCTCCCCTTCACTCGACCCTTCTGTTGGGACACGTCCCGGGTGGAGGGTCCGGGTGGGCTTCGGTGGGGACGTGGGAGAGAAGGAGGGAAACCCCAGCAGACGAGTGGTGGGTGTGCGAGGTGTGGGCGCACGAGCATGGCGGACGCACCGCCTTCCACCGCGAACCACACGCGGCTGAGGTGGCTGGTGCTGGGCGTGGCCGCGGTGGCAGGCCTGGCGGCAACCGCGGTCGTGGTGAGAAGCACGCGGAGGCGAAAACGGAACGCAAGCGAGCGCAGGGACGCCGTGGAACGCGTGGCCAGAGACGTGGGAAGAGACGCACAGGTCCACGTGCGAGAGCAGGTGCGCATGGCCCTCCGACAGAAGCTCGACCAGGCGAGGGAATCGCTCGTGCTCCACTGGGAGCAGGAGATCGAGAGCGAACCCGTCGCCAAGGATGGGAACGTCGAAGAAAGGCGTGGAACCTGGGGTGAAGGATTCGCAGGATGGTGGCTCTCCGCACCGCCCAGCGTGAAGATGGCCCTCGTGCAGAGCGCCAGGGAACTCGTGCGTGCACGCATCGCAGGCATGGAGGGCGGAGAGGCCGGAAGCATGGCCTTGGACGTGCTTTGTCCTGAGTTTGCGGATCAGAGGTTGGAGAAGCTCTGCACCGGGGACGTGTTGCCGAAGCTGTACGTGGCTCGTATCCACCAGAACGAGGCCACGCGCGTGCACGATCTCGCATACGTGCGTGCCAACGTGGAAGGAGAGGCCACCGAAGACGAGCTGGAAGTGACGGTGGACAATCGCCAGTTGCTGGTGTACACCGTGCTGACGGACGTCCTCATCGTGTTCAAGCACATGGCCATGGGCACATGATCGGACGATCGACCACGGAACCTTCCACGTTCCTCATTCGATTCGTCCACGGGCATCCCATCCTTTTCCACCAGCACTTGCTTCGCACCACCTTCCTGGCGCGTCCGACGACGACGCGGGTGGCGCCCACGCCTGCCACTATGCCTTGCGTCCCATCCCACTCGTCCATTTATTTTTTTTCCTACCGATGAACCCTCCCTTTGGATTCCTGTCCCTGTGGACCGATTCGTCTTTCTCGGCGGTATAGGTTGAGAGAAATCGATAATTATCACCAGTCGTTCTTTACCTAGTATTACCCTTCCAAACTCGCTAGCGGGCGAGTCACCAATCACCAGGTTCCAAGTTGGACGGTGTTTGTTCCAACGGTTCCAGTTGCCGTGCTCTTCAGGTCTTCTCGTAGGCTCACGAGTCCAGCACAGCATCAAGCGTCCACACTTCTCTCTACCCGTCCCTTCCGATACTCCACTGGAGTAGATCAAGGTGGGGGCAGTGCTACCGTCTCCCATGCAATTCATGTTACCTACCTCTGCATTCTTCCGTGCCAAGATGGCCCAATCCCATCGATCCCTTGCAAGACCGCAAACCACCCTCTGTAGGATGTGGGAGCATCTTCTCCGAACGGGGACGGCCCGAGTGAACCGTCCCGATTGCGCCCAAGTACAACCCATGGACGAGCAAGCATTCCCGCGTCTTCCCCGGTTACCCCTCCCTTTCCCTCTCTCCCCTCAACGTCCGGATGGACCCCTTGACAGGACCCATGATGTGAAGCGATGGGGTGAACCTCTGAAGGATATGTGAGGATGGGAGGGGAGGAGGATGTTAAGCGATGGGTTAACCTCTGGGGGATCGGTGAGGCGAGGTGCGTCGAGACCGTCGCGGCGGCGAAGGCGATGCGCGCCTTCGCACCTCGCCTTGTCGGCCATCCTTGCGCGCGCGAGGGGAGGGGGGTTGATGGAACACGCACGAGGAACGTTCGTTTCCGATGCACGGCGGAACGGGAGGAGTACGCGGTGGTGAACTTCTACCACCTCGTGGACCTGGAAGACGTGTCGCAAGAAGCCGAACTGCACCGTCGCTTCTGCGAGAAGAGGGACCTGCGGGGTCGCATCTACCTCAGCCCACAAGGCATCAACGCCCAGTTCGGAGGGAAGAAGGAGGACGCCCTCGATTACGCGGATTTCGTGGAAAGCAGGCCTTCGTTTCGTGGCCTGCGATACAGCGTGGAAGGCTGCGAAGGACACGCGTTTCCCAGGCTGGCGATTCGAGAGAAAGAATGGCTCATACCCCTGCAAGGCGGCACCATGGATTTGCCGGTGACGGATCCATCGCGTCGTGCTACGCCCCTGTCTCCATCCGAATGGAAGAGGATGATCCAACACCAGGAGCGAGACGGACGCAAGCCTGTCCTGCTGGACGTGCGCAACGGGTACGAATGGGACGCAGGACACTTTCGAGGGGCATCCAGGCCCTTCGTGGACGTGTTCCGAGAAACACCCACCACGGAGGGCATCGAAGAAGCGTTCCCGGAGCTGAAGGAGGCAGAAGAAGGGCAGCCCATCCTGATGTATTGCACGGGTGGCATCCGTTGCGACATCTATTCGACCATGCTCAAGCAGCAAGGCTTCGATCACCTGTACACGTTGGAAGGCGGCATTGCGAATTACCTGCGTGACCAAGGGGACGACGAGGAGGTGTGGAACGGAAGCTTGTACGTGTTCGACCAGCGATTGGCCACCTATCGAGACAAGCCTGCCGCCACGGGATGCCATCATTGCGGCGGACCGGTGGTGCCGGCCACGCACATCAACTGCGCCAACGCCGATTGCAACTGGCACTTCTTGTGCTGTCGTGAATGTCGGGAGAAGTTCCACTCGTGCTGCAGCACGGAGTGCACGCATGCGGATCGCTTGCGTCCGGCGCTGGAACGCGGAGGCAGGTACGAGCGATTGCACGAGTACGCGGACGACAGCAGCGAGGACCGTTGGCAGCGCGGCGAAGGCACCCGTCGTCGTCGTCGTCAGTGGCGCGCACGCCTTCGCCTCCGTCGCGCCCAGAAGGTGGCGGATCAGCTCCATGGATTGGGTCTGTCGCCGTCCGGCGAATCCTTCCCTTCGAAGGTCGGCGACCAGGAGACGTCCGCCTATTCGACTGGCACGCGCCACGGCTGAGGTCCACTTCCCAACCGCGTCCTCGGCGTCGGCTTGTGTGGGTGTTCGCTCCATTCCCATTCCCATTCCCAATCCCGTTCGTGGACGGTTTGAATGACCACGCACCCACGCGTGTCGTTCGTGGACGGGATGCTCGAGCATGGATGGGATGGGGTCCGGATCGGATCCTCGCCTGGCCATCACGTGGATTCGCATCGACGTCGCGACACCGCCTCGTCGCGTCCGGATGCCTCCTGTGTCTTCTTCTTCTTCTTCTTCGTTTTTTTTTTCTTTTTTCAAGTCGTTTAACCACCTCTTTCGGGTCCGGGACGGTCCTCCCTTCCCCGCCTCTTCGGTCCATGCTTCCTTCTTCCCCCTTTTTCCCGTTTCTCGCCTGCCCGGACCCGGATCCACGGTGCGTGGGCGAGGAGGAAAGGGGGGTCCCCGTCGAGGCAGGGAGAAAGAGGGAGAGAGAGAGCGTAGCAGACAGACGGAGAGGGTGGGGTTGAGAGGGAGAGGAACACACGGGCAGGCAGAGAGAGAGAGAGGGGGAGCGACAGAGAGGGACAGGCAGAGACAGAGAGAGAGGGACAGGCAGAGACAGAGGGAGAGGGAGAGAGTGGGGAGAGAGAGGGAGAGAGAGGGAGAGAGGGAGAGAGGGAGAGAGGGAGAGGGAGAGAGGGAGAGGATGAGAGAGGGAGAGAGTAGGGAGAGAGAGGGAGAGAGGGAGGGAGAGAGAGGGAGAGGGAGAGGGAGAGGGAGAGGGAGAGGGAGATCGTGTGTGTGTTGTGTGTGGTGTGGTGTCGCGATGGACGTGCGCCCACTTCGTTTTCCTGGTGCACGCGTCTGCATGGCGGTGTCGAGGCGCACGGCCGGGATGGGTGCGATCCTGTGGTGGACGGGAACGGAACGAGCCATGGCCAAACCCACGGGCGGACCCTACTACGCAGATGGAAGCCGCGTCGGCGTAGGAACGGTAGGAAGAGAACAAGGCAGGACGATCCCGTCCATCGAAAGGATCGCGATGCGGAAAGAAATGGTGGATCTCGTGCAGGAAAAGGTCGTGGAACACGTGGGACCCGAAGCGAGACATCCGCAGCTGCTGCGATTGGCCGTGGCCGACGCCGCCACCTACCAGTTCGGCGCAAAGAAGAACATCGGTGGACCCGCCGGAGGAGCCAACGGATCCGTGGTGCTCTCCAGCGAAGAAAGACAAGTGCTCGTGCGAGAAGGGTTCGGAGAGGCCATCCAACAGCTGGAGAAAGCGAAAGAAGAAGTGGATCGAGAGTGGAAAAACAGGGCCGAACAAAGGATGGCCATACAAGCGCCACTGGACCTGTCCTGGGCAGACATGATCGCACTGGCAGCACAAGCTGGGGTGATGGAAGCGTGGAACGATCCCAAAGAACAAGACAAGGGCAACGCACCCTTCACCACGAGACAAGGAAGGAAGGATGCGCAGGAACCGGAACCGTACCAACGCATGCCCAACTGGGTGCTGTCCCCCAAACCCGACAACGCGACCGCCGCACGCGCTTGGTTCCGCAAAAACGGATTCAACGATGCCCAGGCCGGAGCCGTGATCGCAGAACTCTGCGGTGGACTCGCCGACGGAATGGACACGCTCCAAGGAGATCCCAAGCTGGCGAAAATGGCCCTGGCCTTCCAAAAGGATCAAGCGGCCTATCGCCAAGCTTTTCAGGAAGGATTCGTGCGCTTGACTTCACTGGGATCCTCCTTTGAAGCCTACGCCTACCTGTATGATCGGCAATGAAAGCTCGCGCACGCCCTGCCGCGCACTCCGCTCGTGCGAGCGGTGGAGCCAGGACCGCGCTGATGGACTGGATGCGTGGGGCGCACGGGGGCACGAGGACCATGGAAGGGTGGTAGAGAGGGTTCAGCGCGGCAGGCTTGCCGATGGGCATCTGGACGCAAGAAAAGGGATGAAGGGACTCTCCCCTGATACTTTGGATGCGGGAGAAACGGAGCGGTGGGCATTGACAGAGGAACACAGGCAGGTCCGCCTGCCCTGTGGTACGTAGGAGGAATGAAGTTAACATTTAAGAGAGAGAAAAGCAGAGGAGGAGGATCAGCAGGAAGGGTGGCAGTGTAGGATTGATCGGCATAGGTGAAGGGCTTTGCACCCTGGACGGAACGCAGTGGAGACCACGTTTTCCTTGGGGGAATGGATCCATCCATGCATCTGTGAGGAGGGTAGAAGGGTGAAGGTCGCCTTGAGTCTGCTGATTGGAATTCTCGCTTTTTAGGTGTAGTAAATTGAAAATTCCGTTCCATGGTAGATCCTTACGTCATGCAGCGACCCCTTGCCCGACGCACACCGAGCGTGAAGCATCCCTGCCTTTCCGATACCAGTGGGGCGCACGACGCAGTCCTTCGATGCAAATTTTCGATTCTTGGTGAATCTGAGCATGCCCATTGCGGGACCCGTCCCTGTGCTTGCAATCTTGACCAAGAGGACCAAAGGGCAGAGGTAAGGACAAGCACCACGTTGCCAACTGAGAACGTAGAGGGGGGGTCATTTCTGTGAGGGCGTACTTGACGTGCAGAGGCTTACATTGCATTAATCAGGGTATCTGCCGCATTTTTCCATGTTTTTTTGCGTGTGTTCAAATTTTTACCAGATTTTTTGTTTTGTTTTTTCCTCTATTTGTCCTCTTCTTTGATGAAAGCTGTCATCGCGGGGCAGTCTTATCCCCGTGTTGGGCAGAAGGCACAGCGTCGAAGGGGCGCCATCAGGACTCTTCGGGTGCTGGGACATGTCCACGTCCGCGCCCACGTCCGCGTCCTCGACCTCGAGGACCTTCTCCACGTCCTCCACGTCCTCGCCCGCGACCACGGCCACGGCCACGTCCTCCACGGCTCGCTTCCCCTTCTATTGCAGGCTGGGGGGCTTCCTCCTCCACCACATCCATGTTTTCCTCCACTTCAAGGCTCTGTATCTGCTCTTCGGCCACCTTTCCGTCGCCTTCGGCGGCCCATTTGGGTTTGAAAGGCGTCACCATGGACTCAGGGAGGGGAGATTGGTAGCCTGGCGAGTTCACGTCTGGTGTGGACATTGACAGGGTAATCGTGATCATGGACACATGGCGAGTGGTCTCTACCTTTTCCATGCCTTCTTCCAGGGGTTCCCATTGGTCTGTGACGTCGTTCGAGCTGATTTGGGTGACCTGATGCAGGCCGACGATGCGTCGTTTGATGATTTCAGCTGTTCAAAGCGGACAAGGCGGCCGATGTCAAGCACGTTCCATAGAAGATGCAGAGCGAGAAACCCCATCATTGTCGTGTTTGCGAGAGCGACCGGATGTTTGTCAGCCAGCTTCCCTTGCTATGCGCGTTAAGGTTCCGAGATCCTCCCTGTTGGATCACCCCCCACGGCATTCCTGCGTTCTTGCACATTCTTGGTTGTCCCGCGCACGAACGCGCATCGTTCGGATGCATCCTGGAGAGCGCTGCATCGACCTTCGTCCATTCGCATTCGTTCTACCTCACCTGCGGTCACGGTTTTGTTGATGGCCTTTCCCATGGCTTTGAGCACCACCACATCCAGTCCTTTGTCTTGGAAGAGGGAGGTAGCGTAGGAGATGTAGTTGGCCATCTTTCCTGTGGTGGTGATCCTCACCTGTGGATTCGACGTACCGTTTTTTTTTTTTCACGGAAGGGCGTCAGTTTCGTTCGTTTCCGCACGTTCTCAGTCGTCACGGATCGGTTGCTCCATCCGTGCATCGACTCACCTCGTTGTCTTCGATGCTCGCATGTTCTCTGGTCTTTTCCACGCGTCTGTACCTGCAGGTTCCCACGAACGCGTCATCGTGCATCCGATGCGTTCCTTCTTGGGTCAGCACCTCCTTCTCCCATCCGTCCACGTCAGGATTCGGGACGTTCGCCATCTCCTCTCCTTTCCACGTTCGAATCCGTCCGGCGGCGGACGGCCATGCCCGTCTTCCTTCGATCCATGTCTCCCAGGTGGAGGAGCACGGTTTCCCTTCTCTTTTCCCCTGCACGTCCCACGTCCGTACGTCCACCCACCCTTCCATGGTCCAGGGGCACGGTTTGCACCGATCCAACAGACACCAAAACCTTGGACGATCCGCACGTGTCCAAGGTTCTTCCACCGATCCGAAATGCGAAGTGGTCGAGCCGGGCCAAGGAACCTCGAAAGGAAGGGGGAAAGGAGGGTCCCACGGGTTCGTTCCCCGATCCGAACCGAATCGAAACCGGTACGAAAAGGAAACGAACCCGGTCGAGAAGGGAGGGGAAAAGACCAAGACGGCCTCGAAGGAAACGAACGGGGAGTTTCTTCTCGGGAGGGCGAGGCCCGAGGACAGGTGGTGGGGGTTCACACAAGGGTGAGACCCAGCTCCAAGCATGCCACAAGCGACGAGACGGACTCGGGGATGGAGGAAACGCATCGGAAAGAATGCCCGAGTCCACGTTCGAAGAAGGCGTGATTCGTAGGGAATATAGGCGATGCGAAGGCCGAGGAAGGAACGCAGGTGGAGAGGTTCGGGGCATGCTGCTCCACGAACGAAGAACCACCTGTTGCGATCTTGATCGCAACAACGTGCGTCGGTCACGTGACGTCCGCAACAGCTAAAGTACCACCGAAAACTGGGAAAGAGGCACGCGCATTGTCCAAGATGCGTTGGTCCCGCGGTATGTTTGGATGCTCACGCAAAATGGAATCCGAAAGGTGGCTAGGGACGCCTTCCGAACAGGCAAAAGTCGGCCTTGCAACAGTGTACATGAAAGCCTCGGCACAAGTCGAGACCAACTCGTGGTGTTGCGGCATGCTTCGATGGATGGCGCACATGTCCGTGTGGGATAGCACGAAAGCAAGGGTCGCAAAACGGAACGGTCGTGAACTCGTGCAACTTGTGTAGAAAGCGGAGGGGAGTCGTGTCTACGAATCATACTAGTTGTTGGGAAGTTTCAGCATCCGTTGGAGCCCCACGTAACTACGCTTCCCTTTGTCACGTCCACGTCTTCACAAGCTTTCCCCAACGCCGATCACTCGTGCCATCGTATGCATGTTGCGCAAGGGACGGACACGTAGGGCAAAGGTACGTCGAATCCGGTCGGACAGAGTTGCACGATTCAGGTAAAGTGCGTGTTGGACGGTAGTTTTGCTTCGCCGTTTGCTCCACGCCCCGATGTGGTTCCGATTCGTATTTTATCCTTGATCCGAGGATGAGGGCCTTGGTTTTCCTGTCGATGCACGCTCCTCTTCTTCCCTCTCCCTCGCCTTCCACGGCGTTCCTTCCTTCCATTGGCCATCCCCCTTGGGATTGGTCTCCCATCCACCACCTTCGAGGTGGGTCCTTTGTGGATCCACCCTGGATGGGGAGAAAGGGGGGCACACACGCACCACCAAAGGGGGGCATTGACCTTCGATTAAAAGGTGCCGCGTCTCCATTTCCCACATCCATTTCGCGCTTGGAAGCATCTTCGCAGGCGCATCTTCACGTTCGTTTCGGACATCCGATGGACTTCGAGGAGGAGATGGAGGGTCCTGGACCGGAAGGAGGGTACGAGGAAGGCTTCCCGGAAGGATTCGACGAAGCATCCGGCGCGTACGAAGGGGAAGGTGGATACGACGAATCAGAAGAGGAAGAAGAGCTGGACGAAGGCGATTATCCGACGGCTGCCGAGTTCGGAAACGGCATGGAGGACGGCGTGGACGGAGACGACATGTTCGAAGAAGCCATGGCGGCCGTGGACGCGTCCTTGTCCGAAGAACCGGACCAGAAAGCGACCTACGGAAGAGGTGCAGTCGACCTCGACGATTTCGATCCTTACGACATACGCGCGCAAGAAAGGCTCGAGCTGCAGAGGAAGTCGGCCGAGAGGCTTGCCGAGCTGCGTCAGGAAGCGTCCCAGTACCTGGAGAAGTTCTACAGCAAGAGAGACGAAGCAGTCCAGAAAGTGGCCGAAGAGAACCGCGTGGCGGACCAGAAAGCCTTGGAAGCCATCGTGGACCAGAGCAAGACAGGCTGGGAAAAGACCATATCCATGATCAACTTTCGAACCGACAACAAGCCGAAGAAAGGACCCGCCGACGAAGATAAGAAGGCCGTGGATACGTCCAAGTACAAGAAGCTGCTATTCAAGCTCAGGGAAAGGGAGACCGGCGAGGCCGAGGAATGAACGTCGCCGCACCGGTCGCTTGCACCTTCCCTTGTATTTATTGCATCTAGATGAATTTGAAGGAATCGGCGATTCCATCCCCCATCGCTCAATTCCTCATTCATCATACGATGCTGAGGGACTCTCCATCTCCAGTCGTCGCTTCACCGAACGTCGTTGATCCTCCGACCCCACGCTGTCACCCTTGGAAGTCTCCGGGGTCACATCCACCCGCACGCGCAGTGGCTGAACAACCTCAGGCGTGGAAGGTTCCAGGGGTGCTCGCATGGCTTCAGCAAGGATGTCCTTGTGCTTGGCCAGGTCTGCCACGAACAAGGTGTTGTGTGCCCATCCTGCGTAGGGCCCGAAGCGATCGATGAACGCCTGTTCCACCTCCGCGTGCACCTTGGGCGTCAGGGACTTGGCTTTGATCTGAGGGGCGTAATACTTCTTCGCCAACTGCCAGACATGCGTGTCCACCGGAATGGCCTGGTGCTTGTCCAAGGAAAAGAGACAGGCGCATGCAGCCACTTTCATGCCTACTCCTGGCAATGCACAGAGTGCTTGTTGAGCATCTCGATACTCCGCCTTGCGCAATCCGTGCAGCCACTCGCGGCCGCCTTCCGGCTTCTCGTTGAGGGCGCGTACAGTTCCGGTGATGAAAGATGCACGGTATCCAAACCCCAATGCTCTCAGTTGTTGTTCGGTGGCTTGATTGAGCTGCTCTAAGCTTGGGAACGCATAGTATGGTTCGTCTTGGAAGTCTTCTTGCAGGATGGGCGTTCCGAAGTGGGCGCACAGCTTCTCCACCATGCCTTGTATCCTCACGATGTTGTTGTTGGAGCTGCACACGAAGCTCATCAGGCATTCCAGGGGATCTTGGCGGAGGAGCCTTGCTCCTGGAAAAAACGGTTGCAACTTCCGAAACCGATTGTCGGCGCGTGCGAATTCTTGTCCAAGCTCCTCCATGCGGATCCCTAGGTTGAAATATTCCGTCAAGGCGTTCACGTCTTCCTCCTGATCGCCTCTTTCGTCTCCTGAGGATCCCGATTTCGCGCGTGCCAGCACGCGAAAACGCACGTCGCTTTCGTCTTGTCGCACTTGCACGAGCCTGGTTCCCACCACGCCGGTGTACTCCGCGTCTCCCGTGCGCCTCCACCGGAACGTCTGTCCCGTCTCCAGGGTGTATCTCAGGCGCAGTTCCGTCCCACACGCGCCCAGGGATCGCCATGGAACCATCGCACGTGCGCGCATGTCCACACGCGCTCCGAAACGACACCCACGAGACTGAAAGCCATGGGGAGTTTCTTCTCTGCACCCTTGGATGGGGGGGATGGGAACCATGGAAAGCGGAGATGGGGGTAGCAGACGAGCACCCACGGAGAGTGGGATGGACGGTTCAAGCCCGATGGCGTATCTAGCGCCATCCCCATCGCACAGGTGCGTGGTGGATCGGGTTGGTGGAAACAACCGCAAGGTCGCGCCTCCGGTCAAGGAACAAGCCACGGGATCCTCGCACCGTAGCGTGTCATCAACGGTCCTTCTTCTTTCCATCCAAGAACCCAAACCTTTCGATGAATGCACAAGGAAGAGGGTGCAATGAAAATCTGAATGAAAGAGGCGAAGGGGAAAGGATGGACATGCCTCGCTTACGGATGAAGTGTGTCACGATTCAAGGATGTTGTACCGGCGCACACCGCTTGTACACTTGGAGGCAATGCGATGTTTTGGACCCATTCGATCGTTTGCTCACAAAAGAGTTAGACTAAACATACGCGCGCGTACTCTGCAACCGCACACATCGAGTGCCTCGACCGTGCTTGGAATCGCGGAACCAGTATGTGATTACGACTAGTACTTCCGAAGATGTGTCGATGGCTAGACAAGTGAGAAACAACACACCGAGCGAAGGAACAAACCTAAGCGCACGACACTGTACACGCACACGTACAATTCCTTCCCCGATCAATGCCGTCTGCGGGTGCCCTTTGCCAATGCGCAAGACAGCATGCCAAAAATCAACGCGCTAGGATCGCCAACAACCATAGTCGCACTTTGAATGTCTTGCACTCGTAAGCATATGTAAGTGGCACGGAATCCAGCACCTCGAAACGGTGAATAGACAAAAGATTCGTATGCCTCCGTAAGAATTTCGGATTGGAGAGTACCTCGACTTGTGTCCTACGTTATGCAGCCGACCTTTGATAACCCCAAAATCCTGATTTGGACCCCAACTCCTTGCTATCAGATTGATGTAGATATATCCTCGTGACCTATAGAGATCACCAAGATGATCCTATCACAGACATCCAATGGTTCATGAGAGAAGTTGAAATGGCCTTGATTCACTAGGCTCGTGCGCTAGTGCGTGTTCAATTTTCCGCGATGTTTCGTGCACGTACATGTCTACGAGAGAAGAAGAACTTGTTTCTTAGCTTTGGGTCCACGCGCAACCATGATCATCGTAGGTCTTGATTCAGCGGTAGCGAGATCAAGGAGATATAAAAACGAGCATGGGCTAAATTGCACGTTCTAGCAGGAAAAGAAGGAAGCTTCTTACGGAAAAGGGGGCGTTGTTTACACTTCGACGCTTGGGACGCATAGCAGAGGTGATCCTCCGAGAAACAGGAAGAGACATTCCTCGACGGTTTACTCCCCAATTACTTGGTGTCATCACGGTAGGTGAAGGCTCAACTAAATGCGGGTTTCACACAAGACTTGCAAGTCAAGAAAGCCAAACATTGAATGCTATCAAAACTGGTATCATTGATACTCCCAAAGTTCGCATGTGGTTTCCGTATAACTCATTCAACGAAGACATACTTTGCCGGGATACAAGCTATGTCAAGAACACGGATTCGACGTTGTAGTGATTAGACATCTTGCTTTTGTTTGTCGAGCTTTGAAACACTCGTCATTTGATGTTTAGGACTCTCGAATTTGTGGCAACCATGAAGTTTGACCACTCTAGCGATCATTGGAACACTCGCCGTACGAGAAGTATGCCATAGTAGATACAAAATGAATTTAGTCTCCTTTTGCCTATTCATGGCGTGAAAGTGGCCAAGTCAACATGGGGGGGGGGACTTTCTTTTGACGCCATGTAGTGAAATGGATGCTGCCCCTTTTCCTACTACCAGTCAACCCCAAGGTTGGAGCCACAAAGCCTCCACACGGGCCCTTGACCAATTAAGCCGGGATCCTCCCTAGCGTGTGGGGCGTAAGTTCCTCATCCCCACACTTCTTTTTGGATTAAGTTGCTCTTGCCTTCGAAGCCCATAGGCCAAATCGAAGTCCTCAAGGGCAACTTTCTCCACACCGATGAAGCTCAAGACATACCTAGCTTCCTCTAAACACCACCCTTGTTGCATGGCTCAACGGTGCATGATTCGATGTTTGCCCTAGCATGAAAATTGTTTTCGGAAATCTTTCGTTGTTTTGTTGCAACTTAGGTAATTTGAGTCGAGGTAAGGGAGACGCCGATAGCTTTTCGATGTGCATGAGCTTCGTTATCCGTCACGAATGTGAAGGTGATATGTCGCCAATAGAGGGAACAAAATTCCTCCCACTCGTTGCACATTACCGTTGTGTAGTTATCACCATTGAGTCGTACTCATGGATGGAAGTGCTAGATCTCACGCTTCTTCGCCGCATTCGCAAGCATGTTCTATGCAAGCTCCAACTCGTGTTGACGTGCGTTGCATGCTTGTCTTGGAAGCAAAGAACCTTTTATCTATTATGTTCCTTCCATCGCAAATCGGAACCCGAAACTGCTGGCTTGCATGCGAGGTTCTTAAGCTCGAAGTGCGCTTT
Organism: Picocystis sp. L7; assembly: GCA_020975725.1. Lineage (NCBI taxonomy): Eukaryota > Viridiplantae > Chlorophyta > Picocystophyceae > Picocystales > Picocystaceae > Picocystis > Picocystis sp. L7. Next base: position 279,208 of record QXJR01000024.1, on the reverse strand, counting down.
GGACAACATACTTCATTTGCCATCGTTCGGCACGAGTTCATCTCGGTCTTGCGAACCTAGTAGGTGTGCGCTCGTTTACAAATTTCGCAGAGCAAGGGGCACTTTGCACGCGCGCGCGCCTTCACATCAACCATCCATCGTTCGTCAAATTCATTGCACGCGGAAGTTTGCGTATTTATCCTTTGTTCGTCCTCTTCACTTGTTTGTGGCCGTACTGGCAATTTCAACCGCACATTGAGTTTGAGCTCAGCACTACAACCACTTTTCTATACCGTCGTGTGGAACCTCGCACAATGTGTCTCTTTATTGGACGAGACCTCCCTTACTCCGTCACCTCTGTGGTTTGTTTCTCCGTTCTTTGCTCTTTGGCCGGAAGGTTCTTTCGAACTTGTTCACATGTGTGAGGAAGCGGACAATCCGGAGAAGGGCCTCGTATTGCCCGCTCGGAAAGCCTTGCTTCGATGGTGCCCCTAGACCCCTTCGAAAGCACGTCCATTGAAAGGGGCGGTCAGAAAGCACGAAAAACATTCCCAACTACCTCACGTTACAAACGAAGGGTACCGATAAGCCACCTTTCTGCCGGTCCTCGAGGACGTGCAAGAATATCCCTCGCCCTCTTGTCTCATTTCAATGTCTTTCCCTGTTGCTTCGGGTTAAAAACGAGGTATTGAATCCCAACCGACGAAAACGGGCTGTTTGAAATGGATAGCAACAACCGGATCGAAATGGGTGCCACATGGCACACATTGAAGTTCGACGTACGAGGATCAATGGCGTTGTGATGTGAAAGGTGCGGCATCTACCCCCGGCGTTTCAAAGCCATCCATACCCCGATTGCACTGTGACGAACAGAGGTATCCACGATGCCGTGGATGGTCCAACGGAGTCCCTAGCCGGGTCGGCCAATGGTAGGGACCTTCTTCCCTCTTCGTGTCCCGGTCACGTCGATCCAGCCTTGGCAAGTCCCATGGACAGGAAGGAAATTGCACAAGGATTCGTTGCATGTGCGGTGCAAGTCCTACAACGGTGGCGCACTGGGTCGAAAGGGGTGGAGAATTCGGTGTTGTTGGCAGGGATCCCCGAAAGAGAGGGGTGCTGCTCCATCCTCCCCCTTGGTCCCCCTCCTCGGGAGAAAGGGGGGGTGGGAGGACAGTTTGGTGAAGAGCACCATTGTGTACGTTTCGACACCACCATCCGACCGTTGGGACGTGTACAAGGGTGAGAGGGGCGGAGGGACGGGTGTCATGGGACCCCATCCGTACGGTCCGAACGCGGCCACGAGCGAGCACGAGCGACAGATCGCGGCGAGGGACGTGGCGGTTGCGTTGCGACGCATCGAGCTGCGTAGAGAAGGGGAAGACTTTCGTGCTCAAGAATGGCCCGAATGGGACGCGAAGAAAGCCAAAGGCAAACAATGGAGGAACCCAACGCCAGCTGAAGAGCTCGCCGAGAACATACAACAAGCTCTCCATTCGGTGGAGTGGCCTGGAAACGGCACGGAAGAAGGGAGCGACGAACGTGGAAAAGCGTCCTGGACTCCAGTGCCAGGAAACGCAGCTAGGCCCCACCTCTTCCGACCAAGCCGCGCAGAAAGCATGAAGAAGGAATCAAGCGAAGAAGAAAAGTGATTGATGGAAAAAGAGGTCGGGACAATGGGCTGAAACACATGGTGTCAAAAGAGGGCACATGCGCTTGCAAAGATATCCAGCGGCTTATTGTGGGAAAATCTCTTACAGACCAGTATAACCTACTTGTTTGATCCGTCATTCGACCGCGGTTCGGAACTCTGTTGCTGCTGCTGGGCTGCTGCAGCGGCAGCCCTCATCAACTCTGCAAACTGATTGGTCTGAGCAACAGCAGCAAATGCCTTCACCATGGACTCCTTGGACTGGCCTTGCGTCCAGTCTGAACGACCGTTGGCCGTGCCATTACTGGAAGACAAATAAGAAAGGGCATTCGGAGGCGCTGGGATGGCATCATCGCCACTTGTACCGACACAAGTGTAAATCTCATCGTCTGCAATCCCAAGGAGGCGATACACATAGTATATGTCTTCCACAGTTGCAGCTTCGTACATCGTCTGGAGATCGCGAAGACAAGAGAGAGACTTCTGGGGCACCGATGCACTTTGCAGGTGCTGGAGAAGCCCCAGACAGTAAGTGTCGTCCTTCATATCACTCTCATGCCTTGTGAGGAGAGTGCGCCTGGCGCGATCCAGCTCTCTTTCGGTCACGTACCTGCTTGTGAGACCCCTTATTGTACGCACACTCGCCATGAGTGCTTCATCAATCTTTTGGGGAGTCGATGTCACATTCACCATATACCATCCAGCTGACAATCTCTGCATCAAAGATAGTTCCAAAGAGACGTCGTAAGTGAGGCCAAGTGAATCACGCACTGTGGTAAACAATCGACTGTTTATAATCTCTGCCAGCAACAAGAGGGAAACAGAGTAGTAGAGGGGGTGGGCGCGCCGCTGCTCTGTACCATGCAAACTTGAGGGGTAGGTACTTGAGAACACTTGAAGAGCCATGTTAGCAGGGCCCATTGCTGCTCGCTGGGGATCCAGCCCTCCTAGGCCCCATGCATTTGGCGATGGCCCGCCAATGTATGCACACGCACGCTCATCGCTGTCCTTGATGTGCATCCGCTGATGCCGTTCTGCATGTGGCACATCGCAGAAGACGATAGGTTTCTCCTGGCTCAACAAGCCTTCTCCATTGTCGCTGCGCTTGGTACCAAGGGTGCCAAGATATTTCAATGCACAATCTTTCAGCTCCTCTTCATCAAAGTCACCAACCACTGATACTTCAAGATCACCTGACCGGAGCTGCTCCATCACTAACTCTCTGGCTTGTTCAAGGGAAACTGATTCAATCTCCTCTGTATTTGGGTCACGGAAACGTCTGTCATCTCCAAACATTGCTGCGTATACTTTGTCCGCAGTTGCACGTTCAAGACTCTTTGGCATCGTTCGATAGTTGCTGAGGTGTAATTGCTTAGATCTCTCAAGCGATGACTCCTCCCAACATGGCTTCTCCAAGACAAGGTGAAGCAGTTCAAACACAGCTTCCAGACCTCCCCCACCGACAGCGAAATGGAACTCCATGGTAATGAACTCTTCTTCGGCTTCCAAGACGCAGTTGATGAGCCTCGACACACAGAACAGTTCAACTTGCTCCCTTCCCCATTGCGCAACTGTACCTGCTTCTGACAGTGCCCGGGTGCCTACTGAAACTGCACCGTACTCCCCTGCACCTTCAAGCGATCTGCCCCCTGCAGCGTTCAGACGAATCATGGCAGCTCGCGGCTCATTAGCAGTCCTTTTACAGTTGACTGTCACTCCGTTGGACAACTTGATACGGGTCACTCCTGTCACTGGATCTGCAACCGGTTCTGCAGATGCACCAGGCTCGACTGGTACAAATGCAGGCTTCCGCTCAGCCATGATAGCTTGCAATTCATCTTCGGACAACAGCCGGTCTGGAACATCGAAGTCTTCCACCGGCTCAATATCACCACTGTCCTCTACCAGTGTCTCGTGTATTTCCTCTGCACTCAAGACAAACTCCTCCCCTTCGACTTCAAATGAGCCAGATGAATCAGAAAGAGGATCCTCTATGTTCTCGTCAATATCTACCAATGCATCTGAATCCACATGCTGTGAGGTAGCCATGCTTCCCCCCGGCCGTGCCATAAGAGGCATGGAGGGCCCCCCTTCTGGGTCCACTGCAGTTGGAATGCAGGCAATGACTGCAGTGGTCAGGGTAGGTGAATTCCAACCAGTAGGATCCCACTTCATCGTTGTAGCCCCCTCTTCTGATTCCATGATGGCTGTGGCTAGTTTGTCCTCCGAGCCATAGTCCGCTGCAAAGGAGAACAGCGACCTTGCGACATCATTGACATCTTCCAAAGTCACGGTATTCGCAACCTGCAGCAGAGCCTCGTGGCCCTCGCGAGGGTCCATAACAGTATGTCCCAGCGCAAGGCTTTCCATCACAAAGTCCAAATTGTCGACGCTTGGAACACTTCCATTCTGCTCTGCAAGTTGCTCGCTATCCCTCAGCAATGCATCAGCATACCTCTCCATTTCTCCCTTTGTGACTCCATGCAGCCTGAGACGTCTCATCTCCTGCATAGCAACACGCACAGCCCCTCTCCAATCATTGGGTTCTGAGGTAATTGTGAGAGTTGACACTGCGCAACCTTCCCTGCCACTATCAGAATGGTCTAGCTCAATTGCCAAGAAAGGAGGGTTGGCTGCTACGTACTGCGCGTTGATACGGAACTGAAAGACACTGAGCACAATACGCGACATGAACACCCTCCTGAGATCTTTCAGCGTGGTCACTGGCAGGACGGGAAGCTTGCTGAAAAGAGTCAGTGAGAATTGCTGGATGAGGTTGTGTCGAAAAATCTTGACGTCTGACGATTCGATCGCATGCGCGTCTGACAGGGCACTTGGCAACAGACCCATGCGGTGCGTTACTGGTGGGCGAACGGAATGGCGTGTTTTCATCACTGCATTTTCCCCTTCACCTTCGATCGCAGCCGGTACTTGTTCAAAGGCCTGCTCCACAAGCTTGACCACCTCGTCCACTGGCGTTTGGAAGTCTCCCACCAAGTATAGGGTGGCATTGGCAGGGAAGTACCACTTTTTATGGTATGCTTTAAGGACCTCCCCATCCCACTTCTTCACTTGGTCCGGTTTCCCAATGGGGAACCTATATCCCAACGCATTTTCTGCATGCAAGTGGTGCAGCAGCTGACAATCCACGCGATACTCCATTGTGTTCATCATCTGCGCTTCTGCTAGTACCGCCCGTCGTTCCTTCTCGATCCTCCCTGAGAGAAACTCAGGTTCAAACGCAATTTCCCGGAGCGCCTCGAGCACCTGAGGCAGCAGTGGTGCACCAGTGAAGGTTTCCAACGGCGCATGGACATGAAAGACGGTGTGATGGAAATCTGTGTAAGCATTGCTCCTGCATCCTGTCCCCAACAATCCTTCTCTCTTCCTGCTGCCCAGGAAGGTCACGTGTTCCACCAGATGGGCTACGCCCTGCTCGTCTTCCTTCTCGTCCACACTTCCTGTGTGCACTTCCAGATGAGCTTCGAACCTCCTGGGTGGCACGGCATTAGGCAGCACCACGTATCGCAGCCCGTTGGAGAGCGTGCCAACGCGCAGCTCTTCGTGCTCTTTCAGCTTTTGATCGAGGCCGCCTTCGGCAGGCGCTGCCACAGCGTTTGGACGCACCACACGTATCTTATCCTTCCTCCACACGCTCCTGCCTCGCCACAGCGTGGGAAGGCGAGCGGCAGCTCCATCCACGTGCTGCGTGCTCGCGTTGCGGCTGGCGCGACCGAGGTCCCACAGGCACGCTTTCGTCCGTGCTTCGCCGCGTTTTCCCTTCCTGGCAGCTCCAGGCGTCGTCTGACGCCTTCTGGAGAGCGCACGAGGCGGAGACGCGCGCGGCAGGCGCGCGCAAGGCGGCGCGTGTGCGGCCATCACGTCCACAAATGCGTCTGTGGGAAGGTTCGGCTTCGTCTTCCTTTCGTCCCCCTTTCGAGGGGGTTTTGAAAGGGAAGCGTTTCCCGATCACAAGGGAAGGAGAGGCCGGTTCGAAACGGATCCGACCGAGGTACGGACGGTGGGGCAGATGCACCCCTTTTTGAGCAGATGCACCCTGGATGTCTGGGGGACGAATCCCTGGAGGAAAGGTCAGATGCACCCTCGCCGATCCTTCGGGGATTCCTCTGCGATCTCCACAACCCTTCGACGGGTTACCCCAGACGTAAACCCGTGTATTATCCGCGAATGGACCGGGAACGTTCGAGGATCCCCTTCCCTGCTTGTCCCTGGGGTCACCTGGGTTAATTCGTTCGTGAACAGGACCTCAACCCACCCCCAAGGACAAGGGGATGGCACCATGGACACGTCCTGACCAGCCCAAGGAGGAGCTGCAAACCGTCCAATTTGGTGCTGGATTGGAAAGAAACAGTTGCAAGCAAGACAAAGAGAACGTCATCCCAGTTTCGAACCCGCGGGTGAAGTGGAGGCGCCGAAGGAAAGAGGACTTCCCAGCATTCAGAAGAAGCTTGTGACCCTGAAGAAAGAAAGGCCGCCAATCGTGCTGGAGATAGCTCGTCCAGTGGACGAACGGTGTTCTGAAGAGCAGAAAAACCGTATCCCAGTTGAATGGACGGTCCATCCTGGGGCAACGCTGGTGCACGAAAGTAGGGTGTGGTCCAGGCGAGAAGCTTATAGGCAGCGAAAGAGCGAACACTCGTGGATGGTCAGTGGTGCTGCCCGATGCTTTCTAGCAATTCAAATCCATGCTGCACTGCGCTACACACATAATTAACGAAGTTCTCATCTACATGCATATGTGCGGAATTGCCTGGACGTGCTGAAGGCAAAGCCTTTGTATCCACAGGGATGCCCGGGGGCAAATTTAGCGGCTGTGCAATGCAGGGAGGAAAACCCATGCTGTTTCCTTTGACCCACTGGTTTCAAACTTTTCTATTGAAACAGAAAGCTCTTTGCCAACGGCACTCCGGGGTAAACACTACAATGAATTCTCACAAAGCAACCGATGGGGTGGTTCGCGCGAAGAATGCCAAGAACATTGCACTTGTTCTTGTGCAGTGACAATAGGGAATGGTGGAAAGAAAAACTGAAACGTCGGTGCATCGTGAGTTACACCCCATAGAGAGCGAATTTATTGCCTGAGCTACCTGCTGCAAGCCAACGGGCAGAGGGTCCAAACGTCGCCGTCCGAACTGGGCCGCAAGAAATGCTGCATAGACTTCTCCATTGCTGCTTCGCACCATAAACAGACATGCCAGCCTCACCGCCGGCCAGCAGGAAGCGCCCGCTGGTGTCAAACTGAACCGTGTAGACCCTGGACTTACCTTCGGGCATGAGAGGCAGGCACTTGATTTCCTGCAGCTTTCGTAGATCCCAAACACGGACATGCCCATCTTCATAGGAGTCGCTAGTCGCCATGTGGTATCCGTTCTCTGAGAACGAGACGGAGGATATCCCCGAGACATGTCCCTTGAGCTGCCCAACTGGATCCGCATTTCGTACGTCCCAGAGGGTCGTAGGGCCGTTGGCTAGCCCCGTGCATACGAGCATGCCGTCGGGGTGGAACGCACCACACGTGAACCCCCCTGATGTTGACGCATTCGAATCTTTGCATGCTTTCACGCAATCCAGCTTGTTCACGTCACACAGATACCAGGAGTCGTTGTTGCTGGTGGCCATGAAATAGCTTCCGCTTGCATGCATGGAAAGGGAAACTAGACCTGCTGGCCCCTGGGTCAAAGAAAGTTCACCCTGGAGGGCGTGCTTCGTCCCTTCTGGGGTCCACAGCTTCACCACTCCTGAAGTGTCAGAAACCAGGACATTGGCATTCCCAGCACTTTCTCCGGTGTCGACCAGGCTGGACGAGCGTACAAAAGACACGGACGTGATGGGATTCTCGTGATGAATCTCAGCGCCGGCCACCACCTGCCCCTGGGTGGAATCAAAGATGGCAACCTTTCCCCTGCTGCTTCCGACTGCCACCAACGGGCCATAACAGCACATGGAGGAGATTTCCACGGTTCCTCCCCCAACCACTTGACCACCGCTCCTTTCTTCAAACTTCGAAAACTCGTCCGCTTTAATCAAATCTGCAGGCATGGATCGCTTCTTCCGCAGAGCTGAAATGGTGGCGGCAAAGTTGGCGATGTCTTCGACGACCGCAGTGGCCCGATCGATCTTTTCTTCGTCGGGTTTTGCTTTGCTGGCAGGTTGTTCCTGTGGCGCCAGTGCTTCGCTGGCGGTGCGTTTTCTCGCGGCATTGTCTTTCTCTTCTTCTTTGGGCGCTTCCGGTTTGTCTTTCTGGCTCATGAGTCTCGCGATGACTCTGCATGCAGCATCGTAACGATAGAGGCTGTGGCTCAGCTCCTTCCTGGCCTCCATGAGCTTCTTCCTCAGCTCGTACTTCTCCAGCGCGGATGCATCGAACTGCTGCTTGAGTTGGACGAGCAGTTCTGGTACGCTCATCGTTCCAGCATCGATCGGTGCGGTTGCTTCTCCTCCATCCACACGCAGTTCCACGAGGTCGTCTTTCCCGAGCGGTTCACCGGTCACTGGACAGGTCCCGTGTTTCTTCGCGTGTGCACACCGTGCGTTTCGTTTCGGGGTCAGTCTTTCGCGCATTCCGATCCGTTTCTCGCTCGTTCCTCATCATCTGCTCACGCACCTCGATGTGTTGCAGGACGACGTCTTTGTCGTAGACGATTCCCGTTCGCTTGCACGCCGTCGGTTGGGCGGCGACTTGTCCGCTCACTGCGCGTTCGTCTTTCCGTCAGCCCTCCCTCCGACGGATCCATCGTTTGGCACCCTTTTTCTCGACGTTATCTCCATCCTCACCTGCGCATCGCAGCGGCATGGCGTGAGCTGTGCGCGTCGGCGCGAAGGCGATGGACGACCGCCACGTGCGAATGGTGGTTAACTTCGGACTTAACCTTCGGGAGGGAGGGTGGGGGGGCGGTCCCCGAGCCCCTCGGAGGGAGTTTCTTCTCCGATGGGGGGGGGGGTGGGTCTGATGGGGATTGGGAAAGGGTCTGATGGGGATTGGGATCGGGGTTGGGAAAGGGTCTGATGGGGATTGGGATCGGGGTTGGGAAAGGGTCTGATGGGGATTGGGATCGGGGTTGGGAAAGGGTCTGATGGGGATTGGGATTGGGAATGGGAATGGGTCTGATGGGGATTGGGATTGGGAATGGGATTGGGTCTGATGGGGATTGGGATTGGGAATGGGAAAGGGTCTGATGGGGATTGGGATTGGGAATGGGATTGGCCATTGGCGTCGGGCGTGGTGGCTGCATCGCGTCGGGGCCATGTCCACCGCCAGCGGAGGGAGAGGGTCGGGACCCAAACACAAGAACAAGTGCGTGGTGAAGACGGAGGAGGGACGGGTGTGGGATCGGGGCGCAGGAGGTGGCGATGGACTGACCCAAGCGACACGCCAACGGGGTGGAACGGCAGGACGGCGTACAAAGCGTATCGAAGCGACAAAGACAAACAGAGAGAGATGGGAAAACTCGCACCCGTCAACAACCTGTGCGAGAAATGCATCCAACAGGTGGAGTGGAAACGAAAGTACGGGAAGTACAAGAAACTCAACACGCCCGCCAAGTGCAAAGGATGCCACGGGAGGAGAGTGAAAACCGCCTATCGCTCCCTGTGCGACAAGTGTGCAGAGGAAAGAAAAGTGTGCCCCAAGTGCATGCAAGCCAAACACGTCGTCGTGAGAGGTGGAAACGGGGACATGGATGAAGAAACGCTGATCAAAACATTAGAAGGCGTCCGGGAAAGGGTCAAACGTACCATCGTGAGGCGCTACCTCCGAGGAGACATGGTCCTGGACGAGGCCGTGCACGAAGCACGCGTCCAACTCGAAAGACAGTTCGGAGGTTCGGATCTGGACGATTCCGATTACGAAGGCGAATCTGCCATGGGATCAGAAGAAGAAGAAGAAGAGGAAGAGGAGGAAGGAATCCCATCGGAGGAAAGCGAGGAGGAACCAGAAAAACTTGGATGAGGACGTGCTTCTCGATGGCACAATAACTGGCGAACCACGAAAGGAAGAAGACGCACTCCCTCGCTTTGGCCAAAGCTTTTCAACGCGAGAAAGCACCGAAACTGGCACGGCACCTGCGCTCGTGGAATAAAACATGAAGGCAGAGTGGCAGAACGGCCACCTGCTCCCTTTCTACCATCTGAGACACGAGACCGTATCTACAGCTGAAGCTCCACATCCGAGCCAAAGCAGCTGCCAGTGCATTTGCTGGCCCAGTGATGGCCCCACCCTTCGAGGCCATGGCCAAGTTCGAACCGCTGGCTCCGGTTCCTCGACCCAGCGTCCGGCGCACAACACACCGTCGCCGCCGCCTAGGCGATCTTCTTTCGTTCGCCACTCCCCCTCTGCGTCCATCGCATCCCGTGGCTGCCGCTGATGCGTCCACGAGACGCGCCAGGTGCGCCGAACGCGCGTCCACCGACGTGATCTATGAATTGTCAATGATCCCCGAAATTGGGCAATGCCAACCATGCGTTGGAGGTTCGATCTCCAATTGAACCCGGTTGTGTGTCCGAGTGGTCAAGGAGATGGACTTGAAATCCATTGGGCTTCGCCCGCGCAGGTTCGAGTCCTGTCGCAACCGAAAGTGGACAAGTGAGCGTATCCCAGGTCCACCCCATGGGCGGGTGCTGGGGGAAGCTTTTGTTCCAGACCCTAGGGCAGGATGGTGGCTCAGTTTATTGGTGATACGTCTAGCTGCGATTGAAGCAGGTGCCTGCTGGATGGCAACCCTTCGAGGCGGCAGCATGCTGGAGACGTCGGCAAACATGCTGGGAGGGACATCATGGTGGAAGAACGGAATTCGGACTGAATTCCCCAGAATGAGGGATACAGTGTCGGATGTTTAAAAACAAACCACATCGAAAAATTCAAGTTTTTGCATAATAGCATCTTGGTTTTAGAACAGCGTCTGCCATGAGATCTCACCGTCGTTTTCTCCCAACCTTGCCAGGGGTAGAGGATTCGCCACGTTCAGCTGCATTTTTCCTCGTTTTTCTATTCTCCTTCCTTGCCTTTGCTCCTCCTTCCTTTCGAGCAGACCGATTCAAAGCCTTGCTTTTGCCAGCTTCATCACCCGGATGCCATGCTTCGTCTTCAGAATCTAGACCTTCTCCAGCATAGGCTTCGCCCCATCCAAACATAGATTCGGCTAGAGCCTGATAGTCAACTTTGCTACGCTTTCGTTTGCCGGTGTTCCTTCCAGCAAAATCGGCCTTTTCTTTGCTCCCCTCTTGTGAACTTGTTTCCTGCTCGCCGCTCATGGCGTCAATTACACTGCCATCTTGTCCATCTGAGACTTCCTCCGACAGGGAAACATCCGACCTGCCTGATGTTTCGGTCTCATTCCCAGATTGAAAGTCTTCATCTTCTTCGTCCTCTGAAGGAAGGTCCACCCCTAGTATGGTACCTTGCTGCTCCTCTCCCTCCTCTCCTTCATGCTCCTGCCGAAACATGACATGCCATGGAGTGGTAGCATCGTATTGGACACCAAAAACATCATCGACCTTGAAGACAATATCAACCTTGGCCCGACATGGTGGGCATAACCATCCCTGATCCTCGGCCATGCTCTCCAAGCACACTGCTGGTTCGATGCACTTCTGGTGGTACGCCCTTTCGCAATATCCATCACAGATGATGATGTCGTTGCCTCTCCAGGAATCCCCATCTCCGCAGAAGGAACAGGAAATTTCCTCCACATCTATGGCGTTTTCTCCGCTAGAATTGAGTGCCAAAGCTGCCATCCTTTTTGCCCCTTCTGCTTCATCGCACAGCCTGACGATTCCACGAACAGAAGCTTTGTACTCTTCCAGCCTCTGCTCGGCTCTCCGAATTTCAGTTTCTGGTACAAACCTATTCGCATTTTTTCTACGCCAACCCTTTCCCCCGTATGCATCCAAGTAGTTCTTATCAACTTGTGCTTTTCTAAGGATGCCGAATGCCTTGCGTTTGAGCTTCTCATACGTCTCGACTCGCATGGCTGGATGATGGTCCTCTACTGGCAGTGGGGAGGCCAGCGTCGATGTGCATGCCTTGACCCTTTCTTCCGATCGGCCTCCACTTTCAATTTCTTGATCCAGATTTTTCAAAACCTCTTCGTTGAGGTTGGGGAGCTCCACACTCTTCCATACACATATACCTTTTCTGGCACGGTCATTTCCAAACTGTTCTTTCAGCACCGGTCTTACTGCTGCATCCATCAACCCTCGACCACCAGCTTCTTCTTCCCTTTCATCCATAGCTGCTTCCAAGCCTTTCTACCGCGGATACGAAATGTTTTCACCCTCTGCAGCACTAGATCACTGAACCAGATTGTCTTTCCTGGCTGCCTCTATCCACTGCCAGCAAGGGGGTGGGGAGGGAAGCAGGTGAACGTCAAGGTATCTTCCAGTCCCTGGTCGCCCAATGCAGTACCCTGCCGTGTGATGGACCTTCTTGTGCGCGTGTACCGTGCCTTTGGTGGACACAGCAAGCTTCCAACACGTGCTCCTTTGCTTCCCAGCAGCTGTGGTTCAAGAACCTCCAAAACCACACCGTCGGAGTAGGACTGGTCGACGGACCCTAACCCACCCTGGAGGTCCTCTGCAGCACACGATCCAGTATGGAGATTTTGAACCGATAGTCTTCGACAAAGAAGGACAACGCGTTCGAACACAAGAAACGTCCGACCTTTGGTAACCAATCGGGCCGACACTTGCTGCAACGGACAAAGTGGCATGATACAATGGTATCGTTTCTTGAATTGCTGTCGTGCAATGGAGGCTACCCGTGCGGAGAACCCTCCTTCAACCGCAATCGTCAACCTAGCAAAGATGAAGGAGAGGCCCACGAGGGAACATTGGACGGAACGGCCTCGAATACAAGACTCTTGTTCTTCCAAGGCCGAGGGAATGGTCAATGGATACAAACTTCTCGCGCACGCCGTTTGGAAAGATATGTATGTGAACGCAACTAACTCTGATTCTTTGGTACTTTAATCCATCTCGCTTGTATGTAGAGATGTCCATCCCAACCGTTTTGTCAATGCTTGTGGTTTGGCATGTTAACATGTAATGATCCGGAGTAGGTAGGGAGAGGATTCATGATTCTAAAGGTGAAAGTCTAAACATGGTCCAAGAGGTTTTGACCGCTCCAAGTTGGGATGCTTGCATGCAAACTTCTTGATGATCTTCTGTATCGAAATGTTTTGTACTTGAAAAGGGTTTGTCAGTGCTCTTCTACATTTCCTTGAGCCACATTCTGCATGCGAGAAAATCTACTTGCACACACTTCCAAAGCGACAAGACTAGTGCCTTCGTTACCACGGGACACTATAGCACGTGCTTGCGGAAGTTCGCTCAAGAGTAGGCGTTTCCACGAAGGTTCTCCTTTCCCTATGGGTTGGATTGATTGCACTTGACGTTTTGCTATCTTATCCTTTCCATTTTCCATGTGGATCCCCTTGTAACCTTCACTCATGCAACGCCGCTCCAATGCCTTCGAACTCTATTCAATTGTCCAATACACAATCTTCCATTCGTGGTGAATATGAATTGAGCTAAAAGCATTCCGTGGAAATTCTCAATGGCGAGAGCCTGTTTTTGGAAAATACGCCAAGGAAATGCCCATGTGAGGCGAAGCTTCCATCGCTACAAATGTCGCATGAGAGCGCACGCACTCTGGGCACCATTTGCACTAATTTTGGCTTCCACGAGCGTTTGTGCGTCCCGTTTTTCACGTCACACGTTCAACCCTCGTCAACGCACGCGTATCGCAGCATCCACTCTCGTATCACACAAGCCGTTTGTTCCACTTGATGGAACGTCGGATTCGTGCAAGGTGGGGGGGGGGGCGCTTGTGAACCGGACAGCTGCAGCCCTTCACCATGGTACGTCGTGTCGTGTTGGGTTGGGGGAAGGGTGGGCCACATGTCCCTTGAGGACACGTGGATGGGCACCAGAGCGGCGTCGCAAACGTCGGTTTTGCACCGCACAAGCGCAGAGAGGGAGAAGGATCGTCGCACCATTGGAAGGAACGCCAAAAACTGTGTTGAAAGCTACGAGAGAGGCGATTGCATTGCGTAGGACGGTGGAACTGGCGTGGACAAAGGAAGGACGAGGACGTGTCGGAACCCACGAGGACGAGGTCGCACGCATCGAAGGCGCAGAGACGTGGACGAAGGATCGAAGAGGAAGCAACGGCGATATGAACGAATCGGTCCAAAGGCGCATCGGGCGGCTCCACGACCAGCTGCGTGCGTCGGGCGAGGACAGCATCGTGAGCCTCGACCATCGAGACGAGGTTCAAGCTGTTCCCACTCGAGCTCCGTCCGACGCAGGGAGGATACTCTTGGAAGATTCTAGAACGGGGAAGAAATACACCATTCCAATTCTTGAAGGGAATGTCATACGGGCGGCAGACTTGAAGCAGGTGAGAGGACAGGACATAGAGGACAAAGGTCTCAAGACCTACGATCCTGGTTATGTTAATACAGCACCCGTCCGTTCTTCTATCAGTTTCATTGATGGAGACAAAGGTATCTTGAGGTATCGTGGCATACCAATCGAAGTGTTGGCGGAGAAAAGCACGTTCATGGAAGTCACTTACTTACTCGCCTTTGGAGGACTGCCAACGGCCGCGGAACTCGCCCAGTGGGAGGCCACCGTGATGCGTCACACTTCACTGCCATTACCAGTGACGAATGCAATCAACCAGTTGCCCATGGATGTTCACCCTATGGTGGTGATGGTCACAGGAATGGCCATGCTGGGAGGACTCCATCCCGAAGCAAATCCTGCAATTGCGGGCCAAGGTGTGTACAATGATCCCATCCTGCGCACTAAGCAGATAGTCCGTGCGCTTGGAAAGGCAACAGCGCTTGCAGCGGCAGCTTATCATCGCAGCACAGGGAGGACCCCTGCACCGCCACGCCGAGATCTGTCCTATGCGGAGAACTTCCTGTATATGATTGACGCACACAGTGGAGGATGGAAATATCGCCCGGACAAGCGCATTGCCCATGCATTGGATGTCATGATGATCCTTCATGCAGAACACGAGATGAATTGCTCCACAGCAGCTGCAAGGCACATCGCTTCTGGTGGCGCGGATGTGTATACATGCCTGTCTGCTGCAATCGGTGCTCTGTACGGACCCTTGCATGGGGGTGCGAACGAAGCTGTCCTTCGGATGTTGGAAAGGATAGGATCTTTGGACAACGTGCCAACGTTCCTGGATGGAGTAAAATCAAAGAAGGAGAAGCTCTTTGGCTTTGGTCACCGAGTCTACAAAAATTTTGATCCACGTGCAAAGATCATTCGTGGACTGGCCGACGAAGTTTTCGGTATTGTAGGCAAGGATCCTTTGATAGACATAGCCGTGGCCCTCGAGTCTGCGGCTCTATCAGACGACTACTTCGTGAGCAGAAAGCTTTACCCCAACGTGGATTTTTACTCTGGGCTGGTATACAGGGCTTTGGGCTTTCCCCCTCAGTTTTTCACGGTGCTGTTTGCAGTGCCGCGCGTAGCTGGCTATCTAGCGCACTGGAGCGAGTCTCTTGACGATCCAGACGCACGCATCGTTCGGCCCCAGCAGGTGTATGAGGGTCCCATACTCCAGTCTTACGTCCCTATCAAGCAGCGCAGCACGGCAGGTTCTCCAGCCATGCCTCGCATTGAACCTTCTAACGCATCCAGGAGGCTTTTGACTGGATTTCCTGCCCCATGACCGAGGATGGAGGGAGGACCCCTACCAAGGTTTCGTTGTCTGAATGGACTGCAACTCGGATTGCAAAGACCGTTCCACGCGCTGTGCGTACATCATTCACCGCTGGTTTTCAAGGGATGCATTGCCCAGAACAATGATCCTGTTATTGGGTTTGGGTCTCGTGGTGCCATCCAGGCCAGGACCACCTGCTTGATTGTGTGGGGCAAGGTGCACCCCTTCCATTTTCATCCATGCATGCTCTTGTTGAACCTCCTCTCTCCTTTCTGACCCCTCAGGGATACTTGGGATTCTTGATACGGTTGCTTCCCTCCATTTTTTTCGAGTTTGCCACCGACTTCCTCACCTGGAAGATTTACCTTCATTTTTCGGTGGTTAACTACCCCTCCTTCCTGGGAAGGAGACGTGTCCCCGCACACCTCCTGGACAAGCACCGCGAATCCGGAGCGGATTGGATGCCTTCCTGTGGAATTCTTCCTCGAGGATGTTCGTGCTGCATCCGAACGCACGGATTCCATCCGTTCGCCGAGCCTGCTTTGCAAATCATGGCGCCGAAACGCGCCGTCGCTTCGGTTGTGAAATTCACAACCGGATCCGCCCCTCCTCGGACCATTCGTTGTGAATTTCACAACTATGTTTTCTCCTCGCTCGTTTGGTCTTGCAGCTTCTCTTCACTGGATCGCCCCGGTTCCCCTATCCTGCGAAAGGGATCCCATACGGTTTCCATTGGAGGTCTCTTCGGGTTCGATCCGGGATGGACGTCCTTTCGAATTCGGTTGGAAAGGGACGTGGAAAAGGAAGGATCGGATCGGATCAGATCTCCAGAAATCGACGATGGCGACGATGAAGTTGGTGTCGGCGCACCCATCGAAGGGAATTTGGCGCACTTCGAAGCCATGCGCACGAAGCAGAAAGGTACTGGCGAGGTCCCAAAAGACAGAAGAGGAAGCCCAGGAGGCCCTGGAAGAGCTGCGACGCCAAAGGCTCACGAACGAAGAGTGGGAGGCCAAGTTCGTACGAAACGGACGTGTGAGCTTGTGGGTGGAAGACGACTTTGCAACGGCCTGGAAACGTGCTCGTGGATATGGATCTGGAGAAGGTCCCTCCAAAGGAAACTGTCCCGTGCACAAGGTGAAGGTGGAGGATCCAGACACGGGGGAGATCATGGAGCTGGATGCACCCGAAGATCGCTACGTGCTGTTCGAGGCAGAAGACCAAGGCTTGGATCTGCCGTTCGCTTGTCGAATGGGATGCTGCACCTCTTGCGCAGTGAAGGTGAAAAGTGGGACTCTAGACCAACCAGAAGCCTTGGGTATCTCACCGAAACTCAAGGAGGATGGATACGCGCTGTTGTGCGTAGCCTTCCCAAAGAGCGACTTGGAGGTGGTGCTGCAGGACGAGGACGAAGTGTATGACAAGCAGTTTGGAAAGTCGTTCGCACAGCGTGCATTGAACAAGCAGAACCGGGATTACGTGGAAAGGGATGATTTTGCGCTGGAGATTGCTGACATGGACGAGTAATCAGCACGCCCGTGGAGATCTTAGGCGTCGGCCATGGGAATAAGATTTTGAAGGTGCGATTTTGCTGGGTATGGTGCATCTGTTGTAATCAAGTATGAAGTCTTTTTGTGAAAATTCTCATGCTGGACAACTGGTGTGCGAGGAGCGCGTCGCTTCTGCCAGGGACAGTACAAGACGTGTTCCAGGCGCACGTGCGTGGAACGTCCGGTGGGAATCGGATCGATCTGCTGACGTTTTGGAAAGGAGCCCCGCAGACGGTCCGCACACCTCCCATGGCATTGCTTCACTGCGCTTCCACGGTCCCTGGTACTCCATGCAGGTACGTGTGCCCATCACCTGCATGCACCCCTTTCCACCTGGAGGTGGTGTCTCCATCCCTCCATGTCCCACCTCCCTTTGCATCCAGTACCTCGAGTGCTGCCACCTTGCCCCTCCCATCCCCTCTCAGGGTCGGTCCCTCCCTCTGGGCCTCTCAGCCGACGTTTCGGAGCGGTACCGACGCGTCTCAAATGTCCGTGACGGCCCCGCCGCCCTCCTGGCACCCCAAGGTTCCCAAGGCGGGTTTTGAGACGCGCGTTTGACCGTTCCCCCACCCCCCTCGCCCCGCTTTTTGATTCGGTTTACGTGATGTGGGTCGGACCCCTCTCCTTTTCCATCCCCCGCAGAGGCATACCACGAAACAGGGCTTCCTCTTCGGGCCATGGGTGTGGTGCGCGTGGAGACGAGACCGTCGGTCCACGCCCACCAGACGCGTGCAGTGCGGCTTGTACACGTGTTGTATTGCATTGAAACGTGCTGCAATCGACTCGCGAAGGTGGCATTGGTGCGCCTGAAGGAACATGGAAGGAGAGGATGTGTTCAAGGACGTGGAAATGGTGCCAGAGACAGGCCTGGAGGAAAGGAGGAACTCCTACGTGATCCGTTCCGGAGGGGTACGCATGGATTTCAAAGACGTGTGCTTGGACGTGCCGATGAAAGCCAAGGAAGGAGAGACGCAGAACTTCAAGAGGATCCTGGATAACGTGTCCGGATACTGCAAATCCGGAGAAATCCTGTACATCATGGGACCCTCCGGTGCAGGAAAAACCACGCTCTTGGATTCCCTCGCAGACAGGACCTCCCTGGTACCCAGCGGCAGGCAGTACCTGGATGGACAACCCAAAACAGAGGAAGAATTCAAAAAAGTGGCCAAGTACTGCCTGCAGGAGATGTTCCTCTACGAAGGACTGACGGTCAAAGAGACCCTGTACTATGCGGCCAGCTTCTACACTGTGTCCGACGACGACCGTTGGAACCGGGTCAACGAGGCCATGGAAATCCTGGGACTGGTGGACCAAGCAGATGTGAAGATTGGAGGCGTCTTCTACCGCGGTGTCTCTGGTGGGCAGAGACGCCGCGTGACAGTGGGCGAGGTCCTGGTGGCCGAACCGAAGATCCTCTTTCTGGACGAACCGACCTCCAACTTGGACAGTGCTGCAGCATACAACCTCGTCCTGAAGCTGAAAAGCATTGCACAACACAAACTGACCACCGTCATCTGCACCATCCATCAGCCGAGCGAACGGGTGTTCGAGATGAGCGACAAGCTTCTGCTGCTTGGAAACGGTAGAAATGGAGGAGCCACAGTTTTCTTTGGGCCCACACATGATGCGGGGGAGCACATGTTTGGTCTTGACTTGGGCCTTAAGAAACCTGAAACCACATCCATGGCAGAGTGGCTCCTGGATGAGGTCAATGCCGATTTCGGAGACGCAGAAATGATCTACAAGATTATCGATGGATGGAAGACCTCTCCGGCATCCCAAACCCTCGAGCAAAAGCTGCTCCAGAGCGACGAAAAACCCTTCCAGTATGAGAACAAGGTAAAAACCGCCACCGTTGTCGATGATATTTGGACCTTGATGAAACGGCAGTTCAAAAACACGGTGCGAAACCCGGCAGTGATCTGGCTACGTTATGCCATGTATTTGGCCCTGGCATTCGTGATAGGGACGGTCTGGTGGCAGGTTGGCAAGTCATGCGACTATCAGAACACTGCGGGGAACTTGTTTTTTGCTGCAGCTTTCTTCTCTTTCATGTCCATCTCGGTACTGCCTGCGTATCTGGAGGACAAGGCTATCTTTGTGAAGGAAAGGGCAAACGGCAACTACAATGTTGCCGCCAACGTTATCTCCAATTTTGTGGTCAGCACGCCATTTATCTTCGTCTTGGCGCTCTTGTCCAGCCTGATGAACTACTGGTTTGCTGGAATGTACACCAGTGCCTCCAGGTTTTTCTTCTACGTGGCCAACCTTTTCCTGACCCTGCTTGTTGCCGAGAGCATCTGTCTACTAGTTGCTTCCATGACGAGCCTGTTCATCGTCGGGATTGCAGCGGCTGCGTTTGTGTTTGGAACGTTTATGACGGTGACTGGCTTCTTCATCAAGTACGAGGACATTCCTGCTCCTTGGAGGTGGCTGCACTTTGTGGCGTTCCACTTTTATGCATTTGGCAATTTCATGATCAATCAGTTCGAAGGCACGACCATTGAAGGGAGACCAGACAACCCTAATTGTGACGACAACGAAGTCACTGGGGAGGAAATCTTGGATCGATTTGGATTTGCTGACGAGACCAAATGGGAGAATTGTGTGATTTTGATCTCCATGACCATTGGCTATCGTGCCATCGCCACTGCGTGGGTTTGGTATTTCCACACCGGAAAGAAGTGATTACATGGACGACAAGGCGCCAGAATGTCCGATGCCTAACCTCATATCCTTCTCATAACGTTTGATGAACACAGGAGAAAGAGAATCCACGTTATGTTGGCTTGCTCGCAAATTTTACAATCTCTTGTCGCCAGGGTTGTGTGCAAGGCCGATATTGACCGTCCGGACCATCGAGTGACGTGGTTCGATCGATTTTCGTCCTTCTTGGCCCTCGGTTCCACGCAGGGTCTTTTCCTCCTGAAATCCTTCCTGTTTCTTCCCTATTCCACCCGCCCTTCCTCTTTCGATCCTGCATGCAGCACCTGGATGCCCGCTTGTTCTGGCACAGCACCATCCATGATGCTCCTTGCCCCTTCCCTTGGCCACCCGAAACCGTGTCGGGGAGTGCCTTCTATCCCGATCCCTCTGCTACAGGGGCGGTCTTCCCCTCGAGGGAGTTTCTTCTCTCGGCTGGGGATGGGGGACCTGGGTTGGACATCGATTTGGGATCCATTCCGCGTTCCCAACAAGCACGTCGCAACTGCACGTGCCGCGCCTTCCTTCGCATCCGATCGACGATTGCGGTCCTACACGACATGTCCAAGACGTGGATGAAACACACGAGCCTCCTGCGCCTGCTGGTGGCGATCGCGACGGTGGCCTGGGCCGCCATGGCCCAGTTCGACCACGAAGGTGTGGTGACCATCAACAGTGGAAAAGAGTTCGCCACCACCATCAAAGGCGAAAAACCCACCTTCGTGAAGTTCTACGCACCCTGGTGTGGACACTGGTACGTGCGTCCAGGAAGCGAGAAAGACACGCACACAAGACGGCGAGGCTAGGACGAGGTCGAGGCGTGACCTGGTGAAGAGACTGACCGATGGATGCACCGCTGGATCCTGCACAGCAAAAAACTGGCACCCACCTGGGGAAAGCTGGCCGCCAAAGTGGAAGGTGACGTGACCGTCGCGCAGGTGGACTGCACTGCGAAAGAAAACACCAAGCTGTGCAGCAAGAAAGGCGTGAAGGGATATCCCACCTTGAAGATGTTCGCGAATGGAAAAGAAATGGCCGGCTACAACGGAGCCAGAGATCTCCAGGCACTGGTCAAGTTCGCACGTGAAAAAGCTAAATCAGCAGTTGGACAAGCCGAGCTCTAATGGATGCACACGATCCATCCTTCCAATGAACCAGGAAAGGGGCTTTTGTTGATGCCTTAATTTACATTCTTTCCTCCGAATGTGGAATGGAAAACATCCAATCCAATGCTACATCTACTAGGCACATCATACCCCCTTCACAGCTCGATATGGTGCACTCACTTCACATCCGAGGGAGAACTTGCTTGTCGCTCGAAAGGCGAGCTAGGGTGCAGGTTGTGGCCCTGCCGAGGGCGGCACTCAAAGCTTGAAGGAGACAATATTGGACACTTCGCAGGTGGCCAAGTCCACCGCCTGGAATTCGTGTCTTGTGCATTTCTTGGACTCTCCTGGCTGGTACCCAGGCCAAGCAAACGTTGATACGCCGCCTGCATCTACCCGTGCTATCACTGTGTCTCTGTCCTTTGGGTTACCTTGAGGAGCATCACCAGCCTTCGCCCACTTTACACCATGAAGGTCAAGCTGAGTGGACCCACAAGGCATCTCAGGAGGAAGCTGAGTACTATCTCTGTTTCCAGAAAGTGGTTTTCTGCCACGAACAAACAATACCGCACTTCCGGAGACCGCCCCCTCTAGTTTTAACCGGGCACGAAATCTGTCGCCACACTCTCCAGATGCTTTTAAATGAAGCTCCTGACTGCTCAAGGCGGTCCCCACAGAAGGGGCAGAAGCAACTACCTGTCCTCCTTCTACACACTTAGACGCCTGATTTTCACACTCAAGCCTACTATGAAAATTGTTTTCGTTGCCTCCACAACCCCCATAGATAAATTTATCACATGCTTCCTTCCTTGGATCAAAGTACCAGCGCTCGAAACGTGCACGGCACATACCCGTCTCTGGTGGCATTGTGCAAAAGGTTGGAACGTTGAATCGACGACATACCCCTCCGCCTACTGCACCAGCCCTTCCCGCGGACAAACATGCCAGTCCTTCCTGGCAAGGTGGTGCATTTCTGTTATTTAGACAGGCTGCACCTTCTGGTAAGGAACCTGGAGCCGCACATGCAGCACTGCACTGAGAGGATGTCTGAAAAGCATTGACAGTGTGCGCTTGCACAAGGTTGACAGGATTACCCTCAGCACCGCATGGTCGGCCAATCTCTTCCTGCCTGCACCTGCGTGACCCAACATCGTAGTACCAAAGCATGGTGGGATGCCCACAGGAAGTACTTGAACCTGTCAATCTGTGGAGTATACCGTCATCAGTAGGCGGGGGTGATAAGAGACACCGCGCTTCCATGCCGTGTGAAGCTGCGGCTACAGATGCCGTGGCTTCTTCCGTTTGGCTCAACTCGTGGAGCGAAACCGCACCTTGGAGGAATTCCAAGTTTTCCTCCGTGTGAGTGGAAGGATCTACTGGAAGTGACTCTTCTCCTCCGCACAAATGATAGCATTCACGCCAAGACAGAAAGTTATTGGGGGATGGCCGACATCCGCCATACACGCCCCTCCTGCATGTACCAAGGGTTGTATCAAAGTACCACCTCTCAAAGTATGCTTCACAAACCGGCCCATTGTCTTCATGCAGGGGATGCATGCTGCAGTTCTCATGCTTTGGAGGCAGATGGTTGCGATCGAGAATAGAACCAGAGGAACTTGATCGTTCTGTGTTCGGTTCTGCAACGTGGTCTGCTCTACTAGAAGCCTGGTCTTGGTCTACTTCCAAACTCGCATCCTCGTGCGGTTCACTGCCTTGGGGCACGGGGGCAGGCATTGTTCTTCTTGATTCGAGCATCACTTTTGCCGAATTGCAGGCCTTATTGCAATCTTGCATGCTTTTAAAGTTGTTGTTGCTGGCATTGCAGCCACGGAAAACTCCAAACTCGCAGTTCCCAGTGACAATGTTGAAGTGCACTCGACGCGAAGGCCAGGCCCCGGGACAATCGCTCGATCCTTCAGCACGATGCAGAGCAGGCTCGAAGCAGACGATGTATTTGTGCAAATCATCTATGGTTTCTTCCACGTGGTTTCCTGGGCCATGGTCCGAGGCTTCGCTGTCCACTTGACCGGGAAGCAGTCCTTCCCAGCTCCT
Source organism: Picocystis sp. L7 (assembly GCA_020975725.1). Taxonomy (NCBI): domain Eukaryota; kingdom Viridiplantae; phylum Chlorophyta; class Picocystophyceae; order Picocystales; family Picocystaceae; genus Picocystis; species Picocystis sp. L7. The sequence goes on along the minus strand of QXJR01000024.1, from coordinate 256,465 downwards.
GATGTCATCTCTGAGCATCTCCAAGAATCCGCTCGGCGTGGGCTCCTTGCCACTGGCATCCCTGACCTCCCCCCTTTCATTATCGATTTGTTTTTCCTCTTCTTGCCCTTCTTCCTCTCTCCCTTCCATGGCGTTCTGAAGTCCCTCCATGATGTCTGCAAACTCTGCAGCGAGTTGCCCACCTCTTCCCAGTCCGGTTCGCTCTCTTTCGTCGGAGGCAGGTTCGCAGGCAATCATGCACTCTTCCAAGCTAGCGAAATTGTTTTCTGTGGGCTCGCATCCGAAGTAGACGCCGTCTTGACAGGCTCCCACCTCCACGTCCCAATACCACCTCGACAGCCTGGCCGAGCACTCGTCGCTCCTCGTCGTCCGCTGCAGCGGCGCATCGGCACACGCTTCGTCCAGGGAGAGAGCCAGGCGTTGGGACGCCCAAGCCAATGCGAAACCAAGCAGCACGCGCATCGTGGCGATGTGAAGCGGTTTGCAATGGAGCCTGAGGCGTCGACATCGTCTTCGACACGCGACGGTTCGGGACCCCCTCGAAACTTCCGACCCTGGATCGATATCTTCGAGTCGAAACATCGATGCGTTCGGATAAGATATCGATCTAATGGCAAAAGGTATCGACACGGGGCTCGGGTTGCGAACCCTGGGCGGAGTCGGGTTCGAGACGGGATGCGAAAGGGAGCTGAAAGGGAAGGCTTAGTTGGATAGACCGGGGTGAGTCCCCCGAGGGAACCCGGCGGTGAACACGAGACCACAAGCAGGAAGGAAGAGGATGTGGTGGCGGTTGAGCCTCGCATCGTAGCTTGAGGCCTGGAAGGCACCGTCCCACGGGCCACAAACGTATGGTACCGATGCCAGGCTGGACAAGGATCCAAAGCGAGCCGTGGATGCTGCATGGTTCGGCGATCGGAGAGAGGAAAGGCGAGACCTTGACATGCAGCCCCTATCGTTCCCGGTTCATAAACGGCGGCCTGCTCCTTTCACCTCTAGAAGTAGAAAAAAATACTTTATTCACGTGTGCTGTCTCATGCAGACGCATTCTTCTGCACGTTCAATGTCCTGCTCCCTCGGAATGTCCAGGTGCAGCAGTTTCAGTCGTTGGACAGCTTGAACACGAACATGGACACAATGCTCTGCAGCGTGTTTGGGGGCAACCTCCGAACCGGCGAGCACCGACCCAACCGCGCGTGTGTTCCCGAAAGGAAGGAAAAGGTCTGCAGACGGCAGGCGTCGTCCAAAAATCGCTGCATTTCCTTGAAGTCTGGATGCCTGGAGAAGGTGTCCACAGGTCTGAGGGTGATGCATTGCAGGCGCGAGCTCCTTTGCATGAGGGAGTTGGCAAACACCTCCATCAGTTTCTTCATGCGAAAGAAGGCTTGGTAAGGCAAGCTGATGGTGACTTCCTTCACCTCAGCTTTGGTGCAGAGTGCGTGCATGACCACTTCGACCGAATGCGTGACGTCCAGCGCGTACATGGTCGGGTTGTGGTCCACGTCGTGGTCACGTATCGAAAAGTGCAGAGAGGGCGTCATTGTTCTTGCCCTCTCGATGTAAACGGCCAGCACGTGGATCTCCTGGCAGTTCAACGTTCCCACGTGTGTGGATTGGCTGGCATGGTTCTCCGCTGGGTCCGTTCCGACCCTCGTTCCCGATTCCAGTCGATCCAGGATCCATCGATCCTCCAGCGACGGATGCCCTTGGTTCGTCACCTTCCTTCCGCACCCACACCACGTCGACGCCTCGACCGGTTTCGCATCCGGATGCGTGCACACGACGAGGTGGTGGTCGCGCATCGCGGTCGCATCCCGTCTTCGTCCCACATCGCCATCCCTTCCCGGTCCGATTTCTTCGATCCAATCCCGAAAACGGTCCATGCCCGCCGAGGATCTGCTGTCCTGCACCAATCACCTTCCTCGTCGGTCGTTGCCAGCCTCCTCCCCCGGTTCGAGGGTTCGTTGTGATTTTTTGTGAACATCGTGGGGAAGTTCACCCAGGTGGCCTTCCTTCCTCGTCCCTTTGTTTCGGGGCAAGGTATTGAGAAAAGGGGTGCAGGATCCCTCTGTGGGAGTTTATTCTCTACCGCAGACGAGGACGTCGTCCCCGAGAACCAAGCCGTGTCCGTGCTCGCCTCATCATGCGCGTGACTTAACTTTGATGAAATACCACCCACTATATGTACTGAGTGGGTTAATGCATGTGTTACACTCTCTGGTATCCACGTCGAGCAACCCCTTGAGCCGCCACGCCATCGTCCCATCCATCGTCCGAAACCGCCACGCTCGGTTCGGCCAGGGGATTTCAGACCCCCTTTTCAGGCAGGACAGACGAGTCTCACAATAGGTTAAGAGCCTTGCAAGCTCGTTTTTCAGCGAAGTAAAGCTTCGAAAACAAAAATGGCGTCCAACCAAACCCTAGAATCCGTGGATCGGGATGGAATCCCCGAGCTAAGCAACACGAATTGGCCGGAATGGTCCTACAAGATGAAAAATAGCCTCATCTTGATGGACCTTTGGGACTATGTGGATCAAGAACCCCGACTTTCAACAACCAATGCCGAGCATTACACATCCGACGACCTTGAGAAGGTCAGAATCGCCGCAAAGGCGCAAGCTCGTATCCTCATGAGAGTGCCGCATTGTTTCAAAGGGATCCTTGAAGGGTGCACAACGGCGAAGAGCATATGGGAAAAGCTCCAATCCCTTTACAAGCAACAATCACTCTCTCGGACTTCTCACCTCCTCAAGACACTCCACAACATACGGATGGAAGACAAGGAGCAATCGGATGACTTCATCAAGCGAGTCACAAGTCTTGCAAGCGAGCTCCGAGACAATGGTTACGACATTGGTGAAATGGCCATATGCACGGCCATACTCAACGGCTTGCCATCTCAATACTCCATGATCAAACATGTGGTTGAAAATTACCATCAAGAACTCAACATCGAGAATGTCCGCAATGCAATATTGCGATTCGAGTCCACGGAGTTTAGTGGAAAGGCAATGACAGCCTCCTCCACCAAAGGGAAGCCCAGAAAATCAAGACCATTTTGCACATATTGCAAATTTCATGGACACGTTCGTTCCGAGTGTCGCAAACTGAAGAAAAAGAACAGCCAAGGTGGTAAACATCAAACACCTGGACAGAATGAGGTGTTGGAAGCTCAACATGGGCCCAAACGTGAAGAAAGTCCAATTGGATTCTCCCTCACGGCCATCGGCACCACGCATCCAAGCGTGCCAAGACAAAATGGTCTCACAGCCCATTCCTCTACACCATCAGGCATATCACTCTCTTCAAGTGGCAGCTTAAGCATGGAGAACACCTGGATCATTGATTCTGGTGCCTCATTTCATATGACAGGTGATCCCGGCTTGATTGACCCAGCAACTCGTCAAACAGCCCATGTGGCAATCACATGTGCCAACGGGCAGCAGTTAACAAGTGAATTTAAGGGAAACAGTGTGATTAGATCAAAAACAGGCACACCTGTGCGCCTCACAAATGTTTACTACATCCCTGGTTTTGCACACAACCTGTTTTCAGTACCTGCTGCCACAAAGGCAGGGGCCCAGGTCCTATTCACCCATGGGACCTGCAGGGTGGAATGTGCAAAAGGGGTCATCGAGACTACCCCGAGTGCTGACCACGTCTATGCCCTGGTGACTACCGCTCAGCGATGGCATGAACGCCTTGGGCACGCAAGTGCACCCCGGCTGAAGCTCCTTGGATTGCCCCACAAGCTAGACGGGGCCTGTGAATCCTGTATCCAAGCGAAACAGACTGCTCAACCATTTCGCCCCAGTAACTATACCTATGAGCCCTTGGATCTGGTCTATACAGACCTTGTCGGACCCATACCAGAAACTCCAGGTGGACAGACTTACTATTTGTCCTTATATGACCAGGCTTCCAAAGCAAGCCTGGTGTTTCTCTTACCAAACAAGTCCAGTGCATCAGGTGCGCTGATGGAAGGAATCAACACATTTGAGAAAATCGCAAAAGCAGGCTACAGGGTGAAAGCCATACGATCAGATCTGGGATCAGAATTTCAGTCAAATTCATTGCAAAAGTTCCTCAGAGATCGAGGAATCACGCATGAAACAACAGCAGGATACACGCCTCAGCAAAACGCTGCTGAACGATTGCACAGAACGCTCCATGACAGCGCCCGTGCAATGCTCATCCGTGCAGGACTCCCTGAAACTCTCTGGGGAGAGGCTGTGCGCTGTGCCAATTTTGTGCGTAATCGCACCCCAGTCTCCCTTGCCTTGGATGGCAAAACACCACTGGAAGTATTGACGGGCACCTTGCCCAACTTGAACCAATTCCGCACCTTTGGGTGCGATGCCTGGGTCCTCATACCTCCTGAGAAGCGAAGCAGCAAATTCAGCGCAAGGTCAGTGAAAGGCACATTCATCGGCTATCACAACAGCTCCACTTACCGCGTCCTGGTGGACAACAAGATTGCTCTCAGCAGAAACGTGAGCTTTGTGGAAGACAAATTCAGCAGTCAGTCAATGAACCAAAGCCAAACACCCGACAGCGCACAGGTCGTCCCAGACCTGCTCCCTGAACCTCCACAGTTCAGCCAATCATCTGCAGCAAGTATGGATGGACCTCCAGGGTCACATCAGGCGTCACCACCAGTCAGTGAGTCGCAAACAACCATCCAGCAGGATGGTGCAGCAGCAGAAAACTCGCAGTTGCTGCCTGAAGACGGCAGCAGCACGCCCACAGCTGCTTGTCCAAACAATGCTCCAGGTGTGTCCTTCACACCTCCTGAGCATCATGAAAGTGTTGAGGAAGCCACTCTTGTGGCTAAAGAAGCTCCCTCAGCACTCCCAGAAACTGGCCATCCGCAAGCAGTGGAACCCAAGTCCATCCATCCAGCAGCTCCAGCGCATCCATACAACCTGCGTCCAAGAAAAGGCAGCGCCATGAGAGCGAAAGCAACGCGTCAGTGGGAGCTTGACGACAGCTTTTCCGGTTACGCTCGCGCCATGGCTCGTCCAGACGCCGAGCTCTGGCAACACGCCATCACCGACGAGCTCACCTCTTTGGCCAAGAACGGCACTTGGCGCCTGGTCACTCTCCCTCCTGGTCGCACCCCCTTGACCACCACGTGGGTGTTCAAGGTGAAGACCGACGGCGACGGTCAGGTGGAGCGCTACAAAGCCCGCCTGTGCGTGCGTGGCTTCGAGCAGCGTGCAGGAGTGGATTTCCACGAGGTGTTTGCCCCCACCTCGGGCAAAGTGGCTCAAAGGGCCTTTCTCACCTATGCAGCCCTGGTTAACTATGAGGTTCAGCAGGTGGACATCAAGACCGCTTTCCTCAACGCAGAACTGAACGAGGAAATTTACCTCGAGATCCCTGAGGGACTGAGGGACGACCGACAACTTAACCAGGAACCTAACCTGGTACTTAAACTGGAGAAGTCCCTCTATGGATTGAAGCAGGCCCCCAGAATGTGGTATCAGCACCTCACAAACACATTGAAGAAGGAACTAGGATTCCAATGCAACTCTGTGGATGACACCATCCTCAAGTGCAAGCATCAGAAAACTGGCAAGGAGTGCCTCATCCTAGTGTATGTGGATGACCTGCTGGTTGCTGCTCAAGATCTCAATACCACCCAGGCAGTGATAGATACCATCTGCAGGCACTATGATGCCAGAGACCTGGGTGCAGCCTCCTTCTTCTGTGGCATGAAGATTAACAGAGACAGAAACAAGAAGTTAATCTATCTCAGTGAACCTGACAAGATCCAGAAGTTAATCAAGCAGTTTAACATGGAGGACTGCAGAACCAAGAAGATTCCCTTGGATGTGGTGTTAACCAGTGAAAAGGATGGTGAACCCTGCGACACCACAGGGTACCAAATCCTTGTTGGGAGTCTACTCTACCTCTCAACTACTACCAGACCAGACCTCTGCCAAGCTGCCTCACAACTGTCCAGATTCATGGCTTGTCCCACTAAGTACCACCTCAAGGCAGCCAAAGGGGTACTCAAGTACTTAAAAGCAACAGTTAACCATGGTCTGTGTCTGGGGGATCGCCTCGATATCCTGTCTGAAGATCTCGATCAAGCAATCGATACCTTTACCCTTACTGGTTACTGTGATGCAGACTATGCCACGGACAAGGAAACCAGAAAGTCCAGAACAGGATATCTTTTCTTACTGAATGGAAGCCTTATCTCATGGCAGAGCAAGCTTCAATCTACTGTATCAACCTCCACAACAGAGGCTGAGTATCAATCGGCATCGAGTGCCGTCAAAGAGGCACTCTGGTTAAAAAACCTGCTTTCTGACTTAACAAGTGGCAGTTTAAACAAACAGGTAGTCACCTACTGTGACAATCAGGCATGCATCAAGATCTTGGACAACAACCACAGCATGCAGAAAACCAAGCATATTGATGTGGCCCATCACTTCGTCCGCGAGCGGGTCATGTTCGGCGATATCACGTTCCGATATTGCGAAAGTGCGGAGATGTTGGCTGACTACTTAACTAAAAATTCAAATCAGCAAACATTTTGGAAGTGCATTACAAGGCTTGGTATAACTCCAATCATATCAAGAGATGCCACAAACTGATCCTGAGTGGGAGTATTGAGAAAAGGGGTGCAGGATCCCTCTGTGGGAGTTTATTCTCTACCGCAGACGAGGACGTCGTCCCCGAGAACCAAGCCGTGTCCGTGCTCGCCTCATCATGCGCGTGACTTAACTTTGATGAAATACCACCCACTATATGTACTGAGTGGGTTAATGCATGTGTTACACTCTCTGGTATCCACGTCGAGCAACCCCTTGAGCCGCCACGCCATCGTCCCATCCATCGTCCGAAACCGCCACGCTCGGTTCGGCCAGGGGATTTCAGACCCCCTTTTCAGGCAGGACAGACGAGTCTCACAATACAAGGGCGTGGTTCTTTCGGTTCTGTCCCGAAGAATCCTTCCCTTGGAACCGGGATTCGTTTCCTTTGGGTTCCGGTTCGCAGAGGGACGAAGCAACCAAGGGGAAGGACCTGTCCCACGACTCCAAGGGAGTTTCTTCTCCGAGGAGGAAGGGGATGACGTCACGGTGGTCCGTTGCGCTCGATCCTGGATGGGCCCCTCCCGCGCGGAAGACGGTCCCCGTGGTTGGTTTCGTCCGATGGATGCGACCTGCCGTCCAGATGCTGTCGTTCGACGGGATCGTCGCATCCCACGTTCCCCTCCGATCGCCACCGCACGACGCGTGGCCGCCACGCCTTCCCCGACCCAGAAACCCGCGGAGGATTTCAGAAGCACCCCCTTCCCCTCCCGGCCCCTTCCTCTCCCTCGTTCGCACCAAGGGAGGAGGATTTGAGACGCATCCGACGGTTCCCGACCCGACCCCACCCTCGATCGTTCCCCTCCTCCTCTCGTACGGAAGGACCGAGGGGCAAGTCGATTTGGAACAGAGGGACAGAGGGAGAGAGAGACTAGGGAGAGAGAGGGAGAGAGGGAGAGGGAGAGGGACAGAGGGATGGACAGAGGGATGAACAGCGAGAGGAGGGAGGGGGAGAGGGGGAGAGGGAGAGAGGGGGAGAGGGAGAGGGAGAGAGGGGGAGGGAGAGGGAAAGGGAGGGAGAGGGAGAGGGAGAGGGAAAGGGAGGGAGAGGGAGAGGGAGAGAAGGGGGAGGGAGAGGGAGAGGGAGAGAGGGAGAGGGAGAGGGAGAGAGGGAGGGATTGAGAGAGTAGGGAGAGGGAGAGGGAGAGAGGGACGGTGTAGGCGCGTGGTGGTGATGGAAGGCGATGCGGCCGCGTTTCAGAGGCGCGCTGCGGCGGGCGGAGCGGCCGCCGTCGCCTCGGCGATCGTGGTGAACCCCCTGGACGTCGTCAAGGTGCGAAAGGCGGGAAGAAAGGGTCGGAGAGAGGAGAGCGACAGGTAGACACGTGGACGAGACAACCAACGCCGACGTGGACGGCTCTGCCGCGTCCAAGGAGAACCAAGCGTGGGAGACATCGAGACGTCATGGATCCATCGAAACCATGAACGACGAGGAGGTTCGAAAAAACACGGGAATGGATGGAGAGGACGCGCGACAGGAGCACGAGGTGGACGAAGCTGACGAAGGTGTACGGTGCCTCGGAAGAACAGACGAGAATTCAGGCGCAATCCATGTTTCAAGATGTCAAGAGAACGCCCTTCGTGTGCGCGCAAAGGTAGGCGGACGAGGAACGAAGCAACGTGCGAAAACAAGACGCGGTGCGGACGCCGAAAAAAAGCTGACTCATGACGTGTCCTTCGGGGCTGATCCTTGGACGGGCCGCGAACAAACCCGACGAAATCCATGCACAGCCTGTCCGTGGCTGGACCGTGTCCAATACACGTGCGAGAAGCAGTCTCAGGGACGAGAGTAGTGCTGTGCACGCCAGAATGCTACACGACCAGGGGATCGCTGCAAATGGCGAAGAAAATCATTCAAGCGGAAGGACTTGTGGGACTGTGGAGGGGCACAACCGCGTCCTTGGCCATGGCAGTGCCACTCGTAGGGATCTACATGCCTCTGTACGACATGCTCATGGAACGCTGCGAGCCGACATTCGGTTCGCAGGCCCCATTGGTAGCCGGTTCCATGGCGAGGGGGGTGTCCGTTTACTGCACAGCGCCGTTGGAACTGGTGCGAACACGCGTGCAAGGGATGATTCATTCGAAGGATACCAAGGCACCAGAACGCACCACAGCAGTCACCACCCGGCTCGCATCTGCACGGCAGCTTCCCAGCGCCGTGCGATCCCAATTCACTGGGGTCAATGCCACACTGGCACGTGACGTGCCTTTTTCTGCTTTGTACTGGTGGTTGCTGGAGCACATTCGACGGTATGCGCTGCCTGGAGAAGGAGAACCCAGGAGCACAGGGAAGGTCTTGATGGCAAACATCTATGCTGGGGGAATGGCGGGGTCCGTCGCTGCAACACTGACCACTCCGCTGGACGTGATCAAGACGCGAATCCAACTGGCCCCCGCCAACGGAAGGGGGCCGAACACCCACACCGTATGGGGCACATTTAGGAACGTACTGCGCACCGAAGGACTGCCAGGGTTATTTTCGGGAGTAGGACCACGGGCCACGCGTGCCATACCGTCCTGTGCCATTGTGGTGAGCACCTATGAGGTGCTCAAGAATAAGTTGGCAGCTTGAGATCTGCCAGCCTGCACGTTTTGCTCATTGTGTACATGTCTTTGATGTATATGGGGACAGCCTTGCTGCACCATTTTTGTCCTCGTCACCTGCTTTTCATCGCATTGGTTCAACCCTGGCAGGTGGCACGCGAGGGCAAGACCCGCTCACACATGGATTGGTCGCTTGGATTCTGGAGATGACCTCTTTCTGCGAATGCCATGCCCGTGGACATCCGGACCGGGAATCCTCGACGTTCCTTGCTTCGAATATCCACTTCCGACCGTTCGGAATCGGGCGAGGCTTCACCCCGACTCGAGGGACCGCCGAGGCGGACTGCAGCAGCTGCAGCCCTTTCCTCCGTGTCGGGGGGAAAGCACCCTTTTTATTTCGTGATTTTCCCACACCTTTCGCATAGAATTCCCGGTGTCGAATTCTTCCCCGATGGTATTTCCGATCCGCTTTTTTTGTTTTTCGACCGAAACGGGGTCGGTTGGGTTTCTCGACCGGTCCCATCCGAGGGATCCTTCCTTTCGAATTCGCCGGGAAGGTGAACCTTTCCCTTAACACGGGCTCCTCTCGTTCCTCTGCCTGTTCCTTCCCTAGATCGATTCGATTAACTTTCCATGAACATCGCCTCCGGGCGGGAACCCCCAACAGCCCGGTCCATCCCTCGGTCGAAAGGCGGTCTTCCTCCCTTTCGAACCCGTTCCAACCTCCCTTTGGATCCGGCTTCGCGTCGGTTCGCGTCCTCTGGGCGCAACGCCAATCGACCAAGGCGACGTGCATGCCGCGCAAGAGCAAGCTGGCGGGCCACCATGGATCGATGTGGCTCCTGTTTCTGGCCCTGCTGTCGTGCACGAGCTTCCTGTGGACCACGTGGTGCTTCTGGAACCGCCACGTGAAGGTCCAGCGACGCGTGGAGCTCGGCGTGCGCGGCCATGTCGTGTCCATCGCCGACGCCGTCGCCGTGGGAAACGCCGCGCCGCCGCGCCTCGAGCGCTTCTCCTCGCCGCTGGCGGCGCGAAAGAGGCAGGAAGAGGAGATGCACGTCCTCGTGGGCGTCCTCAGCGGCTGCTGCGACGCCCGTTCGCGCGCCAAGCGCACGATGGCGCGTCGCACCTGGGCGCTTCGTGCGCTGCAGGACGCCAGGAAGCGCGCCAAGACGCGCCTCACCGTGCGTTTCGTGCTTGGACAGACGGATCCGAGGCTTGCAGGTCGCGTCTTGTCCGCTTTGGAATCCGAACTGGACCAGCTGCAGGCCTGGTCGCGTCCCGGCGATGGCGGACTGCTGTCCGAAGCTTGGCCGGACGCGCGCGGATACGCGTTCGGCGACAGCCACGACTTCGCATCGGCCGCGGATATGCTGTTCACGGCGGGAATGGACACCTACAACGACCTCCCGAGGAAGACCAAAGGTCTCATGGCGTATGCGAGCAGCTTCGACGGCATCACGCACCTGTTGAAGACCGACGACGACTGCTACGTGCGGCTGCCGCAGCTGCTGCAGAGCACCGTGGTGGCGCGCGCAATGTCGTTCCGGAAGCAATTGGAGAAGGAACAGGAAACGAAGGACGGACTGGAAGCCGAGAGGAACGAAGGGGAAACGGAAGGCACGCATGGAGAACGAGGCCGTGTGGAACCCATGGACGCCAAAGCAAAGGCCGAAAGAGCCATGGATGCTGCATACGAAGGTGTGTATGCTGGTTTCGTGGAAAATCCACGGGGGTTCTGGCCCGTGAGAGATCCGGATTCCAAGTGGTACATGGATCCCGCGGAAATGCCAGACAACGTGCCGCACGTTCACTACGCAGCTGGTTGGGGGTACATGCTCTCCAGGGATGCCTTTGAAACGTTTGCCAAAGACAGCCAGCACTACGACGAATCGCCAAAGCTGGCACCGACCTGGTGGAAAGCCATGCACTGGGAAGATGTGATGGTGGCACTTGTGCTCTATCGAAGAGGGATCCGCGTACAAAACACGTTGAGCTTCAGGCCGGCATGGGGTGCGTGCGGGAACACCACAGCGGTCAAACATGCAGATGTTGATGCACCAGATATATTTCCTGGGTTCTATGCCCAACAGGTGTCAGGTCTGTGGGACAAAAAAGTTATCCAATGCAATTTCGGGACGTTTCGTCCGGGGTCTTACATGAGTTGGAAAGAATGGAGGGACGGCCTGGAAGGCGTGCAGAGAGTGCGGTAGGTGCTGTGGATTCTTCCGCTTCTTATGTGGGAGAATGGCAAGGAAACCATTCGCGGTGGCTCGATGCGCGAATGAGGTCAGCATGGACTGCAGGCACCGTCCCATGCCCACGCCCAATAATCCGTCCGTCTTTGCAAAAGGGTCGGATCCAATTCACTACGGGTTGCGTTTAAAGAAAGAAAGTCATCCACATGGCTCCAATCTATTTCAAATGGCACAAAAGAAGGAGCAGAAAAATGCACAAGTTGTTCATGGGAGTCGCACGGTTTTGGAAGCCTCAGTACCCCGTGCCTCCATGTTGAGGCTCTGGACGTAAATGTGCGCATGCAAGTACTCGTCTCCTGGAGGATTGGACGCCTTGGCCTGCTCGACTGCATCATCAATTTCCTTACGAATCACCTTCTCGATTTCCTTGATTTCCTTGGCCTCCACCAGCCCGTCCAAGAGAAGCTTGCGGACACGTTCCACAGGATCTCGTTCCTGGCGAACCCCACTCACCTCGTCGCGCGTCCTGTACGTGCTTCCTGGATCGCTCATTGAATGACCGTGGTACCGGTACGTGTCCATCTCCAGCACCAAAGGTCCCTTTCCTGAAACGCAGTGCTCTTTCGCAAAAGCACATGCTTGTTTGACCGCCAACACGTCCATTCCATCCACTTTGAGGCCGGGAATGTAATCTCCACGTTTGTAGTACTCTGGTGATTTTGCAGACCTCCACTCTGCCGTTCCCATTCCAAAGTGGTTGTTTTCGCACACATAGATAACGGGCAGGGACCACAGAGCGGCCATGTTCATCGCTTCGAAGAGCTGGCCCTGGTTCGCAGCTCCATCACCGTACAAAGTGAAGGTGCAGTTGGGCTGGCCCCTGTACTTTTGAGCGAACGCGATTCCTGTTCCCAACGGTGTCTGAGCACCAACGATGCCATTTCCACCGTAAAAATTGTGTGCACGGTTGTACATGTGCATGGACCCCCCCTTTCCTTTCGCCGCTCCAGCTTCACGTCCCATGAGCTCAGCGACGACCTCAAGCACAGTACCCCCACGTCCAATGTGCGTGCAGTGATCACGATACGAGGTGATGATGGCATCATCGTAGGTGATGGCTGCTTCCATGCCCACCGAGACCGCTTCTTGTCCATCGTACAAGTGGCAGAAGCCACGCACGAACTTCCCTTTGTAGAGGACGTCCGAGGCGATCTCCATGCGTCTCATGCGGTACATCGTTTCGAAGAACTTGAGCAGTTCCTCCTTGTTGGTCTTCACGACGTTGGTGGGTGGTTCGATGTTGTGCGCTTTGAAGGGCATGGGCAGCTACACACCACGATACCAAGGTTCCCGTCGCAGGCCATGCGTCGATGCGCGTTCGGCGAGTTCCCAGTCGTCCCATCCGTTCCATCGACAGGATGCGTTTTCGCCGTTCCGACCGCCCAGTGGCGCGTTCGACGCGCGTTTCGCGAGCAAAGCACGCAGTCAACCGTCAGCGTGGTCCGGAAGGCGCACCATTCGCGCGTTTCCCGGCTCGCGCACCTCGATCTCGAAGTCTCCCGCGGCCGAGAAGCTTCTCCATCCTTTCTGCAGGATCCCACGCCTCCCGAACGCGCGCGAGAGGGACGTCGCGAGCGCCATGACGTCGCGAAGGTCGACGTTTGGCGGCGCGAAATGCGCACGTCCAACACCACCTCGTGTGGGCAGAGGCACAGGCAGGGACCGAAAACCGCATCCAATGCCCCCCTTTTTCGTCTGGGTTCGCCCCACCAGCCCCCCGCTCCTTCGGGTCCGCCAATGCCCCCCTTCGTGGGTGGTATCGATATCTGGGGGAAAAGATCGCGATGGGAAGGGGGAGATCGCGATGGTGGGTTCGGTTGAAAGGGAGACCCCTTCCTGCAAAGGGCTCCAACCGGACCCGAACCAGGGTCGTCCGACATTGGATCTCGTGGAAGAAGAGGATGGGGACGGATGGAAAACCACATGGGACCCCATGTGCAGGAGAGAAACCATGGTCACGAGAATGGAGGGCGTTCCAGGCCGTGGTGATGGGCCGCAATCGAGGTTCTGCACCTCGCGAGTGCAGGACTTGCCGGCCGAGGATGCTGTCGTAGGCCACCACATCCCCATTCCTGGCCCGTTTGCACCAAGCCCCAGAAACCCGGCATCGCAAATCAGGGCAAGGTTCGAAGTTTTCCATCCTCCGTCCTTGCCCCGAGGGACGATTCAAAGAAGAAGAAGCTTGAACTGATGAAATGCCCTCGTCCTTCGAAGCCGACGGGGATCGTTCACGTTCGAATTACAAGTAAAAATCTCCTTGACGAGATTGTCCACCCACGTCCTTGAGCTTCTTCAGGATCCTGGTGTAGTAGTCTTGCAGATACTTCTCCAACAGGGTTGTGTCCGAGGGATCACATCCCAACAGCTTGTAAGTCTCTTCCATGGACGCCGAGAACACCTCGTTTGCCGTGAGCACTTCTGCAAACGCCAACCTATCTGCTGCATCCCCGGACCATTGGAAGAAGTTCAGTACATTCCTGGCAAGTCGTAGCACGGATACGGGGACTTTCGTCACATTGGCATCCGCACCCGCAAACCGTTCACAGAGCGCAATCACTTCCTGCACGGTGAATGCTCGCTGGCCGGCCAGCGTCATCGTTTTCCCAATGCAATCCTCCGACCGCACCGCGGCCATGGTGAGCCTGGCAATGTCCTGGGTGTCCATGTATGCGGTCCTGGTCTGGTCGTCGGTCCCCCACACGGTCTTTTCTTCCAGGATGGGCACGGCGTAGTTTTGAATGATGGCTTGCATGAACCCGCAAAGTCGAAAGACGGTGAAGTCGAGTCCGCTGCTTTCCAGGTACTCTTCCGTGCATTTCTTGATGTTCATGAGCGGGACCTCCGGATGTCTTTCACATCCATGGATGGAGTAGAACACATAGCGTTGGATTCCCATGGCTTGGGCGCACTGGATGAGCGCCACTTTCCCTTCCCAATCCACCTTGGTGATAGGTTCTTCGGGTCTACTGGTGGCTGCATCCACGATGGTGTGCACACCCACGAGTGCTGCTGGGAGCGAGCTGGGATCCTTCAGGTCACCACGCACGGTGGTGGCTCCCCAGTCGCGCAGGAAGTCGGCTGGCGTGTACCTGGGACGCACCAAGCACCTCACGTCGTATCCTTCGTCCAATGCCCTCCGCACCACTTGTCTTCCGAGCGTCCCAGTGGCGCCCACCACCAGCAGCGACGTCTCCCTCACCGGCGTTCCACCGCCCAACGAGGCGGCTGCACGCACCTGGACCGCACCCGCGCGGTTCCGAGCCCTCGGCCATTGCTTCTGGATCCCTTTCACCTTCACGCACGCGCCTTGCATCTCGTTCGCGACCCTTCGATGCGCTTCGCGACGCGACGTGGCGCGGTCGGATGCCGACGGACGTGTTGTGGATAACACCCGCCCACCACACCTGCAGATACACCCCCTTCCTCTCCCCCAGGGCAGGGGGGAGCCTTCCCTCCCCCCGGGCAGTTGCACCCCCTTCGTATGAGCCAGGGGGAGGGGAAGGGGCAGTTGCACCCCCCAAGGGGGGGAGAAGGACGTGGCCGAGCCTGAGCCAGAGGGACAGAGGGGGTGGATGAGCCCTGTGCTTCTCTCCCCTTGGGATCTGGTGTGGGCAGGAGGGTGACCCTCTCCTGCACTGGCTGGTGGAGGGTGCACACAACATGGGGATGGCAGGGGGATGGGGACACAAGGACAGCATGGAGGAGAAACCGGGGCAGCACATGCAGCAGGGCAGGGTGGCTGTGCTTTGCCATCCGAGGTGCACCCCGCACGTGGAACCAGTCCCACCAAGGTCAGAAACAAAGCATGGACCCCAGCCATCCGCGCATCCAAGCAAATGATCAAGCGCAACGGGCGAGATCTGCCTCGACCTGCGGGGTCGTTGGGCGCAACGTCCTGGAAGAGGGAGACGCAAACCAAACCACGGGCATGGAAGGGAGCGGGGAATGGGAGGCACAGGGACGTTTCAACAGAAGAAGGAGCTAAAGAAGACGCCAAGGGTCGTCTCGGGGTCAATAATTTACGTCCCGCGTGCACATGCAACGCGGCCTTTATTCGCGCTTCACGGACGGAGAGGGATCCTGAACTTCGGTCCGTTGACGGTCGAGAACTCCTCCTCGTACACGTACTCCAGCTGGGGGAGACGGACGCGAAGGCCGCGCAGTTCCTTGGTGATCGATTGGCAAGCCGCATCGATGTGTTCCCTGGTTGCACGTGGAAGCTGCACCGGCGTGAGGAGCCTCATGAGGGTGCAGTGTATGACGGTCTTGGGCTGCCTGATGGGTGCTCCGGGAAACGCGGAACGCAAGGTGTCCCGCAGCCGATCCACCGCATCGCCGGTCGTTTCCGTGACGTCCTGGAACAGCATCAGCAGTACCCCGGACGGGGCCAGCACCACGCGATCGACTTCCAGCTCCAGGGTCGGCACTTCCTCTCCCAGCCGTTTCAGGGCTTGGATTTCTCTTTGGAGGACTTGATCGGTGGCTCTGCGTGGCATGCCATCCGGCGGCGCTTGTGCATACTCCAGGAAGGGATCGGTGCGCACTTCTTCCGGTCGAGAGAGGTGAAAGACGGTGCAGTGGTAGTGTTTGGCCGGATTGATGAAGACTTGCATGCCCAGCGGCAGGATCTTCATGATTTTTCGCACCGCGCCGGAAGCTTTGGTGGTGAGGTTGGGTTCTTCTCCCACGGGTGCCATGACGATCCTCACGGCGTGTTGTGGCAGGTCGTATTTTTTCGGCCATGCGCTGATCCATCCTTCTCTCGCGTCGAACCTTCCCCTGGTGGCCGCCACGGTATCCATGGCCAGTCCTGCGCGCAGGGTCTCGTCTTGCATGCGTTGGTACTCTTCTCTTCGGGCTTCGTTCCCTTTCCCTTGGAAGGTGCGGGTCCAGGTTCGTTCTTCTTCGTCCCTTTCGCCTCGATGTACTTCTTCATCTTCTTCGTCTTCGAAGGAGGACAGTTCCAGTCCGCGGAAGGGTTTGGATGCGCTGGAGGCGTCCCAGGCGCTTCCTTCCCCTTGGGTGTTGCCTTGGGTGTCGACGGTGTCGAGGCTGTCCTCTACCTTTCCCTTGTCCTCTTCTCCTTTTCGTGTTTCGTTCGCTTCGCGTTCCATCCGTCTCGTCCTCCACCACAGCACCGAGGCACCCACGCAGCAGGCCGCCATCGCCGTCGCCACGGCCGCCGCGGTCGCGCACCTTCCCGCCAACGCCATCGCCATCCCCTTGGAGAAGAAACTCCCCCCTCTCCCCTCTCCCATCCTCCTCCCTCTCAACCCCTCTCTCCCTCTCCCTCTCCCTCTGTCCCTCTCCCTCTGTCCACCCCTCTGTCCCTCTCCCTCTGTCCACCCCTCTGTCCCTCTCCCTCTGTCCACCCCTCTGTCCCTCTCCCTCTGTCCACCCCTCTGTCCCTCTCCCTCTGTCCACCCCTCTGTCCCTCTCCCTCTGTCCACCCCTCTGTCCCTCTCCCTCTCCCTCTCCCTCTCTCCCTCTCCCTCTCCCTCTCTCCCTCTCAAACCCTCTCCACCCCTCTCCATCCCTGTCCCACCCCTCTCCATCCCTGTCCCACCCCCTCTGTCCCTCCCTCCTTCCCCCTTGGGGAGGGGGGGGGACAGGGGGAGACAGACCGCGATGTTCCTCCTCGACTGGTGCGTGCGTCCATGCCTCGATCCATCCCTCCCTCCATCGATCCATCCATCCATCCATCCAAGCGTGGATGCGAAAAGAAGAGGGAGGGAACGAGACGCGAAAAGGGATGCGAAGGGTGCAGGAGAGACGCGCCTTTCTCTCTCTCGGTCGACCGAGGAACGAGAGGGAAAGAAACGCCATCGACTGACACCGTGGGGACACACACACACACACACACACGGACGTGGACAGGTTCTATGGCGTGCTCAGCGCACTCGGACTGTGGAACAAGAACGCCAAGATCCTCTTCCTGGTGCGTGAATGGAAAGAAAAGAAAAAATGAAAAGAAAAAGAGGGAGAAGGGACCGCGTGGAAACACCAAGACGAAAACGCAACGCCGACGCGACGACCGACGCAAGGGAAGAGACGGAACGAAAGAAAGAAAGAAAGAGAGAGAGAGAGAGGAGACGCGCATGCGCACGTGCGGCCGAGAACGGGATCTGACGGAAGGATCGACGCGACGATCGTCGATCGGGACGGATCCCGGACGAAACCTTCCCACCCAAAAACAGGGATTGGACAACGCAGGGAAGACCACGCTGATGCACATGCTGAAAGACGAGCGATTGGCCCAGCACCAACCCACCCAATATCCCACCAGCGAAGAGCTGCAAATGGGAGGGATCAACTTCAAAGCCTTCGATCTAGGTGGACACGAGATCGCCAGGAGAGTGTGGAAAGATTATTACGCCAAAGTGGACGCCATCGTGTACCTGGTGGATGCGGCGGATCGAGAGAGGTTCCCAGAATCCAGGAAAGAACTGGACGGGCTGCTCGGCGACGAATCCCTGTCCCAAGTGCCCTTCCTGGTGCTGGGAAACAAGATCGACGTGCCCACCGCAGCGTCCGAAGACGAACTGAGGCACAGCCTGGGACTGAACAACTTCACCACCGGGAAAGGGAAGGTGCAGCTCAAATCCAGCGGGGTGCGTCCCATCGAAATCTTCATGTGCAGCGTCGTCAGGCGCATGGGATACGGCGAAGGGTTCAAATGGGTCTCCCAATACATCGATTGATGGAACGTTCCCGTCCATCGTCGGAAGCAACACGACGAACCGTGCGTGGAAGGTAGGGAAGGGGAAGCGACCGATGGTACCAGAGGAACCGAAACCGCAGGATGCGATGCAAGCCACGCAGGAGGCGAGCAACGTACGCCCAGGTGAGCGGTCGAGAAACGGAGGAGGCCGACCCGGGCGCAGACCGCTTGAAATTGACATTTACATGAGGGGAGAACGAAAGGTAGAAACAAAGAGAGGAAGCAAAAACACGCGAAGCGGACCCTCCGTCGCGAACAGGAGAGCCGGACGCGAACGCCGTGCCCGAGATTCGAACCCGAGCACCACCAGTGCGCGATGCGCCATGGACATCCCTCCCCCCCGTGGACGGCAAAGGGCCAAGCTGCTGCTCCCCCGCGCCCACCCTCGACCTGTGGACTTCCGCCGATGGCCACCCGGATCGGATAGCGACGACGGATCCAACGCGAGGCCTGCTGTGCAGATGGGAAAAAGCGCACATGTGGTCCTTCCCCTCACTCCTTCTTCTCCATCAGTTCCACGGAGAGGTCGATCGTGTCTCCGCCTCGGACCACCGTGAGGGAGATGAACTCTCCGACGTCGTGACCCTCCACCTTGGCCACCAGATCCTCCACGGTGTGCACCTCCTCCCCATCCACCGCCACAATCGTGTCGCCCAATACGATCCGTCCGGTGGAATCCCTCCTCGTGTCCCGCACCCCCGCGCGCTCTGCACCCGACCCTGGTGCAACCGCCAATGCCAGCACGCCGCGCAAGCGCAGCGCCCGCGTCTGGGCGTCGCTTGCTGCAACCACACCAAGGGCGGCACGCGCCACGTGCCCGTGCCGGATGATTTGTGCCACGACACGCGCCACCGTATCAGAAGGTATGGCAAATCCAACGCCCGCCCAAGCCCCGGAAGGCGAGTATATCAAGGTGTTGACGCCCACCAGTTCACCACTCGAGTCCAACAAAGGCCCCCCGCTGTTGCCTGATGGAACAGAATCCCGAAACAAATCGCAAGCATCGATGGCATGTCACACCAGGCATGCAACAGAAGAGAGAGATCCATGCGTCACCGCCAATCAGCAGCCCCGGATTGCACCCATGGGCCGAACGACAGCCGTGTTCGATCCATCAAGTACGAAGGGGTTGAGCGGTCCCGAAAGTCACGCCGGGATGCAGGAGAAGGGCGTTCCACGTCCAGTGTTCCAGGAATGCAAAACAGACAGGACGTCCGATGGACCAAATCAGCACGGCCAGCAGTGAACACGACAGTCGAAATAGTCATGGTACAAGGTTTGATGCCAAGACGGGAGCACGCCCGTCACATTGCGGGGTTGCCAGGAGGAGGGCCCGAGGACAGCCCGTGTTTTTCACATACGTTCCAGTGGGCAGGATTGTGCATTTGTGCGGTCAAAGGCATCCCATGCCCGCCGAGGCGACAATCACCCGCAAGAATACAAATCGAGGCGATTCTAGTCAGCACTGCATCTTTTGTCCCGCTCGCAAACCTGCATGCCGTGATCCTTCCGAGCCAACCGCCCTGTTCCCTCCCCCGTTTGTTCCCGCAAAATCCATATGGCATTGACCCAAGGGGTCAGGTGCGTTCCTGCGATGGATTTCTTCCCGAAAGCGCTTGCCCAAGGACGGCATCCTTTGCATCATCCGTTCCCTTTGGACGAACGCGTCCTTTCTCTCGTGCATTGGATAGGCATAGCCATCGAGCCATCGCGCCGCCGTGTTCACGGGGCGCACATCCTTCGCGCACGGGTACGTCGGGGGCTTGCATTGCGCGTTTCGTGTCCTTTCTACGCACCTGGATTGATGGCGGCGTCTGTTTGCACCACTCCTCGTATGGTGCGTCCGGTGACGCTCCTGATGTCCCTTCCCAGTCCAGAGACCACACCGGAGGTGAGTGTTTGGTCCAATCCAAACGGGTTTCCGATGGCGAAGACCTTCTGTCCCACCTGCAGTGCGGAAGAGCTTCCCAATGCGATGGGTTGCACCAATTCTTTGGCTTGTTCCACGTGCAGGACGGCCAAGTCGTGGTGCACATCCACACCCACCAGGCGTGCAGGCAGGCTCCTCCCGTCGGCGAAGGCGGCCTTGGCCCGCTCTGCCCCCCGCAGCACGTGCCAATTGGTGATCACGTGACCGTCTCTATCCCACGTGATGCCGGATCCGGAGCCACGTGGCACCTGGGTGGCGTCCATGGCGAATGGCGCCGACGCCGAGGTGTGGATGTGGACCACGGAAGGTGCGCATCGCGCGAACAGCGACACAGAACGGGCCTCTTCCGGCGCGAGGGCGTCCTGGCGGACCAAGTAGGCGCTCCTGGGATCGAGGAGAAGCTGCTTCACGGCTTCAGGAGGGAGAGAAGACGCGGCGCGCGCCACGAGCTCCTGCCGATCCACGCAGTCTCGCGCGTCCAGGCCGTGTGCGGCCAAGGCGCGACGCAGAGACGAAGAAGGCACGCGCAGGAGGCTTCCTGCCGCCTTCTCCTCGCTCGAGAACCCTCGCAGACCCGCCATCGCCCAGCCAGAGAGGTGGAAACGCGCGCGAAGCGCCATGCTCGTGCGCCTCATCGCGTTGCGCTCTCGCCTCGTCCCTTCCTCGGGTGAAACCAGAACAGTTGGGAAACGCCAGAAGGGACCGTCCCCGATCGAACCCGAAAGGCTCCCTTTCGGAGGACGGGGTCGAACCGGACCGATGGGACGAAGCCGAGGCCTGGACCGGCCTCCGGATGCGTCCGAGGAGGAGAGTTGTGAAAGGATTGTGACGAGGGGTGGAGGGGGATGGACCCGACCCCCATCCTAGGTGGATCGATGGATGGCTCCACCACCACGAGATGGGAAGATCGGTAGGATAGGATTGCCCCCGCAAAACAAACAAGAAAAGAGGCCCACACCTTTATTCCGGGAACTCAGGGATCCAAGCCACCTTCAAAATGCGGTGCTTTTGAGGTACGGGGTGCTGAACCCACCATGTGCGACATCTTCTACTTTGTCCGAGCCCAAGTCTTCCTCTATGATCGACAAATCACGAGAATCCCTACGCAACAAGTCCGTGAGACGCTTCAGGGCATCCGTCTGTTGCTGCAGGACGGAAAAGAGGGCAGCGATGTTCGCCCCGTCCACGCCAACAGTTGCGGATATTTCCTTGACCGTCTCCCTCTCCTTGGATCCACGGAGGCGGGTCGCCGCTGCAACGGCTGCCACCCGAGATGGCAAAGATGTTCCACGGCGAAACATTTGATCGTGCAGTGCCCTAAACCCATCCGCAATGTCTCTCTCTTCTGAGTCTAGTCGACCAACAGAAGGGTGGGAAGAATCCAGTGCCACACATTTGCGCATCAAAGCAAGCAGCCTGTGCTGCAGCGCTGCATGTGTCTGCCTTGCCCTAGCCAGCCTCGCGACTGAATCGATCGTAGCCTTGCGCTGAGCAGCACGAAAAGCTGCTCCAAAACCGGACATGGACTTGCCATTCTCTTCGATTGCACTTTCCTGTTCCTTCAAACGAGCTGCAAGATCTTCGAATCCAGAAGCAGGCACCGGCCAGAGATCGTGTTCCGTAGCCCCTGGGTCTGTTTCTCCTCCGACAGCAGCCAATGCACCTCGCCACCTAGCTGCATCTACATCCGCAGCGGCGGGTCTACTCCTTGCTTCCTTCGGCACAACATTGTAAAAGAATGTTCGAAACCTATAGTTGGGATTCGCATCATTTCTTTCGTAGGCAGCTGCCACAGCATTGATATCCTGGGCTGGTGCATGCGCAGCACTTGCATATGCCCCTCCCGTACCTCCTGGCGTTCCAAATCTAGCGCCTGCCATTCCCGTTGCCCCGAATCCTCCAATTGTCCCTGGTGTGCTGGAACCAAACATGGTGGTTCCGAATCCACCTCCTGTTGTTTGTGGGTAGGCAGACCCTCCACCGCCAAACATCGTGTTAGGTGTCCCACCACCGAAAGCAGGACTGGAAAAACCACCACCACCAAAGGCGGGGTTTGCTGAGCCTCCACCAAAGAGCGATGTGGAGGTTCCTCCGGCAGCACCGAACACGGGTGTAGAGGTGCTCGTCCCTCCAAATCCAGGTGTGGGATTCCCGCCTGCTGCTCCGAATCCAAGTGTGGAGGATCCACCTGCTGCTCCGAATCCAGGTGTGGAGGATCCACCTGCTGCTCCGAATCCGGGTGTGGAGGATCCACCTGTTGCTCCGAATCCAGGTGTGGAGGATCCACCTGCTGCTCCAAATCCAGGTGTGGAGGATCCACCTGCTGCTCCGAATCCAGGTGTGGAGGATCCACCTGCTGCTCCGAATCCGGGTGTGTAGGCACCACCACCACCAAATCCTTGCGTGGCAGATCCGAATCCGAATCCGAATCCACCTTGCTGCTGTTGCTGTTGTTGTTGCTGTTGTTGCTGTTGTTGTGATGTGGATGCGTTGTTGCTTCCAAAGAGGCTGCCTGGTTGTGTCCCCCCTCCTGGCATGGTGGGCGTGGACGCCACCCTGCCGAACGCGTTCGGGGTGCCTTGTGGCGTCCCGAACATCCTCTCTCGTTCGAAAAGGGCGGCTCCCAGTGCGCTCTTGACGTGCTCTTGATGCGCGCGTGCGACACCACCACGGATCGTTGTGACCGATCGATGCCTGACTTCGAACCAAACCCTGATCCCGCCCCTGTAGCAATCGGGGATCGATGGGTTTCGCGTGGACCGGAGGCAGAAGAGCGACGAGGGAAGGATGGAGGATGGCAGCAAGGATCGGAGCGGATGGAAAACGCGAGTGGAGCGTCCGCCCTCTCGTGTGTGACGCCGCGACCCGAATCTCGGAAATGTGGGCGGGCATGAATTCTCGGATTCGGATAAGTAGCGAAGAATGGGAGAAGGGAAAGGGGCACAGCTTTGGTGGCCACAAGAGAAGCTGCAGTTCCGCGAACACGGGAAGGAATGACCTTGCTATATCGTATCTATATTCGATCGCTTGCCCAGAGAACCGCAAAACGAACGTGTTCACGATGTGCGGTACTTGCCAGACGACGTAATCTTGGCTTGCCTTTGCATTTCATACAAGTCCTCTTGGACTCTTGCTATCGGACGCCACTCCACGTTTGCATGTTGCCGTCTTGAATCACCGGACCTCATCGAAGCCTTGAGCCGTTTACAAAACTTCACCATAGGCTTGCAATCGTGCATTTATATTTGTACCCCGAATAGTAGAGGAGCTTTCTCGAGCCAACCGAAAACAACTTGCTACAATGGGTGGGCTAACAGCGGACACCTAATATATATGTGCCTGGTCAAGAAACCCGAAACGATGGTACGCTCTTGACGGGCTTCCTGTGCTCGGCGTTGCATTCTTAGAAATAAGTATCCCCACATTACTGCTCCATCCATACCTTGTGGGTCCACTCTCCCTTGGGGAATCGAATATGATATCCTAGGTTCGTAGATACCATGTGAAGGTACGGGACACCACTTTTGCCACCCGAACTCAACTCGTATTCCCCTTCCTCATGTGTTCTCTTGATTGGTAATGCGTCTCGCCCTCGATTTTGAAATCGCATCCTTACTCCATCGCCACTAATCAAAAATCCGCAAGCGTAATAGCGATTTATTCTTACGATTCCTTGATTTCTGGGAGGAAGCACGACATCCATTTTTGTTGTTGTGAGACGACTTTGTCGAGAAACTTTTGCCTCCTACAATGTTACTCCTTTGATCGCCTTGACAACTATTTTGGGTCGCTTCCTTTGCGGCTGGCCCGTTTGCTTTTTGAGAGTTTTCAATGTTGAAATTGTTGAGAGCAGTCTTTTCGTTGTGTTGCACGTTGTAATGCTTATTTCCCACCTCCCATGAATAACGGCGTGGCATGTGGAAGACTTTGGCGGTTGAGGCATTGCGTTTTCAAATGTGCCGTGCAATATGCACAATGGTATTGAGTTGTTCTGAAAAGGGGAGTTTCTACGTTTTCCCCTTGCCTTGGAGCCCGTACCTAATTTCGAAAGGCGGATGGCTCCGTGTATTGTACTCCCTATCGAGAGGACTTTGAGGCATAGGATATGTTGCCTCCTCCGCGTCAAACCTTCGATTCTTTTAAAGGAGTGGGAATCCCCTCTTCAAGTCCCAAGAATCATTCTTGCAATTTCTCGTGTGCCAACTCCGACGAAAGTGGTGTGAATGCGGGATGGACCTTCATGCGATTCGCATCATGGTTCACGATACCGTAGATGTCGGCGATTGGAGCATGGGATTCGTGGACAAGTGCAAAGAAACAGTTTGCCTGTTGGGGAGCGGAGCGTTCCACAACATGTTTGCTCATGGGAGGCTCTGGAGTCGGAAGAAGACGAAGCCCAAACGGAAGAGGTAGGAGGAGTGCCAAGCGATACTCAAGGTCAAGCACAAAATACATGGGTGGATGGGAGCAGCATCGTTCGTGGCGTCTGCAAACACTTCGTGTTCGTGGAGGATCTTGCCGTGCCCTTTCTGCATGCATGGCCATTCGGTGTGCACCCCACTTCCAACACCTCGGGTAAGGGGCGGATGTGTATGCATGGTGGTGTTTTCCAAGGGCATCGAGCATGCCAGGCCATCACCCCTGGGTTAACCATGGTGTGAATTCAACCGAGGTGTCGGGACACGTTGTCAAGTGCGATGGAACCGACGCATGAACGCCACCTTGCCGCTTCCAAGGGCGGTGAATGCGACTCGGATCTGCTCCTGTCGGTGGTACAGGTACCTGAAAATGATGGGCACGCGCCGTATGCGCGCCTGTGCACGTCCCGATACCTGCATGGACCGGAAGGTGGTGCACGAGTCACGCTGTGCTCCGTGGAGGATCGGCTGGAGCTGACGATGGAAGGCCCAGCAACGCGTTCACATGATCTTGAAAGGTTATCTGAGTCTACTGAAAGTAAGAAGAGCACCTGGGACGTGCCTTGGGAAGTTTCGGAAATCGTTGGATTGGGTTTCTTCCAACTGGACAAAGAGAGGCCAACCACTAGCACACCATCCCAAGATCTGAATCGGAGCCAATGGAGCACATGGGAGGAAGAAGGAGACACCAGCCACGTGGAATTAGATGGAGAAGACGAGGATTCGCAACCAGAAAGGGCAGATGTAAAGTTATCCGCCGGCTGGGAAGATGTGCTCGTGGTGGCGGTACACAGAAGAGGAAAGCTCTACCTAGCGCATCTAGGAACTTTTCCCCCTTTCTTTCAAAAGGAAGGAGATTCAAAAGCAGAAGAAATGAGAATTGGTTGGAGTGGTCTCTTTACGGCAGTCGTTGACTGTCAAGGATTGGTGCATGCTGCGACTGACGGAAACAGACATTTGGCCGCCATGGACACACATGGCAATATTTTGCTTTGGAAAATCAACACGGACGCCCCCATGCACTCAGAATCCGCACGTAGGATAGGTAAACAATGCATGAAAATGTTGGGGAAAGGAAGAGTTGCCTCTCCATTCGAACGTGAGAAGTCCTGTGTGGATGTGGTCCAAATGGACGTCCAAGAAGACAAGGTAGTATGTATACTGCAAAGTGGATACATCTGTGTGGTTCGTTTGGGCTGCACTTTAGTTGAGGATAACAATGTGGATGTGAGTAAAGGGCTAGAAGCAGCAGCCAAGGTGCTTGAGGTTGTAGACTTGGCTCCGAGGTTGCGATGGGCACTGGGCGCGAAATCAGATACTTTCTCTGGATGTATGTGGGCACATGCTTCCAAGAGGGACAGGTCGTACGACACTGTGGTTCAGGGTAGTGGTAAAGGATATTCTTTACTCGTGTCCTCTTTGAATGGGAAAATTGCACTAGTGCAACTGCACGAACGAAGCAGTTTATTGCATGTGAAGACGGTCAAGACAATCAATTCAGAGATTTCTTCATTGCGGAGGGGAAGGATGAGGATGATTGAAGCGGTGAACAAGAGTGGCCATACTGTTGCAAAGCTGAGGCTCAGATCAAGCAAACAAGTGGAAAGTGCTCGTGTTGCACTTCTTGCGAAGGAAGCCTGCTGCTCTGTAAAGGAGAGGTTTGAGGTAATACAAGACATACTTAATGTGGCGTTGGACAAGACGCAGAGAGACCTGCCTTTAATAGCAAAAGTAGACAGAACTGGAAACATGCTGCGCGAGAAATTGTGGAGACGGGCCAAAAGGAGGATTGCTCTCCTGAAAAGACGATGGTTGCTTGAGACCTTTCTCGCTATCAACCAGCAAGCAGGTCATCCCAAAGTCTCCTTAGGCTGTTTTGATCCATTGGCATTTGAAGCTTTTTGTGATCTCTGCAGCGGCCCTAATGGTATTGGCGATGCATTGTTCACCTTGGCATCCCTGGGTGAAGTACACGCATGTGAAGTGTTGCTGCACGCTAGAGGCGGATCCCCGCGGTCATCAGTAGCCAAGGCACTTTTGGCCCTTCCACCAACATTCAAGTCTGCAGAATTGATCCGTTTGGCTGTAGAGGCTCCTCCACAACAATCATCGGATGCTTGCGAAGAGAGTCCATCAATAGTATCACGCCTTCATGCATTGCTGGAAGTGGGTGGAGCTTGTGCATCTGAAGCAAGGGCCTTGGTGTCTTTCAGCCTACCACTTTCACGGGCGTTAGGCCTCGAAGTTTGTGTAGGAGTGCATTCCATGTGGATCGAATGGTTGAAGGCTCGGATCATGGCAGTGGAAGCATCCACAGGAGATGTAGATCTAGCTGTTCAAGAACTGAGAACTTGTCACTCAGTGCTCGCGAATGAAGGGATACAGGGCGGGAAGACTGCAACTTTAGAGATGGACCAACTCGATACACAGCTTTGTATGCTGAAAGCATTGAGAGCTCCCAGGGATGGTGGTTGGATCCGTCCATCCACCTACAGCTCGGTCCTTGAAGCCATACAGCAGGAAGAAAGCCAACATGGAGTTTCAGATCATGAAGGCGGATCCTCTGGACAGCTTTTCTTCTCTACGGATTCTGAACTTGAAATATGGACTCTGCCACTCCTACAGCTCGCAAAGATGAGTTCATCATCCTGGGTGCTCTTGTTGATGTGCCATGGTTCGGAAGCTTGCCTACGTCAAGCTGCTGCTATCCTGCAGAATGAGGTCCTTGGAATTTCTGTTCTCAAAGACT
This sequence comes from Picocystis sp. L7, assembly GCA_020975725.1. Lineage (NCBI taxonomy): Eukaryota > Viridiplantae > Chlorophyta > Picocystophyceae > Picocystales > Picocystaceae > Picocystis > Picocystis sp. L7. The sequence goes on along the minus strand of QXJR01000024.1, from coordinate 229,240 downwards.
ACCTTGCGATCATTGCAACGTCTTGTTCATCAGATACTGCAGTTTGGTGTGGAAAGGCTCTTTGCCGATTGCGACTTTCAATGTTAGAACAGCAACGGCTCAATCCACTGTCCCTGAAAAATGATGGTGGATCAGAAGGCAATAACTCGGCAGTGGATGCTCAATCGATTTGTTCACTGTCAGATGTTCTTTCTGAGCAAATCGTGAGTGCTATTGTCCACAAACCTTCTCAAGCAGGATGGGACAATGCAAAGCTGTTTGTTGAGGCAGCTTGGCCCCCGTCGCAGCAGGCGCACAAACTCCAAACGATTGTTCACTTGGGTGCTGCCATGGCTAGAACAGGAACTTTCCTTGAGTTATCTGTAGCAGACCAGATTCATTCCAACCCGCTAACTGCAGTGAACTTTCTAGAAACTGTTTTTATGGATGAGACCAGCCCACATGCAAGCAAATGGCTAAAGAGGTGGCTGGATGTGGCACCTGTTCGTGAACTGTGCGACGAATCTGACTTGCCGAGTATAGCAGAGGTATTTGTGAAGGTTGGTGCGCAGAAAAGCATGGAGCTGGTTGAGTTATTGGTGGCGCAGAAAAGCAAGAATACATCTGCCATCTTGTCACTCCATGAAGAGGCAGCACTGAAAGCTGTCACTAACATCTTAGAAGACCGCCCCTCTTCAAGAGCCCGTGCACTTGTTGAAGCTGCGCAGACGATTGCTTATGCAGCAGGAGCTCCATCCGATCGTCTTCTTCATGCACGGTCCATCTTACGTGTGGTGTTGGACAGTGTTGCAAGCCAAGTTGATGTTGGAGGTGAGCTTGGCTTCTGGTGCGGGCTTGCGAAAGAGGAATTCAGCATGCTAGAGGCACTGTGTGTCATTCTTCCAAAGGCTGGTGTGCGTGTTAGTCCGTCTGCTTGGAAGGATTTACAAAACCAAGCACTACAAAAGAGCAGGGAAGATACTAGTGCGTATGCACTTGCCGCCATCTCAATACTTGCGTCATACGCTCCGAAAGCTGGAGTGGAAGTTTTGCATGCTGCTGCCTGTTGCCTAGGCCTTGTTTCTGAATCATGCACTGAAGTGGAGTTAGCGCGAGCCATCCGGCTGTATGTGGCCAGGAGAGACAGCGACCCTCTTGCAGCAGCTGCACTTGTACGTGAAGGATACACCCCTGCTTGGGAACTGTGCCTGCAATTCGCACAAGCAGGACAGTTCGGAAACTCTAGTGAACTGGCAGCCTTGGCGGTTGCAGCTTGTCCGACTTGTAAGCTCCAGCACTCTTTAGAAGTACTCCGCTCAAGTGTTGCTGGGAAATACAGTGTCCAGAATGACTTGCGTCGGAGCGATGGTCCAGCGACTATCACCCTGATGAAGCTATGCAAGGAAACGCCTCTTGATCAGGCGGACAGTATCCATGCCCATGCAGCTGCCATGTGCGCAGAATATGCTTCGGAAGTATCTCCACGAAGCCCACCTGCCCGTGCCAGACAACACTGGGCTTTGCGTGTGTGTGCACTTGGTGCAGTAATGATGTCTGCAGGTGAGGCGGGATCACCCAATCAAGTGTACCAGGATCTGATGTACAAGGCACCGGAAGATGCTGCTTCCTTGATGCATTCAGAGGGAGGGGATAGCTTTTATCTATGTGCACAGGCACTGGGAACCGCCTCGGTTGATTCTGCCCGTGCAAGGTACGAAGCTGCATCTGCAGATGCTCAAGCCGTGAGCGCTGCACGGCAACTGGCCGCACAGAAGTTGGCGGACATTGGGGCACAGGATCGTCTCAAAGGGGCCTTGCCGGCTGATCTACTACATTGTGTGGATAGTATATTGCAGGGTACAGGGGAGTTGGTAGATCTGCAGAGAGCTAAATCATTGAATGCCCTTGCTGCGGAAGGAGCTAGGCTTCTTGCGGCCAATGAAGATGCTGCATGTGCAAGAATACTAGCTGATGCCGGAGAGTTTGCCGCCTCATGGGGAATGTCAACCGTGCATTTGGTAGCTAACTTCGCGATTGAATCCGTGCGGCTGCAAGATTCTGTCGCCTTGGATGCTGTGCTTGCCCATATGGAGGGGCTCCTTGGAAGCGGAGACCTCAACAGTTGGAAATCGTGTGCTTTAATATTGTCAGAAGAAGCACTGTCAGAAGGATCTGACCAAGCTTGCAAATTCAGATTCCAGCTTGCTGCAGAGTCTGCCTTTCGAGCACAGGATGAGTCACTGCATGATCGTTGGTCACTGGCTGTGCACCTCACTGATCTATGCATGACTTCCCCAGAACTAGAGGTATCAAGTCTCTTGGGTCTTCCAGTTGTTCCTTCAAGAATCAATAGAGCACTTGTCAAGTGCCGTTCAGTTGAATTGGCCTCTAAAGCCGTAGAAGATCTGCGCAAGTACTTCAGAGATGAACGAAAAGATGTGCTCGATGATGTAATGCTACCAAGTGAAGTCCATCAAGTATATTTCTGGGCTGCTATGGTTAGTTCAGGTGACCGGGATGAAGATCTGAAGAACTGCGTTACAAAGTATGCTGCTTCAAAAGCATATCTAAAAGATATGGACATCGATAGCATGGCTGAAGCTGTGATGGTACAAGTAAGGCGCTCACCACTGCCTGCCAAACTTTCACCCCTGGTTCCGGATGGCAAGGACTTGTGTCACCTTTCTCACTCTTTGACTCGTGCAATCTTGGCTGATGCACTCTGTTTGGTTGGAGAACGAGGAAAAGAACTACCTGCATATTCGAAACTTTGTGATGCTCTGTGGGAAGAGAAAGCCAAGTGCCTGGACCGAGCATTGAGAGCGTCCAATGGGGATAGGGTACGCCAACTTTTGCGGGAAGGTGAGGAAGCAAACATGGATGTAAGCATAGAAGGGCACAAGGACAGCATCGAACACTGGCTTTTGGCACGGCCCTTTGCTTTGTCACAAAGGTTGCGGTCGGGTGGACTTGCTAGGCTGTCTGGTGCAAATCATGCTGGATTGTCTCTGGCGTTGGAGAGTCTTGTTTTGGCAGAGCAACATGCAGGCAACAAGCATGCAGCAGATGTAGCAACTTTGTGGTTAAAGGCAACTAATATTGCTCCAGTGGATGTGGATCTTCGTGCACTATCAGGAGGTCGACTTTGTGTTGAGGAAGTGCAAGATGCTCAGTTGGCATGCAAGGAAATCTTTGACAAGGTGTCCACGGCGAATGCCTCTGTGCTAGCGTCCATGCTTGACCATCTCTACAGTGCCAACCTCCCTGTTCCCAGACCCTCATGTGTTCATCTTTCGCTTGCCTGGAAGCTGGCTGTCGAAGGCGCGCCCACGAGTGCTATCGTTGAACCGCTGCAACGCATTCAATGGTGGGAGCAGTCTGCTTTTTCGCTTGCTGTGACATGGAGTTCAGCAGCGATTGGCCCCGAAGATGGGTCAGCACACATCGCACCTGATCCTCTCGAAATTGACACGTACAACCGGGACCTTATTTGCAAGGAGCTTTGGTTCAATTCAAAGCAACTTGAAGTAAGGTTGGCGGCTTCTTACTTTGCATGTTTTTTTGTGGAGCTCATTCCAGCTTCGATAGACCTAGAAACTTGTGCTGCTCTACTAGAAAGCTTTGAGGGAGAGGAAGTTAGTGATGCTAATAGCCTCGTTCGCCAGAAACGCATTGATATGCTACTGGACAGATGCGATCTTGCTAAGAGACAGAATGAATTTGACTCTCTAGCACTTTCAAGTGGTACAGCTGCTGCCCTCGTATCTGAAGGTTTAGCAAGAGGGGTCACACATCATCGCGCATCCATTCCAGAACTTCTTTCCACGACGGAGGAAGCCTGCTCTTCATTAGCAATCCGTACAGGTGTGATTGCTGGAGATGTACGACAATATGACGAATTTGTTTCCCCACTTTGGACCAGGACTGGCACTTTTAATGTTCTGGATCCAAGTCTTGTGGCAGGTTTACCATGGATGTTACGCATGAGAGTCTACTCGGATTTGCTAGTGAGGGCAACTACTCTTGGCAAAGCCCAACAGGCAAAGGATGCCCAAGCGGCGTTGCGGGACGCCTTTCTACGCGGCCTTGACAAGGCCTTGATTCGTTGTTCCAGCCTGACCTCTGTGCCACTTTCTATCCAGATTCCTCCCACAAAGGTAGGAGACGATGACTGTCCCTCTCTGAGATCGTCAGAGGAAAATGTCGTTGGCACCGACGCATCGTTCGCTCAGGTATCCTTCAAGGAAAATTCAAACGAAGGCCTACACAGTAAAAGAATGCACCCCGATTATGAAAGTGACATGCTGCATGCATTGGATGCTCTGTTTGCAGGAGAGTCCAGTGCAAGCCTAAATCGATTATTGCTGGAATCATGCAGGTCAATTTCGAAAGAAGAGCCTGATTTTGCTTTGAGACTGACAGACATAACCTCACCTTACATAAGCGGAAAATCAGGAGGAATGCCAGCAGCCGTGATTGCGCTTCTCATCCGGTCCTTGGTGTTTGATGATGCATCCTTGGCAAGAACTGCTGCTGGTTTAGCCACTCTCTATCAGTGCAAGCCAGACTTGTCTCCTTCTATTGTTTTGGGCGAGGACAAGCTTGCTGCTAGATCATCCCTTTGTGCTGCTGCGCTAGCTGGCGGAGAAGCCGTGCAGAAGATTATATCTGCTGCAGACTCACTTGGTATTGATAGGGTCAGGTTGCGGCTTGAATTATTGGAAGCGGCTGTAAAGCAAGGGCATCTTGAGTACCAAAGTAGTGATTCCAACAAAGCAGGAACCGAATTTGCCAATCAGTTTTGCCATCGCAAGGGAAAGCAATATTGTATAAACCAGCCATGGGATTGGCTTTGGCTAGATGCTGTATCCATTGATTCATTGTCAGCGGGGCTGTGGCTCAAGCAGCTTCTCGCAAGCAATACTGGGTATGGAAAAGTTCGTTTGGCGCTGGCTGACATCTACCTTTCCATTGTAGAGGATGATTCGTTAGCAACGTTGGCAGGTCAGTTGTCAGTGTTCCTGGAAGTTCAAGATATTGCCCCATCTGTTGCCCAAGCTAGCAAATTGGGGGTTTGGGAAGCCATTTGTCAAGCCGAAGCCAACCTCTCTGGCTGGGTTTTGGACTGCTTTGAACAAGGGATCTCACTTCCAGATGTTCTGGCGGCAGCATCAGTCATCCATCACCCTCACTCTCATGACAAGTTGTGCCAGGAGTATGAGAATTACCTTGGTGGCATCTTGAAGGAGCTGGAAGCACTATCTCTTCTTGATGGTGGTCCTCGCGCTCGAGCAGCCGCTGCAGATGTAATTCTTTCCCGTATCTGCAAGCTCTTGATGGTGTTGAAAGATACTAATGTGGGTCAGAAAGGAACTGCTGCAGCCGAGACAGAAGGGACACTGTCATCCGACATGGTTGATTCTGAAAATCTCAAGATCAAGCTCAGAAATTTAACTTGGGTGGCTTGTCAGAATGCCAGTGGGCCACGTGGAGTTTTGACACGCCTGCAGGGGATGCTGTCTGCCCTCCTTGATGGTACATTGGCAGAGGGCGATATAAAGTGGCTACAGTTCAAGCCCCCCGGTGAACAGCTTGATGACCTATCCCAGAAACCTGACACCATCCTTCAAAATACCTGCTCACTAGCACCATCGTACATTACATTACCCACTCAAGAGGACATCGCCAACGTAGAATCTGCAACTTCTTGGTTCAAGCAAGCCCTTCAGGTCACCCTAAAACAAGAACGCGTGAAGGATGGCCTTGCTGCTCTAGCATCGATCCTTCGAGATGCATGGAAGTACGGAGAAATATGGTGTGGTGACTGTGGTCCTACAGGTTTGGAGGGAGGCAGAATTGCAGAACCGGAAGATGCAGGGGAAAGCCACGCTTCCACGCAAAAAGTACGTCCCTGTCTTGCGCATTCTGCATGGATGTGCCTCCTTGAAGCTTCTTTCGAGCATCTTGGCACGACAATGGCGTGTGCTGAATTGGACGCTGCCCTGACATTGCAGAGCAACGATGCGGTCCGGACTATTTCCCTCCTGGATGGAAAGGAACAGGCAAGGTTACTTTCAATAGCATGGCGTAGAGGCAACAAGGATGCAGCACTGATCATGGCGCTTCTTGCTCCACAAAAACCACTACACAAGGAAGCTGTGAAACGCGCATTGGTTGGGAAGAATATTGCTCCAGAAGTCGTGTATCTCCTTGCTTTCAGAGGTGCTCTGAGTAGCTTGCTGGCCTCGCCACACGGAGAAAGGTTGGCAACAGAGGCGTTGGAAAGATCGATCCATGATTTGGGCAAGGCTATCGTCGTGGCAGCAGCCACCTGTGATGGTTCCTTTGCCTTTGCAGCAACTGAAGCAATCGAAGCCACAGGCACGAATATCATGTTGGTTGACGAGTCCTCTGCTTTGGAGGTTTTACGCACGTTCCTAGTCAGCATATCTTCTCAAGAAACTATCAGCCAATACTTTGCCCAAATCCCCCGGTCTAACTTGGCCAACACTTGGCAAGCCATCGCAGACACCCTCCCAGGCTTTGCCTGTCGTGCGCAGGAGATGCTCGATAAATCAGCCTGCAGCATTACCCGCTGAAAAATATATGCCAGGCAAGGATTTGTGGGTTGACCTGTTGCCCTCGTAGTGAGAGCTCCTGGTATTAACAAGTAATGCAGAACGATTTTATGAGAACAGGAGAGTATACTGCTAGATTCTATAGGAAAGTGATGCATCGGAAATGAATACTTACGTATGTTGCTCATAAGAGCATTAGACAAAGACAGAATGATTTTCAAGAGAAACCAGTGACGAATCCTGAGCAGTTCTGGTGCTCTTGCTACCTGCACAAATGATGCAAAGGTGGACAAGTTTCAGGGGTGCATTTTCCAAGGCCCCCTATGCATTGCAGCATGCTAACTTTAACTTGAATTCTTACCTCTGCATGCCTTGTGCAGTCGGTGGCATGTCAGGGTTCATAATCTTTCCATCAAGAACAAAACACGAGAGTCAGCACAGTGTTCACTTCTGCTACTCCGTCCACCACACGGAAAAATTATGCTTAGTCTTGTACGCATCATGAAACTAGATGAAAAAGGCGTACCTTTGGGGCCAGTTTCCCATCACGGACGTCCATCTCCATTTTGTGCTGTGTTTGCATGCACGCACACACAGAGCAGTAGAGGAGATCCGCGATCAAGGTCATGATGTCTGCAATGCCTTGCAGTTCATCACTTCCAGTAATCATTGCAACGCACCGTAAAATGCAGGCAATCTGTTGCATGATCAACATGGTTGCAATCAGGCAATTGTCACATCTAAGCAGAGCGAAAAGGGGGCAAAGCACGTCAGTCTTGCCAGTCGGAAATGCACTCGAACATCCGTGATGATTCATGACGCTTTCCTGCCGTGACAAACAAAGGCGTCACACTTACTTTGTGTTCATAACATGCAATTCGTCTTGCAAAAGAAACCTGGTGGAGGCCACAGAGTTTGCAAAGCAGCACCAGGTTTCTAGGCAAAGGCAACAGGAAGGACATGATGATTCACCACACTGCAGTAACGAAATAAGGGTCAGTTCTCATACCATGCTCCTGCGCTTGCTCATCTTGCCTCGCTCGTTCACTGGGGATTGCTGGCGTGCTGGATCACGGCCTCAATATACCCATTGCCGCTTCGCCCATTCTTTCACCGTGTGATGGACAGCGCTTGACGAGCTGTATTTACCACAATCGTTTCCACTCTCGAGGCATATTCGATGCACGTACCTTCCCACTGCAGGGCATGTATCCGGCGCAGCAAGTGTACCTCTCCATATCTCCATACAGCGCCCTTTTCCTCAGGATGAAGCTTGCACAAGGGGAGCAGAAAATGGCGAAGCAGCAGAACCTGCAGTCGTTGCAGGGTGCACGCATGAGATCAGTCTGCCAGTTGTTTCGATAGGAATCTCTGGCTTGCGCTGCATCTTTGCGGTCCATTCCGGGTTGTGGTCCAGGGGGCGCATATCCAGGGGTAGGTCCAGGCTGTCCTTGATGAACTGGACCACGTGGGTGTTGAGGCATTCCCTGCTGTGTGGGTGCACTCTGCACTGCCGTGGCCCTTCTGGCCGCTTGATCGTTGGGATCCAAAGCCAATGCATTCTGGAAGGCACGTGCAGCTTCGGCTTGGCGTCCCATGGCTGCCAGGGCCTCTCCTTCGCGCGTGTATCCCCTCGACCACTTCGGATCCGCACGCTGCGTGGCCTGGGCGTCCTTTGCAGCCAAGGTGGCCATGCCCATCTTCAAGTGCGCCAAGCTCAAGTTGGCGTGGATCGAAGCTTCTTCCCGACCTCCGCGTCCACGAAGCCCACCTGCGTCCAACGCCTGGTTGTACTTGTTCACGGCGTCCTCGTACCGGCCTTGCTGGTACAGCTGGTTCCCTTCCGACTTGAGCTCCATCGCCACGGAGCTCATCGCGACGCGACGCGCGACGCGCGCGCCGATCGAACGCGGAGATGGAACGTGTGCCTGAGACCGTCGGGTTCCAACCGGACACGAACCCGATCGAAAGGGAAACCGCCTTCCTTCTCCGACCGATCGAAGAACGAAACGAACCGTTGGGAGGGTCCTTTCGGTTCGGGATCCTCGATGGAAAGGAAGGGATCCGATGGATCGAACGGGACGGACCCGAAAGGAAAGGAATGGGGGAGATCTCGGAGACCGGGTCCGAGGAAGAATCCTAACCCTATCCTCACCACGAACTCAAACGTGCAAACATCGTGGTGGGACACAAGCGCTGTTGATTGGTTGGTGTGCCCTGAAACAGGCACCAAGGGGAAGCCACTCGAAACCCCACGTACCTCTCCACCTCGTGCCTCACCCGTTCCTCTGGAATTGCAGCCAGTGCACTGACTCGCACCATCCGCACCCATCTTCCAATGCTCTCGCGGTGCCTCGATGGTGTCGCCGCCATCCTTCCCATCCACTATTCGATCCATCCCAGCACTCTTTCACCGTCCACGAGAGTGGTAGTCGAGTCGCGCATGGCAACCGGTGCACGATGGCATGTTTTCCCTCGCTCTCCCTCGCGGTGGTGCGATACTTTAGTTGAAACGGTATGGGTCTATGAGCTGCCGTCTCTGTGATATCGTTCTTCTCTGCTTCCTTGCACAATGCTTTGCCAATCGCCAAACGGTTCCGGATTGGTCATTGAATCTTCGTGCCGTTGTCTTGACGCCCGCCCATGCCTGCCTTCGCACTCGACGTATTGATTAGAACGAATGGGGCCACCAAGGCATATCACGATTCATGGAGGGAGGAAAGGCGTGTCCCGTTTCCTTGGCCTCTCCACCTTTCCGAGAAATTTCTCACTCCTTTCCCATCATCCGTCTTCCTTCTATTTATAGCCCAAGTGCACCCAACTCAGGTTACGTTCCATGCGATTTTGTTCGAAGGCCTTCACAAGGACCCCAAGCGTGCGCGTGTGTGGGCCTTGGGAGCTAGCAAGACACGATCGTCGAGAATTGTACGACGACCCCCATCGAGAAGTTTCTACGCAAGCGCCGTGGGCGTGCCGCATCCCCATCAATCGACGGGCATCGTTCCTCGTGGGCACAAATTCTTCGCGGTTGCTCATGCAAGAAGTCGAGGATGGATACCACACGATGGGTACGTGGCCGTTTCGAATGGTAACCTAGCCCGTCGATCGTTTGTTAGAGGTCTAGCGTTCGCACGACATGCAATCGACGGGAAAGCAATACTTCAAGACCCTTTCCCTGCTTCACTTTGTGTTCCTTTGGGTTTGAAGCAGGCGCCTTTGCCTCGTTCCTGGCACGCATGAACCCACTGTGGTGGAGTGGCTCCTTCCTCGAAGGAGGGAACTATGGGACGCGTCCGTAGGGGAGATGGGTCCCCCTTTGGACGAAGTTAAGTCCGAAATGTGGGTTGGGTTAACTCGTTGGGCCACGAACAGGAACGATGGCGATGGCGGCGCATGGCGCGCATTGCGCGCGTCGCACGCGCTTCTCGTCGCCCTTGGGCGCTCGATTCGATCGTCTGGTGGATGAAGAGGACGAAGGTGAACGCGTGGTGCTCACAGGAGCGGAAGGAACGGCCGTGTGCGGCGAAGGGACCCGGAAAAGCTTGCCCATGCGATCCCGCCGCCATCGAAGCTTGGCGTGTGCGTGCGTGTCGACGCAATCCAAGCGATATGCGGCCTTGAGAGGAGATGCAGAAGACACCATCCTGTACTGGGACGATCGAAACGACCAACTGGATCCAGAAACGACGCGTGGTGGTAGGAACAGGACCAGCGTGAACGTCGCTCATGGCAGAGTGAAGCAGCTGCACCCAATGGGAACAGACACAGAAGACGTCCTTGTGGTGCTCGAAGATGGAAGGACGATGGCGTGGGATGGGAGAGGAGCCATGTTGGAAGCCAAGGCCAATACAAAGACAAGGAGGCGGACGTGTGCAAGCAGTCAAGTCGAGGACGGAAGCGTGCTGGTGGCCAGCGTACCCGCCACATCCACCCCTCATGCCAACCAAGAAGTGTTGCTGGAAGTGTATCAGATCGTGGAAGGGAGCAAGAAAAAGGGAGGGAAAAGAGAATTGATGGTGACGCAGTCCCTCACGCTCCCGGGAATAAGTAGCTCCCAAGTCGTGGCCTGCGAAAGGCAAGGAAACACACTCTGCGTGCTCTGGAACGATGGTACCTTGCGGTCGTTCCATTGGAACCACAACGAAGAGGGCACAACCCCATTGAAGGCACAGCTGAAAGTGGACGTGTCCAAAACGGGAACCATTGTTACGGACAAAACAATTGCAGGTGCGAAGACACCTGTCCAGAAGAGAAGGCGAAGGACAGACACACCAAATTTCAGCGAAGACGTCGTAACCTCTCAACCTTGCATGGCCATGATTGGTGAAATTTACGTTGCGCTGGCCTTCACGGGTCAGAATGGACATTCCAAGGTGGAATTCTTCGATCTCAAGTTTGGGTGCAAGCATGCTACATGCCTGCTGATGTCGGGGGGGGAGGATGGCCCAGAAGTGCCAGAGACCCAGGTGAAGGAAATGGTTCTGAACACCAAGCACAGAGACAATCTGGTGGTTACGGGTGGACAGACTTTTTACTTTCTTGAATTCTACCTGCCCCAACTCACCCTTGCTTCTGTAGTTGGATCGCTATCGCTCACCGAGGCAAGACAGAAAGCTCATGGCATATTTTCTGGAACTGCAGGTGAAGCCGCGGTAGAGGATTGTGGACCATTGGACATATCTTTTAAGCCAGTGTGGATGGAGGAGAGATATGGTGACGGGGAGGTGCTCAAGAATGCAGCTGAACCATCTGGCAACAGTGCAGACCAAGGGACATCGGACACTTTCATCAAGGTTGTGGATGATTTATGGGACATGGAAACCTCGAAAGAAGGGGCATTGAAAGTGTTAGAAGTCGAAAGAAAACTAGCAAATATGTCATTGGATTTAAGTGAGAGGAACATGCTGGATCTGCTTTCTCCCTTCTTGCAAAGTAAGCAGCGGGGTCCGCAACTTTCCAGATTGTTCGCTTTGGCCGTGGAGCGGAGCTTGGATGCAGGTTATTGGGATTGTGTGAAACGTATTGTCCGTTCAAGGTGCCTGGAAGATACAAAGAACTGTCCCAACCTTATTCCAAAAGTCCTTGCTGCAGAAAAGATCCAGCTTCTGATACAATTCCTGGACCAGTCACCAGAACTCGCTACCGCGGAAATCACGTCCATCCTGCGTATTTTTTTTGATGCTTCAGCTCGATCAGAGTCATTGAATGGAGCTATGTCTGCAGTTGGCAAGACGTTGAAGAATAAAGTGAACAATGAGAAAGTGAAGCAAGCCCATCCCAAGGATTATGTGGACTGCAAGGATGTACTCTATGGCGATGGTTTCCAAGAGCGGGAAGTATGTCTGAACAGCCTATTTTCCCTTTCGATAGACAGGACAGTTGCACTGGCTGCAGTAAGCCGGTTGAGTGCCGATGGTGTGGCCGGACTACTTGTCTACCTTGCAAAGTGGCACATTCTCTACTCAATTCATCTGAATAAGAGCATTGCAGAAGTCGCACGCAAGATGGGTCTGTACGTCCCCAACCAATGGCAGAGCATGGAATGGCTGACAGCTCTCTTGGACTGCCATTTGGTACAGTTGAAGCTATCCCCACACACCCACGGAGTGCTTCGAGCATTGAAAATTGCCACAGATAACTCCATGCGACAGTGCCGCCCTTTTCTAGCCTTGGGTGGGATGGCACGGCAGGCGGCCACCTTTGCAGCACGATCATCTGCACACTTGCAAGGTACGGATCACATGGAAGTCGAGTACTTGACTTTGTCTTGAGCACTGGCGTATGCAGCGCCCCAAACTTCACATTTGCATTGGAATGCACTTTCAGACTACGCACCGGGGTCGCTACGCTGCATCTGGTTGCAACGCACCACATGAAGAGGATTTGTGAATCTACCTTTCTTGTGTGAGGCAGCCTGTCCTCTGTTTTTGTCCTGTTCGAGGCAGACTTGCATGTCTTTCTTTCCATCCCGTCCGCAAGGCAGTTTCATTTTCCCACGCTTCAACAGCACCCCTCTTCTCCATCCTCGGTGTTCACAACTCGAACCTTTCACCCTGGCCTGTTTCTGCATGGGACCCGGCCCATCCCCCCCGGGTCGATTCACAACTCTCGTTTTCCCCAACCTTCACAACTCTCGTTCCCCCCTGGGTGCTCCTGCGTTTCCTTCAACCCTGGTGGGAAACTTCCGACGGTTTCCTTGGAACCACTGCTCTGCACACGCGTCGCACACCGCTTCAACGCCTGCTCCGAGCGCATCCGACGCGTCCAACCTCGTGTTCGACGAAGGGATAAGCCTCCTGCATCCCTCGAAGGTGGAAACCGTCGAGTGGAACGCGCACTCGGGTGTTTTTGGTTCGTGGACAATCGCCATCACCAACCACGTGGGACATGGACCCAGAGGAGTCTCCGGTGGCCAAAGCGTTTGCATCGGCCACGCGTGCGTATGCGTGCGCTTACCATGGAAGAGACGCCGAATGCAAGTCTCAAGTGAGGTACAAAGACGATGAAGTGGTCGAAGCGCACATCTCGATTGCCAAACGGAACGACGAGGCCTCCTGGACAGTGCAACACGACACCTTTGAAGCACCAGCCACACCACCTCCAGGACAGAACGCGGAAGTAGTGGACATGGATGAGGATCCCAAGAAGCTGCTAATCAAAAGCAAGGTGGACTTGCAATGCTTGAAGGAAGGGGGGGCGCTCAGGGCACGCATCGTTCACCAGGGAGAGGTGGGAAACGGCGAACCAGCGGCCGTGGGAAGAGCCATGGAGGATCACGACATAAGGGTGCGAAGGGACTTGGAATACCTGCTCCTGCCAAAGCTCCTGGAGGCCACCCGAGAGCTGCGCAGGAACTCCGAGGACCAGGAGAAAGGAACCAGTCCACAAAGTGCTTTCATGAGGGAACTGATGCAGCGCTTAGGGTCCGTGAATGTCAACCGGTGAAACCGTTGCCACAGTAGAGATTTGCAAGACCATCGTGTCAGACTAACGACAGCATGCCAAGCCCACGATTCTGCGTTTATTCAAAGGTACCCGAGAATTCTGGGAATCAAGGCATGTCGCGGCGCAGCGAAGGGATTGCAAGGGCAGCTGCCAATCCAAAAAATGGGACATAGCTTATCCACTCACACTCCGGCTTCAGCACGGGTCGCAGCAAAAGAGGCTGGAATAGTGCGTACAGGACCACATCCACAAGAAAGGCATAGGCTAAACGATCCGTGGACAAAACCTCCCCAAAGGCACCGAAGCGTGCGGTGATGGATCCAAAATCAGGCCGTGCAAAGAGTGCCCAGAATACACTGACAGTGCCTACTGCACCTCCGGTCAATCCAAAAGGCAAAGCCAAGCGTTCGCCTAGCGCTAGCTCACCCGCCTCTGATTCTCCCACTGACTCTAACTCGTCTGCGCTTCTGGAGGCCAGATACGGGATCAAAAACACGTTTGTGAGGAACATCTGACCTATCCATACGGGAAGCTTGGGCAAGGTGCCTTTGCGGTCCATAAGAAGAAGGGGTCCAAACATGAGGGACCATGCTGCCACAAGTTCAAAGAGTGCTTCGCCAACGGGTTCAAGCACCGGAGATTGAACAAAATTGATCCCAACCTGATTGAGGAAAAGATTGATGTAGAAAAAGTCAATCGATTGGGCAAACACTTCCTTCAGGGTCTCAGGCTTGATGGCATACACCGGATCCCCTGGAGCTTGCCCCGACGGGCTCAATATCAACCAATAAAAGTAGACGGCATAAAGTAACCACAAGCCTAGACTACGCAGATCCAGTTTTCGACCGGAGCCAAGAAGTGCGGGCAAGTTTTCTGTTGCGGGAGGCTTGGGGACTTCAGAGTTGTACTTCAAAGGTGGCAACCTGCGTATGATCGGCGCCACCAGCTTGATAATGAAAAGCGCGATGCCTCCGGGTTTGCTGCTTGGCTCAGGAATATCCCTCCCATACACGATCTTCCCTTCCTGATTGCAGCGGTAGAAGCTGCAGCCACGGCTGAAAGGGAACGGTTTCCCTTGAATTTCGACGTGCCACACCAAGCCCACTGCACCGTCGTCGCCACCGGTCATGTCATCGATGACGAAGTCCATGTCCCTCGGCAAGGCATCGATGACCTTCTCCAGGTACGGACCGAACTCCTGCTTCCCTCGGAACGGTTGTTGATAGATCATGTCTTCGATCAGCACGTCTTCTGCGAAGCAATTCAGGCTTGCTTCGAGGTCTCCACGTCCACACGCTTCGTAGTACTCCCGCACGGTCTCCCTGGCGTCCTTCCTGGCCCTTGCAACCGCACCCATCCGCCTCGTCCTCCTTCCCACGCGCCTGCCAATCGCTGGCGCCTGGCTCGTCGTCCTCGTCCTCGACGCCATCGTCCTGGATTTGTGGTGGCGATGTGCCAGAGGGACCCACGTGTCACCCGAGGGCAGTCGAGTCGTCCCCTTGGCCACCACAAGGTCTGCCTCACTGCAGGAGGGGGAGTGGAAACGCACAACATTGGCCAACCGGACGGGGTCGTGGATGGAAACAAGTGGATGGAATGGGACCCTCGTCCATCCCGAATGAGAACCATCGCGTTCGCCCATCCTCCGAGGACAGGGGGCTCGATGGATTGCCATCTCCTTTCTGCCGAGCATGTACATGTGCATTCTCGAAAGCCGAAAAGGGAACACGCGAATCGTGCCTCGCGTTGGAGAGCACGCAAGGGGGGGAGCAATGGTGCATTGCATGCGTCCAACAATGAGAGGTGGCTTCACCTACGCGTGGTACCCGGACCAAAGAGGGGTTAGTTGCTCCATCGAGAGCAACTTCCGATTGGAGGTTTTGCACGAGGCAATGGTTCTTACTTTTCTCCAATGCACGCGTTTCTTGTTTAATGAATGCAAGAACACTTTCTATCCAAGGGAAACAACACGTATCGGTGCCCCACTTTTGTTTCCATGTGACGCACTCATCAAACGGACCCTTTCGAAAGCTTGGTCCTAGGTTGACGTCAATCCACAAGAGGGTGAGCCCAAACTCTCATAGCTATTGCTTCGGTCGTTCATGATCTCTAAAAATCCCCTCGTTTCCTACAAACTTACCTTGTACGGAGGCAACGGTTCATGCCCCGGCAACTTTCGGTGCGGTGTCGTCATTCCATGGCACGTGGTACAACACATGGATCTTGCGCATTTCTTATCGTTCAACGAAGCACCTTGATTCTTCGCTCGCATTGTACTTCTAGCACTTTTCTTATGTCCAACATGGTTTCACTTGCACCCTCCATGCACCTCCTCCTCATTCAGTGCGAATGCCTCCCATCGTAGAGTAACATCTACTCCTTGTGGCTGTTTCTCGTCCAGGAGAGATCCAGATACTTCAAGCCGTGTACGGGTATACCACGAAGATTGTGCGGTATTGCACATGCGTCCACCGCAACGGCTATCATCGACGCGTATTCCAAGGACGAGGATGGGACGGACCGATCCTTCCGCCTCCTTCCGCTCTTCCTCTCGTCTTGTCTACCTCCCTTTCGTCTTGTGCACATCCTCGGACCTTCCTTGGTGCTCGTGGTGGATCGTGCCACGTGTGGATGGATGGATGGATGGAAGTGGGACCTCCCCCCTTGGATCGACCACGTGCGAATTGCGAATATTCGCAAATGCGATGGGAAGCGAGCGCGACGGTTGGCGCACGAAGCTCACGGAGTTGGTGCAGGAAGGAAGGTTGAGGTGCGTCTGCGATGCGAATGGGACTGGAAGAAGCTTGAGGAAGACCTACGGTGCGACGGCTGACCGCGAATCCGCGTGCAGGTGCGAGTGGAACGAGCTCAAGGAGAGCATCCAAGGGGGATTGGCACAAGCCGTGGAGCAGTACGCGAAGAAAGACAAGGCGAGGAAAGAAGAAAGAAAAGAAAAGGTGAGTGCACGGAACTTCGTGTTGTTCGAGGAGCAAGTTTATGTGATGATCAGTGACATCTGACCCATCCCTTCGATACCGCTGTGCGTGGCACGAAGCAGGCGGTCGGTCCTTCCAAAGCGGAAGCCGTGGAGGAGCACTTGAAGGAATTCGAAGAAAGGATACTGCAAAAGCTCGATGAATTCGAGGACGGACCTCCATTCACCGTGCAAAGGATCTGCGAGCTACTCCTCAATCCTGTAGAACAGTACCCAAAGTTCGAGCACTTCGAACTGGCGCTGGAAAGACAACTGAACGTAACATCCACAGTTTCTTACAGGGCAGAGAACGGGCACGGTACCAGCTCTGAGAAACACCATCTTGGAACACCTCAAGCGTTTGCAGAGTACTTCCACCAAGAGAAACATGCTTGAATAATTACGGCGGCCCCTCAGGAGGCAGTAGCTCGCGATCGAGGCAAACGCAGCTGAATGTACTGTGACCACATGCTGGGGTGCAGCGCAGCGGGAAGTGGACGTCCAACAGACGAGTGTCCACAATTTATGTACATGAACGGACCGAGACCTTGCCTTCACATAGCCATTTCGGCCTGCAGCGCTTCCAATTCTTCTTCTTCCTGAGTTTTTGCCTTCGTACGCGCAGCCGGTGCTTTGGAGGGGACACGCGGCAATTCTGGAACCGATTCCTCTGCTCCCTTCTGCCTAGCAGCAGGTGCTGGCATCTGAGGCTCCATCAGCTGCTTGTCGAGCTCCTCGGATTCTAGCTGTTCCAATTCAGCTTCCAGCTCCATGTCATCCAAGTCCGCCAAGGCACCGGTGGGCTCGGAAAGCCTATCTTGCACTTCCTTCATACGGTCGGTGTGGTCGCTAATATCATCCAACACCTTGTCCACATCGTCAATGTTCGTATCTTTTTGAATGGCCTTCATCTGTTTGCCGGCCTCCCTCATGGAGGTCACCACTTGGGTTGTCTGGCGTGCACCCTCCAGCATGATCTGCTGCTCCTGTAGTTTGAGGATCTGCACTTCCAGCCCATCTGATTGCTGTTCGTAGAGTTTCTTTCTCTTCAGGCACTGGAGTGCTGCTTTTTTATTCTGAAGCCTCAGGTACTCTTTAGACCGCTCAACCTCCGTGTCCATTTTCTTCTGCAGAAATGTGCTTCTTTTCTCCAACAATTCGATGGTCTGCGATGGAGCAAGGGCAAAAAGACACGCAGAGGCAGGACACCTCGTCAGTCATCCCATCTTTCCTTCGCGGGTTTGGGAGCGGAGAGTGGCCAAGAACGGTTCCGTTTGCTGCGGAGGATCGTTTTCCTTCTCCGATTCTTTCGACAGCTCACCTCTTGCAACTTCTCCAACGTGTTCATGGTCGATTCCGTGCTTCCTTTTTGCGGTTGCACGGTTCCTCCTGAGCGGCCGAAGAGGCGTCCCAACCCAAAGGACGCCATGCTGGGCCTCCTTTCAACGGCGTTCCTTTCGACTCTCCGGTCACGCGAAAAAGCCAAGGTCTTCGTTTCGCGTTCGTTCCGTCGAGCACGTGTCAGTTCAAGCCGGCCCTTTCCACGGCGTTTCTTCGACCACGTCCACGTGCGTCCTTCGATCCGTCCGCTCCTTCCTTCCACGCACCTCCACCTGCCTTTCTGGACGTTCGTGGACCCCTCTGGTGCCTCCGATCGCACGCGAAGAGGCGCGAAAGGACGGACGAAGCGCAGCAGGCAAAGCACGGAATGGCCGAGCACGAAACAAACCACACCGATCGAGTTAAGCATCGAGTTAACCCGAGGGGAGGCTTCCTTCCCCCGGATCGAGCAGGGAAGGCGGGAGGGGAGTTTCTTCTCTGGGGAGGAGGTTGGTGGGGACAGACGGGTTCTGGGGTTGGCTTCTGTCAAGCCCTTCACTGGTCTGGGATCCCCAGATGGAAGGTGTGGAAGCATCCTTTGGGAGGCATGAGGTGGATGGACAGTGCCACCAAAGATAAGGGAAGGTCCTGGAAGGCGCATGGGTTCCCAAGCACCTACCACGGCACTCTCTGCCCACCTGAAGACCGAGCGTGACAGGGACAGAGCAATTGGGGAGCTCTGCTCTGTGGATCGTGGACTCAAAAGAAGACGGGCAAAGCGCACTGTGTATCTCCTGCACGAAAAGCATCCGCAGCAAACAGTTTGGAAGCGCCCTCGCGTGCGGCCGTGCTTGTGAGCTCAACCATGCTTGTGAAGGCAACTTCAAGTGAGCGCAGCCAAACGAATGGCGGACGAAGGACTGTTTCCAAGCTATATCTGTCCATTACTACAGGTCAACGAGCATCACGTATGGTGATGGTCATTGGCATGCAATACAGAATGTCATGCAAGCAAGCAACTGACCCGTCATTGACATTGGTGCGGATAGTTCAACTGCAGAGTGCCTTTCTACTTTCTTCATGCCTCGCAAGACTGTTGCATCAGAGATGTGCTAGCAGGAGGATTCGTTGTCCCCAGCATTGGCCATGGACCTCGAGTGGCGCTCAATCATACCTAGTGTTGATTGATCGGACAAGGCTACGTTGTATCCTCCACGACTCCAACCGTCTGGATCAGAGTACACCTCGTCGCTGAGATACCAAAACATGGTTCCAACAACTGGACCGCCGCTTTTCGCACTTTGCTCTGCAGCATCGTACACGGCCTTATAGATCTCGTTGCGAATGTCCACATTTTCGTTGTCCATGATCTTTTTCCCGAATTCTTCAATCAACAACGGCATGCCTAGCTCTGAAGCTTGGGCGATGTGGACATCTACCCAGTCCTTGGTGAACACCACTTTGTCCTGCCAGCCTACAGCATCCATCAGCCAGTTGTCTGGCCACATGTGAATGGTCAGAAAATCAATGTCGCGTGTAATGGTGTGATCAGCAATATAATCTTGTCCTTCGTCCGGCGACCAGTAGTCAGGATTGACCCAGTATCCGTCCGGGGTCGTGCTGTAGAACCCCTCCTCTCCAGTCGTGACCAGGTGCTTGCCATCCAATGTTTTAATGTAGGCAGCCATTTCCGCAAACCAGTCTCGCAAAGAGCAATGCCCAGCGTATTTGAATCGTGCTTCGTTGATGATGTCCCAGGCCATGATGGTGGGATCGTCCTTGTATGCCACACCTGTGATGGTGTTCACCCGTTCCACAATGCTGAGGATTCTGTCTTTGTACATGTCTTTGCAGGACTCTGACGTGAAGAAGTCCCCTTCCCACGATCCTCCACACCACCCGATCATAGTGGCGACACCTTCTGGTTCGCACCACATGTCTCCGAGAGCCACGATGAGCTTGAGGTTTCTCTTCCCGGCCTCGTCGACAGCGAAATCGAGCGCGCGAAAGGCTTCCTCGTTGTAGCTTCCCCCAGCCCATTGCAGGGCTTTCTCCCAGCGATAGGCGAACGTCCACGTTCGGACGACTTCCATGCCCAGCTTGACGTGTTCGTCCAGCAGCGTCCTGACACGAGCTTGTCCTTCGCTTCCTTCCATTCCCAGTTCCATGAGCTGGTAGGTGTTGGATCCGCCGAACTTGAGTGTGCGACATCCGAGCTTCAGCTTGGTCCCTTCCACGGTCACGAACCTCGAGTCCTGGTTGGCCTCCACCGTGGCCGAAAAGATGGGATATTCGTCCTCTCGATCGCACCTCCCGTGTCGTGCTCCGTCGTTCCTGGGCGTAGGTTCGCCGTGGCTGTTGAACTGCGTGAGCCACGGCAGCGTCTCTCCTTCCACGTGCTTCCAGGTGGACCACAGCACCGCCACGAACGTCAGGCGTGCCAGAAGCGCCATCCCGAGTCCGCAGAGGAGCGCAGCACGACGTGCTCGCGAACCAAAGCACGTGGACTGGTTCTGATCGAGCAGCCTCGATCGGGGTCGACCGAGGGCGTCGAACGAGGGGCGAATATTCGACGAATTCCCATGGGGCTGGAACCGGGGGGAAGGAAGGGCGAATATTCGGGAGGGAGGGAGGGGGGGCATGGGGGTTTTCTCGGTGGGCAGGGCGGGGTCCGATCCCCGGGGGGGGTGGCTGTCTCGGGGCTCCCTGGGACGGAGGCTTCCGAGAAAAGCAAAGGGGGGCATTCTGGCACAGCACCGAACGTGGGGTGGAGGATCCGTCCCAGAAATCCTCCCAGGAGAGAATGGACCACGGCCGAGAGGCAATCGACACGTGGGAACGGTTCCCGAAGAAGCACCGACAACCGCGCCTCCTGTGCGTTTGCGAAGCTGGCCATGGCCGATTCCAAGGACGTGAATCGCAGAGACGGATGCCAGGACGGTGGTGGTCTCGTCCTTGGCACGGCTCGTCCGCACCAACGGTAATCCGCGGTAGAAAGATCACTGTGCATGGGTCGTGCTGGAAGGAACAAGCAACTGGCGATCTTTCATGCAACACCGTTCGATCGCTCTCCTCGAATCGAGCGGGTTGAAGCGAAGTCCCTCCGACACGGTGCTGAGAACCCGAGGGAAGGGGACGGACACGGCTTCGGGGTGAGAGCCGACACCTCGTCCGCGTTGGCATCGACACCACTGTCTCGTGGTAGGAAGCACGTCCCTTCGCTCGATCCGTTCGGTCCGTCGGGATGGACCGGTGCGATGCCGTCGGTCGGTGGCCAGGCCACCGCACCTCTCCTTCGCGCGAACCCTTTCCTTTCATCGAACGGATCCGACCGATGGACGATCCCTTTCAGCTTCCTTCTTGACCCACACTCGAAACCGGACCCCGTACCGATCCGATCCGCCCGGTCCCCATCCCGTCCGTTTTGACGTACGGGTACGCCAGGGTACGGGGCCCGCCGAGGTGGAGATTCGAACGAAAGCGAGGACGAAGAGGCGCAGTCGCAGGCTCCTGGACGCGCCTCGGCTTCGATCCTTGCTCCGAAAGCAGGAAGAAGGGGTCGTTTCGAAGGACAGTGGTCATGGTGGAGACGCAAAGCAAGCCCAAGAGGCGGGTGTCGAAGCTCAGCGGGCAGAACCTGGGGACCGGCCACTGTTGGGCCACGAAGAAAGATGGGAAACCTTGCCTTCGCTGCAGAGATCCGGCGAGCGACGTTCCGTACTGCCGGGATCACATGAAGGTTGGAGATCCTTCCCTGAAGGTCGTGCAGCATCCCAACAAGACCTTTGGAAAAATCCTGGTGGCAGCGAGGGATTTGCCTCGCGGGTACCGGATGGTGTACTGGGGACGCAGAATTGCCTGGCACAAGTGCAAGGCCAACAAGGACTGGGCCATGTCGTACCTGCAGAAGGGAGGTGTGATCGATCCATGCGAGATCCCTCAGTCCAAGCTGCAGTTCATGAGCTGTCCTGGCCCCGACGAGCGGAGCAACACCAAGGCCACCAGCCAGTGCTTCGGCACGCCGCACGACACTCGTTTGGTGGGAAGGGAATTCGTGCTGATGGAGGACGTCCGGAAGAACGGCCAGCTGATTCAATGGTACGGCAAGGATTGGTTCAGCGCACGCGACATCGTCCGTGCCAACGTGGGCACGTCGCGCTACCCGGCCACCCGTCGCCAGCCCAAGCAGCATCGTGGGACCGTCAACCTCTCTCACAAGCGCGTGGAAGGCGTCTGTCCATCTCCTCCGTCCCCTTGAATCCAACCTGCATCCACAGCACCCCTTGTGTCACCTTTCCCATGGATCCAGCACCCTCTTCCCTGAACCTCCGACTTAACTGCACACCGTCCCCTGCGTCCCCCCCCCCTGCGACTTAACCCCCGACTTACCACCCCTCGGTGCCCCCTTCCCGAGGGGCGCGGAGGGGGCCCGGCGTGGGGTTAACTTTGTCGTTAACTCGAGGGGAGGGGGGTCGAAGGGGTGGTCGAGGACGCGAGTGCAGATCGCCATCGTGCTTCGTGCTTCGTGCTTCTTCGCCACGCGACACTCGCGCTGAATCGCCATGGTGCGTGGCCCACGAAGGACGTGGAGGACGCAGGAAGAACCGGACGAGGGCCAAGACCCGAGGGAAAGGATCGAACTGACCGAAAACGTGCCTCGGAAAACGCGTGTGCGCGCGATCGGGAAACGTCGACGGACGGACGACGTGCTGGGGACGCGCCTGTGCTCCGTGCGCGCCTGGCTGCGTGCGCCTGCGGAAACGGACGCGTTGGAACGGCACGACGTGCTTGACAGGCTCTCCCAGGACAACAGACGCCGGCCGGCGTGCCCAACTTCAAGCTGCTGCTCGTGGGAGACGGTGGAACCGGTGCGTGAAAGCAGCGGCGGCCGAGGACGAGAACGGCGACGAACGGAAGGGAAATGGAAGAAGGACGGCTCGGACGGGACGTCGAACGAAACACCAAGCGCGAACGCACCGTGCGTGTGGAAGCCGCACCGCCGCCGCCGTTCGAAGGCGCGAAAACGAACCCTAAGACGGCCGAAGTTCCAGAAGCTGACCCCTTCCCTTTCCATTCCAGGTAAAACCACCTTCGTGAAGCGTCACAGGACGGGAGAGTTCGAGAAGAAGTACGAACGTAAGTGCACGTGCCGATCGGACACCAGAAGGATTCGAGCCCTTGGCAATCGAGTGCTGACCCGAACCGAAACCCGCCTTCGTGGGACTTGCGATCGGACCGGATTCGGACAGCCACCATTGGCGTGGAGGTGCGTCCACTCGACTTTTACACCAATCGAGGACAGATCAGGTACTACTGCTGGGACACGGCTGGACAGGAAAAGTTTGGTGGGCTGCGTGATGGATACTACATTCATGGGAACTGCGCCATCATCATGTTCGATGTCACGTCTCGGCTTACGTACAAGAATGTGCCGACCTGGCACCGGGACTTGACGCGTGTGTGTGAGAACATACCCATCGTCCTGTGTGGAAACAAGGTGGACGTGAAGAATCGCCAGGTGAAGGCAAAGCAGGTGACGTTCCATCGCAAGAAGAACCTGCAGTACTATGAAATCAGTGCCAAATCCAACTACAACTTCGAGAAGCCCTTCCTGTACTTGGCACGCAAGCTCACTGGCGATCCCAACCTCCATTTCGTTGAACAACCTGCGTATGTGCCCGCAGAGGTGCAGATTGATTTGGCAGCTCAGGCCGTCAACGAACAGGAGCTTCAGGAAGCTGCGAAGATGCCTCTCCCAGACGATGGGGACGACGATCTCTTGGACTAGACTACGTCTCTCCATATCTGGCCACAGAAGAAAAGACAATAAGGCTAGGAGGAAGAGGTAGAACATGATTGCAGCGTGATACCTGTTTTACTTTTCGTGTTTTGGTAGTACTTAAGAAGATGATCGTTTGAGAACTTAGTGGCTGCACAGTTGTTTGCTCGGCCAGAGCAACACTGCAGAAGTCCTGCATTGTAATTCAGTATGTCATCAACGCAGCTAAGGGATGGATTTGTTGTAGTGGATTCTTTTGCCCATGTCATGCGATGTTCGACACGGCTTGGAGAACTCCGGCTGGTGACGTGAGCTGGGGTATGTGTTGTGGATCCAAGGCTGCCACGAACTTGTTCGCAAATTCCGCAGCCTGGGCCCTACCAGTAGCAGTGACAAGTCTGCCATCAACCACCGTATCCCCATCGTTGCTGGGTGTGAAGATGGCACCTGCCTCCCGTAGCTTCGTTTCGACAGACATTACGGAATCGTCGGGCAGTTCACCTGTGTTCTTGGCCGCGGCATCCGCAAACTTGCAAATCTTCCTACCTTGGAGCAAGGGTTGGCTGGTTCCCTGTTGCTTTTCCGAGTGGGCGGTCAAGATGCGCAGACCTCCACCTATTGCTCCCACGACCTTGTCTTGCACGACCATATGAGTAAGGATATCCATGCCCCTGTCCGATTGGCACAGCTGCTCCAAGTCC
Organism: Picocystis sp. L7; assembly: GCA_020975725.1. Classification (NCBI taxonomy): domain Eukaryota; kingdom Viridiplantae; phylum Chlorophyta; class Picocystophyceae; order Picocystales; family Picocystaceae; genus Picocystis; species Picocystis sp. L7. The sequence goes on along the minus strand of QXJR01000024.1, from coordinate 204,964 downwards.
TTCCCACCGGGCACCAGCACGCCGTCGAAGGAGGCTCCTTTCACCCCGATAGCACGATCCAGGACGATGGGTCGGTTTAGAGCGGCCATGGATGCTTCGTCCTCCATCCATTCCTGCACACACTTGTCCATGCGGTCTTCTTTCCCGATCCACACCACAGGTTGTCCTTCCACCCTCTCCCCGACGGTCGGCACGGCGAAGTTCACGAGCACGTGCGCCTTTCCCAGCGCCAGGCAGGTCCAGGCCAGGCTCTTCGCGTCCTGAAGCTCTCCTGTGGGAATCAGCACCATCACGGACCTTCCCGACGTGTATCCAGGTGCGCCGACCATCGCTTCCAACGGTCGTCGACTGATGTCGAAGGAATGGACATCCAGAGAGCGTTACAGGGAGAGACAGACACAGAGAGGGGAGGGAGAGACAGACACAGAGAGGGGAGGGAGAGACAGACACAGAGAGGGGAGGGAGAGAGCAGTCATGGAGAGTGTGTGCATATGTGTTTGTGTGAGGGATGGGTGGTGGTGCATGCCAACCACCAGCCCCATGACCACGTGGTGGGGGTGAAGAGAGGAGCGGAGGGGGACGATGGAGCCAGGGTAAGGGGTGGGTGTAGAACGGCGTATCTCGCCTTGCTACCTCGGGAGCAATCGAAAAGGAAAGGGAGAGATTCGTACCGGGGTCAAGTCCACGTCCGCAGGAGAATCGAGCCAATCGAGGTTTCCAAGCGAGGAGGACGGATAGGACATGCCTCGTGAAAGAATCCATACCGTCAAGAAAGGAGTTTGGATTTTTTACGTTGGAAAACAGGCACGGATGTCCATTTCCAAGGCACAAAAAAAGTCCAAGGACGAAATTGTGCCGATGGGGTGGAAAGGATGGTTCTTTCGTGGTAGTGATGTCAAGATGGCCGGATCTTTTAATGAGGAAAGTTGCGCAAGGCAATCGCTCTTGCTGTTCCACGACGGGAAACGGGACTGACGCAGACAACCTTGATCCTCAAGGCCACCGTTCCTACCTAGAGGACACGTACCATTTTTGGTGCCCGACATCAACGCACAAGAAGAGTTTGGCGAGTTGAGTGTATGATGCTTTGTTGTCCTTGCGAGAGGTATCGTTGCCCGCCAAGCCGTACCTCGCATTCGAGCCCATCGTTCGCGCTATGCGTCGGGCATTCTCTAACCCATACCTTTCCTCCGCCTTGGTTGCTTTGCCGTTCCTTTTCATCGCGGACGTGGCGTTTGGGACGAGCTCCGATTCCATATCCGGAGTGGATTGGACACGACTTTTCGTTCCCTTGCTTCGGTAGAGAATATTCGCACCGATTTCGACGTTGACCGGTCCACATGTGGTCGCTTCCGAGCGCGCGCTTGCCTTTTCGAGGTGGACGAGGACGCATGAGGGGTTGCTTGGATCCCTGAGGCACGCCATTGGAGCTTGGAATTCGTTTTCAGCGGAAAGGAAGCGTCTACTGCGGGCCCGTCGGCGAGGCATGGACGCCTCGTCCACGTCGACCTCGGCTCGTTCGCGTGTGGTGCGTGCACGGCGGCAGTCGAGAGCCCTTGCAGCGCGCACGAACGCCTGGTTGCTCAAGCACGGTCGTCCGACGGTCCCTCGCAACTTGAGTGCGAAGGAGCGTCGCGAGATGGACGATTGCTTCGAGCTGTTGGACGAGGACGACTCCGGCACGTTGGATCCGGACGAGCTGCTCAAGGCGTTCCAGATGCTGGGCGTCTCCGCCAGCAAGTCCCACGTGATCCGTCTGATGCAGCAGATCGACGCGGACGGCAACGGCGAGATCGACCAGCAGGAGTTTCGTGCGCTCATGGCGCAACAGATCGGCCAGTCGGCGTCCGAAGTGGTGGCTTCGGACGCCGCGGGTGCGAAGGAGGACGTGCAGGATCGCGCCTTGCCCCTGCAGACCATGCTGCTCGCCTTTCGCAGGAGGAAGACGCTGCAGGACTTCTTGCGCGGCGGCGAGGCGCGCGCCAGGCTGCGCACCGCCATGGCCGTGGACGTCGACGTGTGCTCTTCGGTGAACTCCTTCGCTTAACTCGCCTCCATGGCATCCTGCTTCCACCCATCCCATGCTCTCCCCGCTTCGTCTCGGACCGTCCGAGGGAGGGGTCCCTTTCTCGGACGGATCGAAGGGAGTCGAGGACAGGGACACCCCCACCCTCGTCCCGAAGTTAACCTTCGAGTTAATCCACGAGGGAAGCAGGAGACGACGGCCGACGACGACGGCCGACGCGCGCCTTTCGTGGCGGAATTGTTGCCTCTAGGAGACCTCGAAAGGGAATCTCGAAGGAATTCGAAGACGCAGGAGGAGTTGAAGATACGATTCGGAAGCGAAGCGGTGGAAAGCGAGCCAGGAATGGAACGGCAGTGGACGCACGAAGGACAAGGGATGGGATGGAGAGGTGGATTCGGAACCAGTCGCGTCGACGGTGCTGCTGCAGGCGTACGTAGAACTGGGAACGGGAAGGGGATGGATCCTAGGCACAGAAACATCGCGCTTTGGTGCCTCGTCCTGTGGATGGGCGTAGCAAGGGCGTGCAACGGACGGGAAGGAGAGTGCTACCACAAACCTTGCAGCGTGTTGGGAACCAGCAGTGAAGTGCTGGGAAAGTGCATCCAAACCAAGCAGAACGGAAAAGACGTGCCTTCCGTGTTACAGAAGATGGCCGCCGCGGTAGAACGGGTAGAAGGGTCTTTGAACGATCGAAGGACCATCCTGGAGATCCTGAATGCACTCAATGGGTTTGTGAACGGGGGCAGCTTTCCCAATCCTGTGGTGTACATCTGTGAAGACGACGTTTTCATAGAGGTGAACTCCTGCATCGACCCACCACCGCCTTGGAAACAGATGTGCTCCGATTTTACGGAATCGGAAAGCCAGATTCGCGAGGGCACGGAGGGAGGCGTGGCCATGGTCGTGTCGGAACCGTACTTGGGCGATCGCGCATTCACTCGATTCGTTTTCAACTCCAACGAGCTGATCCAGACCCAGAAGCAAGGTTCGTGGCACGATCCATCCATACCGTTTTCGTGCATGCAGAGGCCGTGGTACAACGAGAAGAGCTGCAACGATCCCTTGGGCACCACTTGCGAGTACCAGTTTGCTTCTGCACCGCTTCTTGGAGCGACCCAGTTCCTGGGCTACGGCTTGGAAGGGGATGGTCGCTGTGGCGTGTTGGGCACGGACGTGTCTCCCACCAACGTCAACGGTTGTTTGGTATGAGGGTACGCATCCCTGGCTTCCTTTCCGTCCTGTGATTCATGGGTGCCTCCTCACCTGTCGTTCTCCTGTCCACGTCCCTGCTTCCCATCCTCCTGCCTGCATGTCAGCACCGCCCTTCCCCCTGCCCTGTCCAAGGTACGTTCTGCCATGCTCCTGAAAGATCCTGTCCCTCTGGCACTCCACCACGTGCCACGTGGCATGCCTTGGGTCCCCCCCTCCGAGACCCACACGCCTCCCCCCGGGGACCATCCGCTTAACTTTCCTTGCACAGGGACCGAACTCCCTTCGAGGAGGATCGGGCCTCTCGGACGCCCCTCCCTTCGAAGGACTTAACTTTCGTGAACATCCGGGGGAGGATCTGGATGCTTCGATCTCGGTCGTGTGGGAGACCGCCTGCAGGACACGTCCCTCCTCTGCGCCACGCGTTCCTCGACCCCCCTTCTCCACGGAAGTTTGTCCGGTGCAAGTCGCGAGGGGGAGCAAGTATTGCAGAGGACGGACCCCCTCCAACCACCAGGTCCTGCTTCCGACACGTGATCGCGTCATTTCGGAAGGAACGAGCACGCACGTGCGCGCGAAAATGGCCTCTTCCAGCGTCGCAACGCGCGCCTCCATGGCCTCCAGGAGGTCCACAGGACTCTCCGGAAGGCGCATCACGCGTCCTGCGCGCCTGACCGCCCGTCCGGCCCGGATGGAGGGTGCAGTCGCCGTCGCAGACAACTACGAATGGGTGTTGGACTTGCCTGGATGCGATGCAAAGCGCACGTCAGGGACGTACAAGGGAGGCGCGGAAGGAGACGACGTGCATGGAGAGTGGCAGGCCGGAGGCGGGGTGCTGAGCAGCATGAAGGACGATCCATGTGCGGCCTTCGAACCCATCAACCTCACCAACCTCTTCAAGGAAAAGAACAAAAAAGAGCTGATCATCGGCAGAGACACGCCGAACGTGGATGCTGTGGTCGATTTCGACACGGTCAGCAGGAAACACATGAAGATCGAAATGGAAGAAAACGGGGACAAGATCTTTGTGACGGACTTGGGAAGCACCAACGGGACCAAGATCAACGAAGAGAAGCTGGTGCGCAAGGAAAGGAGATTGCTGTGCGGAGGGGACATCCTCAGCCTGGCAGGAGACGTCCAGCTGGAGGTCTGCAGGAATGTCCATGCACATGCGTAAGCATGGCAAAACCTCTCGAACTTGGTGGGGGAAAAGGAGGTTGGTGGGCGGTGCAGGTGCGGCGCACTTTCTGCATCGCATCATTGCTGTCCGTGCCCTTGATTCTACGGGTAATTTCTACAGTACAAAACCAGCATTTTGAATGGAACATGCCTATCGCGCATCTGTTACGCTTCTCCCATCTGCACCAAGGCAGTTCGCATTGAGAAGCGCACGCCCCTACTCAACTCGCATCGTTCGCCCCGGCGCTGAACGTACTTGCGGACCTTTCCCTTGCCTCCTCTGTTCCTCCATAAGTATATGCAAAGCTGCTTCTCCTGTCGCTTGTACCATTGCTGGTGCATCATAGCCACCCGGTTCTCTGATTTTGTCCGGGGGCATGGAAGGAAGATGGGTGAACGCTTCCCCAAATGTGGCAGGCTTAGACCCACCGGAATCGCAGAAAACGGTGGTTCTCTTGGCGTCAAACATCTGTGCATCTAGACCAACCGTTCCATGCCCCCCCCTCCAGGAAAGGCACTACCGCAGGGCCATCGATGAATGTTACAGGGATGCGATTCCAAGCGATCCCTTAAACTCGACCCTGCGAAGGATTGCTCCCCTTTCCACCCTGTTGACCAGGACCGCGGGTCATCGTTTCGCTTCAGGTCTCCACCTGTACACTTGTGGTCCTTCCTGCTCGCACACACACGTTGCATCGCCATTCCATCTGCACCTGCCGTGCCTTACTCTGCCCTTCCTTTCTCCAATCCATCCTTCCCCCCTCGAATTAAGTCTCGAGTTAAGTCCAATCGACCTGGGGAGGGCGGGTCGACCGACTCGATTCGAATCCCAACGCGAAAGCTCTTGCCATCTTCGCCATTCCGACGCGCGTTTGGCGGCCTTCCCGTCCGATCCGGAGTCTTCCGACCGGCGTTTCGGATACCCATTTGGACGAACGAAAGCACGAAAGGAACGTTCGCGCGAACATGGAAGGAGAAGCGCCGAGGAACGCATCCGGAGTGGGTTCCCAGGCCGACAGCCCGCCCAAGACGTGGAACAAAGCCAAGCGCGCCGTGAGAAAACCCAAGCGATTCGCGACGTCTCCGGAAGCTGTGGCGAGGAAGGAATCCAAAAAGTGCGTGGCCTTCGCAGAAAGCGAAGAACCGTGCACACCTCTGGGCAAACGAGCGAAGGACCACGTCCAGTCCGGTCTCGACGACCTCCACGACAAGGAAAACGCCTGTCCAAGCGCAACGAACCAGGAGATATCACTGCTTCCAGGTGTAGAGGGTGAAAGAAAGGTGGGTTTGGATCTTTTGCTACAAGTCAGCGAGCAGGCCACAACACCTGCCGCCAAGGCAACCACGCCTTCCCGTCCTCTGGAAACCAACAAAACCCATCCAGACACCGTCTTCTCACCCAACACCATGGCAGCGGCCACCACTGTGATGCAGCTAGCAGAAAAGAAACGCACAAACTTTCACGCATCAAAGCCACGTGTGAACAAGACTTCCAAGAGAGCACTCTTGAAAACATCACAAGCTTCCAATGCTTGCACGCAACAAAACGCAGGAACGGATCATCTGGCGATCAATCCACCTGGTACATCCACTGAAAAACAGGAGGGACACGTCGTGCTCATGCCCGGATTCGGGGAAAGTTCCTTCGCCGCATTCTTAGACTTCCTTGCAAAAGACATGACAGGGCGCATTGAAGCAGCCAGGACAAGCAAGATCCGTGCATCAGAATGCATGGAATCACTAGATGCAGAGCTGGACCGGGACACAGAAGCGTACCAAAGGGCGTTCACCTTGTTTCAATGCACCCAGAGTGGTCTTGAGCAGGAAATTCAGTCCTTGGAACGTAGAATCAATCAAATAGGCAACCTGAGGAATGGTGCGACCGAAATGGGTAACAGGTGGCAGTCCGAAGGGAACAAGGCCCAGCACGCGGGAAACCGCCCTCTCGGGGGTTTGACAGGTGTTTCCGGGCATCCATCTCGGTGATGCGTGGTGCCTTGCACTGCTTGTCGGGGTTGCTGGTATACTTTTGGGCAAATCTGTATTTAACGTGCTCTTTCTCTAGAGGGAAGGGCCCCATCGTTCAACCATTCTTTGTCTACATTTGAATTTCCACGGACTAATCTGTGCTCCAGAATCCCATTTCTTCCTCTTCTGCCAATCGCTTGCTGGCATTTGCCAGTCTTTGCAGTTGTCTCTCCATCTCGACGGCTCCGTGAAGTGCCACGCCTCCAGCCACCAGGAGAGAACCAACCATTACCCCGCTCCCTCGGATGACAAGCTTCGGGTACCGCCTGGCTAGAGATACTGCTCCAAGGGCCCCCAATCCCAGAAGGGCATAGCTGGATCTGGGCGATACAACATCATACGGCATGGACTGGTTGTATTCGCTGATTTTTGCCCTTGCATCTGGGGTATCGCATTGTTCCCAAACTTTTTGGATACCCGGTACGTGAGATGCGCCGACCACAGCGACGACTCGCACGTCTCTTTGCATGTTGCTGCATTTCCTGCAGGTGTCTTTGATGGCCTGGGCCAGTATTAGATTCCTCTCTTCCAGCAGGGTGGTCCTGAAGTTGCTCTCTACCACGGGTTCTTCCACGAGCGCTTTGTCTCTCGTGTGTTCGATGGCTGCATTGGCGCACTTGCGCACTTCCCTTAGATCGGAGGTGACGATAGGTTCATTGCTTCCTTTCCGGAACATCCTCTGCAAGGCTTTCATGGCTTCTCTGGCGTTGTTGCAACCTGCTCGTTCCGCAGCCTTGATGAGCTGCTCTTCGCCATTGTCTTTGCTTTTGCGCGTGGATGAATTGGATCCCTCCCACCCGCGCGTCTCGTCTCTTTCGCCTTCCATCTCCTCGGTTCGGTTTGGTTTCTTGCCAGCTTCATCCTTGTGGTGGTCCTGTAGGAGCTCCCATTCTTCCGAGGCGAGGGTCATGGTCCGTCCACGTGCGGCCATCCGCTGCAAGGTGATGCTCGCCGGTCGGTCTCCCAGCACCACCATGGCGCCCACTTGCTTCGCGGCGTTGTAGGCTGCACGCAATTCACCTCCGGGTTCTGCACCGAGCACGGCTTGTGCGGCGAAATGGACGAGCCTGGTGGCGTATCCTTTCGTTCCTTCCTTTGCCAATCGATGCAGCACGTCCATGCTGCTCATGGGTCCCGATGGGCCTTCCATCTGCCACGTCTCTCGCTCCAGGAGCGCACGCAAGCGGTGTGCGTCGAGCTCGAGCACCACCGCGTCGGCCTGGACTCGAGCGCCCTCCCCCCGCACCGCCCCCACCGCATCCTCGGCTGACGTGGCAGACACGTGGGCCACCCCCAGCACGTCCACGTGGCACCCCAGTTCGGGGGCCTCGATCCGGACCGCACGATCCTGCCAGCGGGTGCGAGACCCCTCCATCGCGGCTGCCAGCTCCACACCGGAGCCCTGTTCACATGTCACCCGACCTCGGGGAAAGCAGGGGAAGCGGGGAAGCCGGGGAAGCCAAATGATCCCCCGAGGTTTCCTCCACGCATTCGTGCGAATATTTCGTAAATAAAACCCAAACATCCCTTCCGGGGCGATCGAAAAACGAGGCTCCCCGTTGAGGGAATTCCCGCTTCCCACCGGCCCCGGACCCGGGGGACCAGGGAACCACGGGGGGTGGCAAGGGACCCGAAATGGGACCCTTCACGAAGAGATTTTGAGGGAGGGCACGTACGAAAGGAAAACGTGACACGCAGAGGATTTTGGACCTCGGGGGAAGCAGGGAAACCCCGGGGAAACGGGGAATGGCGGTACACGATTCGGTCTCGAAAGAGTAAAAGGTTCGAAACACAGAACGGGCTTCCGAACCACGATGCCCGTGGAGGATCGTCGGATGAAAGATCGACCGGGTCTGAGGGAGAGGACTTGGCTTGGACGCAGGCTCGCGCGACGATCGTGTTCGAAACGACAAAAGATAGGCTACCCGCGTCCATCGACGCGAAAATGCCGGCAACACAGGTAGCGTCTTCCTGTTCCTACCGACCCAAAGGCAAGGTCATCGTACGCATCGGTGGGTCGGAGGTGACAGCAACGCTCCCATGCCTTCGTCCTTGGCACGCTGCATGTGGGACGTGCCCACGATCAGCACGTCTTCTTCTTGTCCCTCTTCCGTCACCGTACGACAGCCCTCGGCATTGCACCCTCGACCCACTGTTCGCATACTGAGAGGCGAGCATGCGCATGGGTCTTTCGTTCCCGATGGACCGAAGGGAGGACACGTCCACGTCCCTCGAGAATTCCATCGAATATTCGGTTCACGAACTCGGTTCGCCATCCGGGTCAAATGGTACCTGTGAATGCCCAGAACCTTTCCCCCTCCCCCCGATTCCCCTCGGTCCTTGACATGTGAACAGGGCTCGGGGGGGAAAAGATCTTCCCTGGAGGCATCCAAGGGGCCCAGGGTGGGACGATCCCCCAGGACGATTCCTGGGTCGAACCGGGCCTGGAAAGGAAGGCATTGGTGGCTTTCCACAACAATCCCTCCGACTCGATAGAAAGGGGATCTTCACGTGCCCAACAAACGTGCACGGGATGGAGGGAAGGGAAGGGGAGGAAGAGTGGATCGCAACACGTGGGAGGGAGCTGGCCTTACCAACCGCAAGAGACACGACCTTGGCACACAACCTTCCGACACCGCAGAGAATCTTAGGAGAGGATCGGAAAGGGACGTCCCTTGCGCAAACAAAGGACGGCGTGGAGGACACGGACCATCGGGAACGTTCCGTCTAATCCACACGAAAGCGCTGGATGCCACACGGGAAAACATCACAAGGACCCCAGGATGGAAGGAAAACGTGCGGTTCAAGGACCCATCGCCACCCCTCAAGCGTACCGAAGAAGCGACCGCACACCCTCACCGAAACTGGGTGCGGCCTGCGTGGTGACTCGTGCACAACTCCAGGGTATCGTCCGTTGTGTATTACAGGGGCGCAGACCGTCAGGACTCGCAGCGCGCGTTCATTCCAGGCCCTAGTTGCCAATCCGACCACCGACTCACGCAGCTGGGAATGAAGGACGGAAGCTTGCGTCGCGACTCCCGTGTCATAAACGTGGAATAAATATTGTCTTGCTGACACATGCGGACAAAGCTTTATTGTCGATTGAACAGTTTCGAAAACCAGCAAGTGCCAACGCTGGTGCTCGAGACATCACGTGCAACTGCCCAAACATTGTACACCGTCAGCGGAGCTTCCTTGCTGGCCCTGAAGGACTGCTTGGGGCTTGGCCGTTGATGCTGATTTGCCGCAGACACTTGTTTGGAGTTTTCCATTGCTTGCGTAGCACTTGGAGATCTACGCAATGGGATGAAGGTAGTTTTACAGCCGCCGTTAGGTCCACCTTGCAAAACCGAATGGCCGCAAGAAGCCGCTCTGGCAAGCAGTCAGGGCTGTCAGCTTCGAATAGTACAGCAACGTCGACCACAAGCTTCTTTGAAAGACCAGAAACCATGTTCAAAATCGCTCCTGCAACCGATGAAGAACCCAAGTCGATGTCGATTTCAAGATACCCATCGCCCCTGTGGTACGCTTGACGGAGTTTCTTTCCAACAACCGCTGGATTGTTCCCTACTCCCTGCTTCACGACCCAGCTGCCTTGCACAACCTTTGGAATGATCTTGAAATGGCCATCCCGAAAACGGTCATCAGCTTCCAAAAAATACTTGAGAAGTGCTATCGATGGCATGTTCTGCGAAAGCGAATATTCTTCTTTTAGCTGCATGTAAAACACCAGGCACAAATGGGGAGGACCGGGCAACATGAAGTTCACTGCAAGCAGCGGCCTTCCTTCAGAATGTTGAAGTTTCTGCAGCGCACTCTCGGCTCTTGATGCAACATGCTCTTCAGGCGTTGGGAATTCGAAGAGATCCACAGCAATCACTTGCATCAGTGGAGGATGCGAAAGTACCTTTTTCTTATCCTGAAGATAAGTCGTCCCCCTAACTTGGAATGCTGCATCTGAATTGGACCACATGCTTGCATCAAGACTGCCAAAGGCTTCCTGAGCCTCTCTCGCAGTGTCTTCCATGACTTGGATCAAGTTACGTTTGAAGCCTGACAAACTGCCCTCGATCCTCTCTGGTCCCTTTTTGGCCCTGGCGCTCGTGCCGCCTGTGCTTCCCGCCCGTGACATTGCTCGCATTGTGTCATGCAGATGCTCAGAAAGGAACTGCTTCTGTTCTACAAAATCTCTGAGTCCAGCTAGGCTGCTGAAGAATGGCCGAAGCCACTCCTTTTCGGACTCGAAGACAGGGGCACCCCACAGCGGAGACCATCCCTTGGCATCTATGTGGAGCACATGGGATACAAGGCATTCTTCGATTCCAGTACAACGCTGTCCGGGTGCTTTTGGGGCTATGGTGAACCCGCCTCCATAAATCCATGCACGGACGTACCCGGGCGCTGGCGGACACATCTCGTGCTCAACCGAGTAGTACGTAAGTGAAAAAGTCCCATCTTCGTCTTCCCGCCAAAACCTACGAATGCATATGTCCCTTGGAGCCACAAGCATCGGAATGGAGCAGACCCCGAGGAAGCACCCTTTTACCTTTGCTGATCTGTATTTGATTTGTATGATATCTGAATCTGCATCCACCTCTTCCACAAGCTTGGCTGACCTGATGGAATAGTCCCAGTTGAATTGCTGCCCCCCACCGATGTCTTTGACAAGTTTAAACACTTCCAGCGGGGTCGTGCGGACAATTACCGAAGACTTAATGACCCCGAACGGCTCCGTGCTACAGGGGGACTGATCGCACCTGCCCTCGATGAGCACCCGCACTCCATTCTCGTAGTGAACTTGTCGCCAATCATTGCCGCCAGCACTCTCAAGAACCTGGCCAAGCTGAACAGCCAAATCCAGTGTCTCTTGGGACGGAATGACCCTCCTCTTCTTGGTGCTCAACCGGAGGGACTTGTAGTGACTGGTTGCTGTGGCAGGACTCATGTGCAGCGGGTCTTGCGCAGTCGTGCATGTGTTGCATTCCTCTCCTTCTCCCCTCACTCGCTTCATGCCCCTCTGCCACAGGTTGCACATGGCAGGGATGGCTCTTGCGAGGGGAGACTGGTATTGCTTCGATGTGCCCTGGGAGTCTTCCGATGGATAGAGGAGCGATGCATCGTGCAGCGCTTTGCACCACTGTTCAGCATTATCTTTGGTTCTCGACGCCAGCATCAAGGTCTCGTGATTTCCCTGGTCGTCTACCGAATTGATTTGGAAGAGGTGCCTGATGGACGTCCATTCTCCATTGGGTCGCATCAGCTTCTGTTTCTGGAAGGAAGTGGAGCTCCCCTTGACACGGTGTTCTTTCCATGTCGTACTTCCATCATCTGCAATTTGGTAGAGCGTGTTTTGGGACAGTTTGAACAGCTTTTTCACCCAAACCTTCTCTTCTCCAGCCATGGGCATGGAATTGGTGCAGACATACAGCAATCCTTTCTTGTCCGTTCCTGTGCTTCCTTGTACCTTTTTCTCCCGTTTTTTTCCCGTTCGTTCCTGGACCGTGACCTTCTGCACCTGATTCTGCCACGCGAACTTGGGCGAGCGCACTCTTCGTGGACGATTGGACGTCGTTGCGGTGTGTGGCATGGCGTGGAGGATGTCTCGTCCTTCTGGATCTCCCCGGTTGGCAGGGTCAGGATCTGCTTCGAAAAGGAGGAAAACAGACGCGACGAACGTCCGAATGAGAGGCTGGGCGGGAAGCTCGGCCGACAACCGCGAAACGGATGTGGCGGTCACATCCGTCCGAGTCGCGGATCGAGGGATGGACACAACCGATCGGAGACGGAGAAAAAAAGGAGCACAACGTGTGGTTTCAAAAGGCCGTGGACTTGAAGTGGTTCTCGTCGATGGTGGAGTACACGTGACCGTCGTTGACGAGAAAATCGATGGCTTGGCGTATCTGTGCCGGAGTGAACTGACCGTTCAGGTTCTGGCAGAGCTCGTCAAAGCCAACCCCAATGTCCCGAGACCTGGCATACTCCGAGTTGAACACGGAGAGGACCATCTGCTGGCAAGGATCCATCCCTGAACCCATCCCAATCCCACCTGCACCCATCGTGGGAACAGCAGGCATCGAAGGCTTGGCGGCAGAACCAGGTGTGGTCATCCCCGGTACCATACCTGGCGTTCCAGACCCTGGGATGCCTGCAGCCGCAGAAGCCCCAGCAGCTTTCATGCCGTTTGTGCGATGGAGATGCGCATAAACGACCTCCAAAAAGTGGTAGGTCACCTCGTTGAAGTCCGATACCGGACGGATCTGGAAAGCCACGACGTTGCGCTGCCCTTGAAACGTCCTCAATTGACCCGTGACACGAACGTACACACCAACCTGCCATTCTGCCTTGTTCCGGTTGAGGAGCTCGCTGTCGTCGCTGTCGATCCAAAAACGGACCTCCACCTTGCCAGTCCCGTCGTCGATCTTGTAAATCAAGCACGTGGACTGCTCCGTGGCCGAGACGATCTTTCCGACGATGGAAACGTTGTGAACGTCCACTCCGTCGATCTGAAAGCTGTCGTCCGCGGTTGCAGAGGCCGCGTTGAACATCTGCTTCACCGTGACCGCGACCAAAGACTGCGTATTTTTCTTCTCCTGCAGATTCGACGTCAGGACAGGCATCCATGTCAGCAAGTAGCCCTCGCTTCGGATTCAAAGCGGCGGTTGCAGGTTTGGCGCGAAAGCTCGACACGCGTACCTTGCCAGGAGAAGCACCGGACAACGCTCCAGCTCCAGGGCTACGCGATACGTTGGGCACGTTCGTCAGCTTCCTCTACGCGTACGTTCAAACGAGGTAGAATCCGAATGGTTCTTGCTTGTCGTCTCCACGAACTTTGCACGGTTCGGCCTCGCACCTGGTGGGCATGAATCCTCCTCCGGCGAACTGCGTTCCGGCATCGAAGCCACCGCTTCCTCCGAACATCGTGCTTTGCTCTTCCAGGCTTCGGCAAGCTCTCTTTGCTTCTGTTTGAGCGATCGCAGCCGCGCGATCGAGGGTTTCGCGCGCGGACGGGAGCGCAGCACGCGCAGCAGAGCAAAGCACGCAAAGCACGAGACCAGGCGGGAAGCACCCCTCCAGGTTCGAACCTTCTTCCGTTGGATCACCCTCGTCCTGCCTCGACTCCCCCATTCGTGTGGATTTTCTCACCCGGAACTTGGACGTTGGATTGAGGGATAGGACTTGTATAAGGTACATGGATCCACTTGCGTGATCCAACGGGAGGGGGCGTGTGGGGCACACATCGTTCACGAAACCTCTCGACGAAACCTTGGCTCCTTCGACACTGTTTCGCGTGGAACGTGTTTGCTGCATCAAACAAGCGTCCTAGCGCTTCCTGCGAGCGCCAGGAGAAGCACCATTCGAAAGGTGATCGTGGATGGCCACCATGCAGGCGTTGTCCACCAGGGCGCAGTTCGGTCGGGTCCGAAACGGGCGGGAGTGCGAAAATCGGACGCCATCCTGGACGAGGCCTAATGCACCTGGAACGGTTCGTCGGAGCGCAACCAAGGCCTCTTCCGCGAACGTCGGCCGCGTGAACTTCGAAGACGGACCAGGGATCGCTCGCTTCAGCTCCGGGACCCAATCGAAGACTGCCTTGGACAAGGTGAAATCGTTCCTTTCCCGCCCGTTCAAAGGTGCTCGGTTGGATCGCGAGTACCTGGGAAAACTCGGCCTCGGCGCGTTGCTGTCGTATGGATTCGTCAGCAATGTCAATGCCATCACCATCGTCATCATCTCGTGGGTGACCACCGGGCGAACCACGGGTCTGTCGCCCCTGGCCGCTGGGAATTGGAAAGTGTTCATCGCGACCTACACCGCGCTCTACTTGAGCTTCGGCAACCTGCTTCGTCCCCTGCGCATCAGCGTTGCGGTCGCGATTTCACCCTTCTTCAAGGCGTTGGTCGACAAAATCAAGGACACGTTCAAGGTCACCCAACCCGTGGCCATAGGAATGACAGTGTTCTTGGTGAACGTATGTGGAACACTCAGCTACCTCGTTGGTGGCGTTTGGCTGGCGAGTCTGGTTTGTCGAGTACCTCTCCTCCCATAACAAGTTGCAAGAGATTACATTCATTAATAAACTCCATGTGGTTCTACAGGAGGATGCCGGCACTCTTCTATTGCCTCCAGTGGGACTGTTCCTGTGTGGACGCCGACGGAACTACATTCCTGCCTTGGGTTGTGGATGGTAGGCTTTCGAACGGATACCTCCGACTAGGTACTGCTTTCAAGCGATCGTGCACGGGGACATGATGCAAAGGTAAGTCTGCGCCAAACATCCACCATGGTACCCCTGTGCTACGTACGGTGGCCCTCCGTTGGCAGGCCATATTTTCAGCAGCTCTACTTCAAACACAAGGTCTGCATTGGGTGGAATTTTGCCTCGAACTCCTTCGGATCCATATGCCATCTCTGCAGGCACGTGGATCGTTCCCTTTTCACCGAGCGACATCATCTGCACGCCTTCGTCCCAGCCAGCGATCACCTGTCCGATGCCTGTCGTGAACTCGAAGAATCCATCTCCACTCGAATCGAACTCCTTCCCGTCTTCCAGCTTCCCAACGTACTTGACTTCCACGCGGTCTCCAGAGTGCGGAAAGTGCAGGCCGTCCCCTTGTCGCTGCACGGTTTTTCTCACGCTCGACTTGTCTCCCATTCTCGACGATCTTCGCGGCTGGCTTTCTTCCGCGCGCTTCTCCCACCGAAGCTTTCTTCGAACGTCTTTTCCTTGGTTCAGGAAGCTCTACACTCTTTCGAGGGGGTTTCGAACGCACCAGTCGCGCTTCTTGCGTTGCGGTCGCGTGCGAGACGTTTCACGTTCGACGCCACCACAACTGTCCATGGAGATCCCTCTGTCCTTTAAAAATGTGGTGCAGATCCTTTGGGATGGGAACTTGTGCTCCCAATCAGACCCGAGGGAAGGCCCTTTTCGAACCAGGAGGTGGTACATGGTGCACCGGAAAGGTTTGGCCTGGTGGAGCGATGGGATGTACTGACAATCCTGGAATGCAGGTGCTATGCAACTTGTCGCGCCCACAGATGCTCCCTGGATTTGAACGTGAACAGCATCAGAGCCAAAGGAGTACGCGAGGCGGCGAAACACAGGGATGACATCCGACATGCCTCAAGGCGCACAGAAAATGAAGGGATACGTGTGGAAACAAGGATATAAACTGCCCCGAGAAGCAGCAAGGACGGTATGACCAAAGCGTGATCGTCTTCAACAGGAAAGGGTACGAATGTCGCTCAAGCAGCAACAGGTGGAAGGAGCTCACCTGAAGGTGTTTGATTGATTGCAATTCCTCTACTTGCAAGAGAACTTTACGTGCCACCGCGGCCGAAGCCAGGCTGGAAGCCAGCAGGAGCTCCTGCCTTGTCTGCACCACGGTTAAAACCACCAGAGGAACGGTACGCTTCACGATCTCCGCCATATTGCGCAGGACGTGGACGATCCTCTGTGGGGCGCATGGGTGCCCTCGAAGGCGCTGCTGCCTTTTTCAGGGTCGCAGGAACGACGTCCGATGGCAGGCCGAGGTATTCGCGCAGGTATTCAATCCCTTCGTTGGTGAGGTACCAGTAGTAGTGCCTCCAAGCGAAGCTCTCTCTCACGTACCCCCTGGACACGAAGCTCTGCATCATCTTGATGACCTGCAGGTTCGGCACGTCCAGATCGGGGTGTTTGGGAAGATTGAAATCCTTCTCGGCATACAGCACGCCTTCCTTGAACAGGAACTTGTACACTTCGATGCGGTTCTTCTTAGGGATCAGCATGGCGGCTGGCGCGTCGCAGTCGGTGCTGCAACTCGATTCCCTCCTGGCGTCTCGCGCCGGGGGATCAACGCACGCTTCGTTCCTTCCTCTCGAGGCTCCACACGCGCGGTGCGAGGCGAAACCTCCGCTTGCAAGTCGTCGGTTCGGCGGCGATGCGTGAAAACACAATGAACGATCAACCCTGGTTGGCGGCTGCATCCCCCCTTCCCCTCATCGCTTAACTCGTAGGTTAACTTGGGGCGGACTCCCCTTCGGTCGGGGAAGAAGGGAGGACCAGTCCGGGGGGAAGGGTGGAGCAGATGGGAGCGGAAGAGGGCGAGGATGTGCTTTCATGGACGAGTGCACGAGGAGAACCGTTCCAGATTCGGTGGAGAACCCAGGCACGTGAAAACATACACGGACGCACGGGCGAGGTTGTGCGTTCCATCGGTGACAAGCATACGTCAAGGTTGGTCCTTTATGGACGTCGAATCATCCCACATGTGCACTCCGCTCATCTCCCCCCACCTTTTGACAACACACCAGCCGCTATTCGAGCACCATCGCGTCAAATATCGCGATCGAAGGTTGTCATGCTTCCGTCTCGTGCTCCATCCGTTCGTCTTTCTCGGGCCCTATCTTGGTTCGACTTTGTGAACAAACACGATGGATTGTCCATCTCTTCATTCCGACAACTAACGAGCGATCGGCTAGACGTTTTTCGAATGCATCGCTGCTTGAGAGTGGTGGGATGGCCTCCCTAAACGAAAGGCATGCCGTTGTGGGCGAAGATCGGTATCCATGCAAATCTTCCATGGTCGTTGTCGTGTCATCCACGCGTGGAAAAGCGCGAGGTGGCTACGTGGCTTTCCGCGCTGCACAATCAGCCTCCACACCGTCGAAACAACCGCATTCACGTCCCATGGCGCTCATGCAAGGTATGGATTCGTTTTCCCCTCTCCCACCTTCCCCATGGACCCCGAAACAACCCGCCTTGTCGAGAAGAAACTCCCCAGGAAGAAGGGTTAACGAACGAGTTTCCTCGATGGTGGACACACGTCCACCGGCGCCTTCCCACACGTGCACGTGCACTTCGCATGCACGCACCTGGAAATTCGAAGAGAAAGAAGGGGATCTCGACGTGGCTACCGAACTGGAAAACCGTGATCTTGGTCCTGGCGGGAGCTGCCAGCGTGTGGATTGCACTCGAAACTTACGGTGCGTGAATCGAGTGCGAAAGGAACCACTCGTGCTGCTTGGAAGTCGAAAGCAAATCACCGAGAGAGGTCGAGAATAGCGGAATTTCGTGCATCAAGAGATCGGTGAACACCATCCAAGGCGTTCGTCTTGAAGAAAAGGGCCGGAACCTTGTCAACGGACCCCGTCAGAGACCACTGAAACACGTTTCGAAGCAACGGACGATGCGTGCAGCGGCGCTACGAGTGGGCGCAAGGACGTGGTTGCCAAGGCCATCGTCTCTTTGCGCGAAGCCGAATGCCCATGGAAAGGTACCAATGGGTCTTGGAGGACGGCAATGGCTCGAGAAATGTGTATCTGACGCAGGTGTTGGCCATATTTCCAACCCTTTCGCCTCGACTCGTGGATGCCCGACAGGAATCGGTACAGTGATGGCTAGGTCGATGGGTAGCCTCGAAGGTAGTGCCGGTGCTGCTGAAAACGAATTCATTGCCGTGTACGTGACTGCCCCCACTGCAGATGACGGCAAAGCCATCGCCTCCAAGCTGATCAATGAGAAATTGGCTGCCTGTGTGAATATGATACCAGGGATACAATCCATGTACTGGTGGGAAGGTAAGGTGGAGACGGATTCTGAAGTGCTCCTGATGATCAAATCCAGGGCACAGCTTTTCGATGCTCTGTCAAAAGTAGTGGTGGACGCGCATCCATATGATGTGCCAGAGGTGATCGCTGTGCCAATCACCAAGGGGAATAAAGGCTACCTTGATTGGTTGGCTTCAAGCACTGAAAAGGAAGACATTTGACCGGGCATTCGCTGGCTGGACCAAGATTTTCCCAAGCTGGCGTGGTGCAACAAGAATTCCACGACAAAAATGTGCCATCCCCAGGAGAAGGCAAAATCCTGCCCGAGGGATAGCTTTTCTAATGTTCAATCGCGTCCTTCCTTCGACTTTTCTTTTTTCTTTTCTTTCAGCATTTCGTGGTCCTTGGCCAGTTTATCCAAGGCATCTGCCACCAGGTTCAGTTGAGCCATGACTTCTGTTTGTATCCCACCGGCCTTCAAATACATTCGGTCAGCCTCCAGACACATCCACTCATACGAACCACGCCGCAAACCTCGATCCTTCCCAAGGCGTCGAGCAGCAGTGATGTTCGTCTCCTGTTTCCAGCGGTCTTTCCGCTCCCTCCTGGACACTCACCCTTTCGTCCATGAACCTCCTGGACATCTTGGCGGCTTTTCGGACGGATGTTGTGCGTTCGGAGTCGCTTCTCTCGTCGTCAATCAGCTCCATGTGGCACGCATCGTCCAGGTTCGACTCCAAGCAGAGTCCCATCGCAGCCGCCTCGTGTTCGACCACGTCGGACTCCCTGTTAACTCTATCGCTTAACTGATTCGGAGGAGAGGCGCCCCCCTGTTTGTCGGGAAGGAAACCTGGGACGATGCACGTGACGTACGAGGACACGCACCCTGAGGCACTCGCACGACCTGAGAATTGCCAAATCACCGACGTCGCACGATCTGCTACCGTGGGTGAGGCAATCGAAGTTGTCCATCGATACTCGGCATAGCAACACAGCCGTGGCGGGTACAAGATGGACCTACGTCGACCGAGTGTGGGTGCTTCACATCGTTGAGGAAGCAAACAGGGTGATCGAAGCCAATGCATTGTCTATGTACCTTTCCCATCCCAATCTGCTGGTGCTCTACGAAAAGGTTCGGGACTTGTCACAAGTTGCATGAGCACGGAGGAGTTGACAAGCAACTGTTCCACTAACACGATGGGGGAGTTTGATAGCACGAGTGTGGTCTCACAAATGTAAGGATAAGTCATGCTTGTTTAGCGACGTCACCCTTCGATTAACGATTGAAGAGTTCGCAGGAGGTGAGCGGTGGTATCCATTTCGTTTCAGAGGAATTGCCAACCGCGTTTTGTGGCTCAATTCTAGCACATGTCGCGACGACAAGTGGGAGGTTACAAGCACACCCGTTTCCTTCTCAAGTGACGTTCAAGGCATGGTTGCTCTTCCTCGTAGTGTCGTCTTGGTTTCGCTTCCTATCCCTTCTACTTCCTCTTGAAGCGTGTCATCCTTGCATCAGTACACCCTACACCATCCTCTTGGAGATGGTCAATCTTCCCCGTTCGTTGCCCTCTTGGAATAATCCTTGGGAATCTCCCCGGCTCGATCCGTGGTCGGTGCTCGGTTTCGAACCCGCGTTCCGACCCGGTTCAAAGGTCGATTTTGAAGGGAACGATCGGGATCGATCCCAGTCATTCCCTCGGTACCATGAGTTCTGCCTTTCGAGCCCTACCAGCGAATCCCAGACGTCCCTTTGGCCACGTGATAGGAGGTTGCTGGCGTACGGTCACGTGCTGCACCCTTGTACGCCCCACGCCCCGGTGCAGGTGGCTGACACGTGTGCAACTGCGGGTGGGTCCCACCCCCGCCGCCCCGAGCGAGCGTCGGTGGCCAGGGAGACAGACGGCACTGGCCTGGGAGGTGGATCCACCAGCCCGAACCTGAAAGTGGTCCCAAGTCAGACAGCATCAATTTGCTAAAGATGTTAGACCCGTTCCAATTCGAACGACCCATCGGTGTGGACGTCGATCGAACGGAGCTGCGATATGTCTCGGCACTGCACCAGACAACCATGCCGATGCCAAGACAAGACGGATGTGTGCTGCCAGAGGACGTGAAATTGATGCTCATGTCCAAGCATGGCTTGAAAGTCACGGACACAGAAGCGGAGGACATTGCATCTATGGCGGGCGTTCCAGGAGAGAAATGGCTGGACTTGCCGAAACTCATGGCCATGTTATGGATACCGTGGCTGCTGAGAGAAGCTAGAAAGCCAACGGTGGATGAAGTCAAGGGCAAAGAATTGGGAAGCCCTCTAAAAATATTGGTAGACAGAATGCTGCAGCTCATGTGTGGTAGCGATGGAACACTCAGTAGGGCACAGTTCCTTGCCCATCTCAGAAGCATCGGCGAGAGTCAGCTGGCCGAAAACGAGGAACTGGTGGATGAGATGCTGGAGATGATCGACCATGGTGAAAGCTTGCCGCTCAAGCCTGATGCCATTGTCCAGGGCTTGACATCTGATGTGCAGCAGTGGAGTACTCTTGCGGAGGACAGCTGCACCACGCCCTTCTTTGACGTGTTTGGCATTGACAAGACTTGCATCGACGGATCTGATCTTCCAAACCAAGTCGAATTGACAGCCCACCAACCTCCTTCGAATAGGGTTGATGAAGGGGATACTGAAGATGTTGAAATGAATGGATGCAGAGGAAGCACAAGCGCTAGTGTAGGAAGTACAACCACTCCCTCAGACGACCCACAAGTCACTCCACGCCGTCCAGTTTGCGTCCAGACAAGTTCTCAGATTGACTTTATGAATGACAGCTTCCGTTCGCTAGGTTTGGTCGCATTGGTCTTCGTCTTCTATCTCGTCAATGTTGTTGTTTACACGGCAGCTTTGCTAGTAGTTGTGAATGATGCACAGCCAAGCTGCGATGATTTTTCCTGCGTGTTCACAATAACCATAGTAAATTGGTTTGTTATCGTTGGAGTAGTCTGCATCACTGGTCTGGTACTTCTGGGAGCTGCCATGCTTACCAATAACCCACGGGCAATGAGCAAACGCAAATGTATTTTTGCTGTTCTTTCGTCATCGTCTTTGGCAGTGGTCCCCTTTGTCATCATGCAGGAGTATCGCAACGATGAAGAAGTAAGATCGAGCTTGAGCTTTGTATCGAGTGACATCTATTTTGGTTTGATGGTCACTTGTTTGTGCCTTGGGGGACTGGTAGTCCTTGTGCAGCTCTTCACCATCGCTGAACTCATCTGGCCATCTGTGCGTGCAAAGCTTGGTCTTCGAGAGCCGTACTTTCAACGTGCGAGCCACTGGACCAAGCATGCTGGCGTAGCAAAAGTTTCCAAAATGGCTGATAATCTGACGAACTTCCACAGCTCCCTGCAAACGGGTACGTCAGAATTTGCGATTATGGCCAATGTATTGGTAAAGCCTCTCCTAATCGAAGATGAGCAGGGAAATCCAAGGGGAATGGGTCTAAGCCAAGAAGAATATAACTCTGTGAATCCAAGTTCTTCAGCCTGTGATCCACCAAAAGTGCAATCTCAATCTGGATCGCTTCTACAGACCAATTCTTCTATCCATGCAAACTCCTGTGAAGACAATTGTGAAACAGACGATCAGGCAGTTTCTAGAAATATGCACAGCGATGTCCAAACTGGCAGTAGGTGCACCTCTGGACAAGTGAACACATCCTCTAACGCATACAAAGGCAACACTTTATCCAGTAAATCAGAATGTACGGGTGGATTCATCTGGAGTTGGAAGAGGGTGTGCAGTTTGCAACACTGGCAAGAGGAGGGCCTTTGGTTTTCTGCCAATATCCTGCTTGGACAGATTTCTCAGATTTTTATGCTCATTCTTTTCGCAGTTGCCCTTAGCCTCGCTACGGTGGGAGCAGCCAATGCCTGCACTTCAAAGCGAGAGGAAGTTTCCGGGCAACCATTCGCTCTCCGTTTTATACCACAGGCATGGATGATAAACTATTCTTTTATTCCTGCCTTGATTGTGGCCATTCTGATCGGTATCTACGAAGTGGTTTGCTACATACCATCGTTCCAGTCAACTATTTTGAAAATGCGTTGTGGTTTGATTCCATGCCTTGATGGCAAACGTTTTCATCTTAATCGTAAAAGTGCGGACATGATTTACAGCGTTGTTGCAGATATGATGTACATGATGTTGGGGTCCATGGCATTGTTATGGTTTATATTTGCTGCATGTCTGTTTCTGCTTTTTTGGCCCCTTACTCAGACGCTGATGCTTTATTTGATAGCATGGGGTTTGGGATTGACCATAACAGTAGCAGCAAGAATGATTGTGCAGTGGGCGTGTAGAAGGAGTTTCTCGAAAGGAATGTACCGAGTACGGGTGAAACCAGACAACATTAAAAACCTTGCATTAGAGTGTTGGAGGATGGGAACTGGTTCAGGTGGCCTTCTTGTGCGTTTGGGCCTCCTTCTCCTAGCAGTTGCAGTGTTTATAGGCAGAATAGATGTTGACTTGTTACAGGAGGATCTTGCTATTTTTGATGGATATCCCAGATGGTTTCAGGTGGATTTGATCGTGCACGAAGCACACCGCCACCCCTACATAGAAAGATTGGCCACACTTTACCTGTATAGATGGGCATATTATAGAAGGAACCAATTTGGGAAGACATCGGGCGCCTGCTGGCGTCTGGTGTTTGTCCTCACTCTGATGCCATGGCTTGTCAGGGATAGGGTGCGTGTTATTCAAGATCCTGCCGCTGCACCATTGGAAGCTTCAGTTGCTGGCAAACAAAAATGGACTGGTTGGCTCCGTCAGCGCAAGCAAGTGTGTGGTAATCGTTGCAAGGAGGAGAACGAGGGTTTGTGAAATCGTTTTGCCAATCGCTTTCACTTTTTTTTCCGATACATGTTGCCTATTAGTGCGTGGATGATGCAACATGTTGAGACATAAACTTAAGCTCAGGAGTGTTGGTGTCGTAATGCCTTGCGAGACTTCCTCTAGATGTGGTCAAACAAAGCTTTTGGATTTGTTTGTCTGATTTGCAGTATACGATACGGGTCGAGTGGCCATTTCAGTCTCGTTTCATCCGAATCAAGTCAAACAATTCGCATTATTGTAACCCTTACCCGCAAATTCATGGCGGTCCCTTTTATTTTGGTAGTTGCCTTTATGGAAAACACTCACAGTTCACACTAATGCTTGTGTAAAAACACAAGTTGGGAGTATGCTATTCTCATTCGTGCGATTAACACGAGTTGGAGAAACTCATATCGCCGTAGCAAACATGTAACAGAAACGTTTGATTGTGCGTCACATTTTCTATGTACTTTAGCAATTGTATGGTAATTTTTATATTTTCTAAAATTAGACTAATGGCATCAACCTCGTTGTGATTCTGGAAATTGTGTAAGAGAAACCTCGACAAGACGGCGAATAAGGGTGCGATAGCATTGCTATTATGAAGGCATTAAGAGTTTCAATCCCACATTCTAGTTTCCTGAAGCTTCATACCTAGCTAAACCTATCGCAAGTAACAACAATATTCCTATATGAATTCTACTCCGTCATTTATTTACTTTCAAGTCTTGCTTCACCCAACACACTACCATCTCTTGAGCGAACGGTTTTCACGTTGCATGCTTCTTTACCGACAGTTCTAGGAATGTTGGTGGACGAGAAGTTCACTAACACGGAGTTGATGCAAAAGTAGCACGAGAAAGTCTACCACGAGTTTGGAGGATTGAAAAGCTTCTAAATCCGCTTCCAACGTGATATTTTAATTGTGGACAACTCGGACTAGCCACCGTATTACTTACATGTGTACCACAAAATGCGAGATATGGTTGAACTCGATTGATTCCGCAAGGTCAACTCACATGCCTATGATCCAAGAAAGGCACGAGCACGAGGGTATGAAAGGAAGCCGATGTTGTCTTGCTCATGCTTCACAAACTTTCCATATCATGGCAAACATACGAGTGGATGAATGAAGCATTGTCACGCTTTTGATGCTCCCTTTGCTTATGTGTGGAGTAAAGAGTAATGAAACTATTCACGCGGGTATGTACAATTCGTTTGGTTTTGAAAGTGACATCGAAGGGAAGCACGGCGATTTTTTTTCTACATTCTGTGTAGCTTGCCATTTCGACGATGCATGGAAGCGAACCCGGGCAAGGAAATTTGAAGCGAGTTGCTTGGGTGTTCATCTACGAAATGCCATTTGCAGTGCACGTGTCGTTTCCCAGCCGATTGGGTCTCCTACCCGGTCCTCTTTTCTCCATCGTTCTCCTGGTTCGGGACTCGGGTCTAGTTATTGTGAGACTCGTCTGTCCTGCCTGAAAAGGGGGTCTGAAATCCCCTGGCCGAACCGAGCGTGGCGGTTTCGGACGATGGATGGGACGATGGCGTGGCGGCTCAAGGGGTTGCTCGACGTGGATACCAGAGAGTGTAACACATGCATTAACCCACTCAGTACATATAGTGGGTGGTATTTCATCAAAGTTAAGTCACGCGCATGATGAGGCGAGCACGGACACGGCTTGGTTCTCGGGGACGACGTCCTCGTCTGCGGTAGAGAATAAACTCCCACAGAGGGATCCTGCACCCCTTTTCTCAATACTCCCACTCAGGATCAGTTTGTGGCATCTCTTGATATGATTGGAGTTATACCAAGCCTTGTAATGCACTTCCAAAATGTTTGCTGATTTGAATTTTTAGTTAAGTAGTCAGCCAACATCTCCGCACTTTCGCAATATCGGAACGTGATATCGCCGAACATGACCCGCTCGCGGACGAAGTGATGGGCCACATCAATATGCTTGGTTTTCTGCATGCTGTGGTTGTTGTCCAAGATCTTGATGCATGCCTGATTGTCACAGTAGGTGACTACCTGTTTGTTTAAACTGCCACTTGTTAAGTCAGAAAGCAGGTTTTTTAACCAGAGTGCCTCTTTGACGGCACTCGATGCCGATTGATACTCAGCCTCTGTTGTGGAGGTTGATACAGTAGATTGAAGCTTGCTCTGCCATGAGATAAGGCTTCCATTCAGTAAGAAAAGATATCCTGTTCTGGACTTTCTGGTTTCCTTGTCCGTGGCATAGTCTGCATCACAGTAACCAGTAAGGGTAAAGGTATCGATTGCTTGATCGAGATCTTCAGACAGGATATCGAGGCGATCCCCCAGACACAGACCATGGTTAACTGTTGCTTTTAAGTACTTGAGTACCCCTTTGGCTGCCTTGAGGTGGTACTTAGTGGGACAAGCCATGAATCTGGACAGTTGTGAGGCAGCTTGGCAGAGGTCTGGTCTGGTAGTAGTTGAGAGGTAGAGTAGACTCCCAACAAGGATTTGGTACTCCGTGGTGTCGCAGGGTTCACCATCCTTTTCACTGGTTAACACCACATCCAAGGGAATCTTCTTGGTTCTGCAGTCCTCCATGTTAAACTGCTTGATTAACTTCTGGATCTTGTCAGGTTCACTGAGATAGATTAACTTCTTGTTTCTGTCTCTGTTAATCTTCATGCCACAGAAGAAGGAGGCTGCACCCAGGTCTCTGGCATCATAGTGCCTGCAGATGGTATCTATCACTGCCTGGGTGGTATTGAGATCTTGAGCAGCAACCAGCAGGTCATCCACATACACTAGGATGAGGCACTCCTTGCCAGTTTTCTGATGCTTGCACTTGAGGATGGTGTCATCCACAGAGTTGCATTGGAATCCTAGTTCCTTCTTCAATGTGTTTGTGAGGTGCTGATACCACATTCTGGGGGCCTGCTTCAATCCATAGAGGGACTTCTCCAGTTTAAGTACCAGGTTCGGTTCCTGGTTAAGTTGTCGGTCGTCCCTCAGTCCCTCAGGGATCTCGAGGTAAATTTCCTCGTTCAGTTCTGCGTTGAGGAAAGCGGTCTTGATGTCCACCTGCTGAACCTCATAGTTAACCAGGGCTGCATAGGTGAGAAAGGCCCTTTGAGCCACTTTGCCCGAGGTGGGGGCAAACACCTCGTGGAAATCCACTCCTGCACGCTGCTCGAAGCCACGCACGCACAGGCGGGCTTTGTAGCGCTCCACCTGACCGTCGCCGTCGGTCTTCACCTTGAACACCCACGTGGTAGTCAAGGGGGTGCGACCAGGAGGGAGAGTGACCAGGCGCCAAGTGCCGTTCTTGGCCAAAGAGGTGAGCTCGTCGGTGATGGCGTGTTGCCAGAGCTCGGCGTCTGGACGAGCCATGGCGCGAGCGTAACCGGAAAAGCTGTCGTCAAGCTCCCACTGACGCGTTGCTTTCGCTCTCATGGCGCTGCCTTTTCTTGGACGCAGGTTGTATGGATGCGCTGGAGCTGCTGGATGGATGGACTTGGGTTCCACTGCTTGCGGATGGCCAGTTTCTGGGAGTGCTGAGGGAGCTTCTTTAGCCACAAGAGTGGCTTCCTCAACACTTTCATGATGCTCAGGAGGTGTGAAGGACACACCTGGAGCATTGTTTGGACAAGCAGCTGTGGGCGTGCTGCTGCCGTCTTCAGGCAGCAACTGCAAGTTTTCTGCTGCTGCACCATCCTGCTGGATGGTTGTTTGCGACTCACTGACTGGTGGTGATGCCTGATGTGACCCTGGAGGTCCATCCATACTTGCTGCAGATGATTGGCTGAACTGTGGAGGTTCAGGGAGCAGGTCTGGGACGACCTGTGCGCTGTCGGGTGCTTGGCTTTGGTTCATTGACTGACTGCTGAATTTGTCTTCCACAAAGCTCACGTTTCTGCTGAGAGCAATTTTGTTGTCCACCAGGACGCGGTAAGTGGAGCTGTTGTGATAGCCGATGAATGTGCCTTTCACTGACCTTGCGCTGAATTTGCTGCTTCGCTTCTCAGGAGGTATGAGGACCCAGGCATCGCACCCAAAGGTGCGGAATTGGTTCAAGTTGGGCAAGGTGCCCGTCAATACTTCCAATGGTGTTTTGCCATCCAAGGCAAGGGAGACTGGTGTGCGATTACGCACAAAATTGGCACAGCGCACAGCCTCTCCCCAGAGAGTTTCAGGGAGTCCTGCACGGATGAGCATTGCACGGGCGCTGTCATGAAGCGTTCTGTGCAATCGTTCAGCAGCGTTTTGCTGAGGCGTGTATCCTGCTGTTGTTTCATGCGTGATTCCTCGATCTTTGAGGAACTTTTGCAATGCATTTGACTGAAATTCTGATCCCAGATCTGATCGTATGGCTTTCACCCTGTAGCCTGCTTTTGCGATTTTCTCAAATGTGTTGATTCCTTCCATCAGCGCACCTGATGCACTGGACTTGTTGGGTAAGAGAAACACCAGGCTTGCTTTGGAAGCCTGGTCATATAAGGACAAATAGTAAGTCTGTCCACCTGGAGTTTCTGGTATGGGTCCGACAAGGTCTGTATAGACCAGATCCAAGGGCTCATAGGTATAGTTACTGGGTCGAAATGGTTGAGCAGTCTGCTTCGCTTGGATACAGGATTCACAGGCCCCGTCTAGCTTGTGGGGCAATCCAAGGAGCTTCAGCCGGGGTGCACTTGCGTGCCCAAGGCGTTCATGCCATCGCTGAGCGGTAGTCACCAGGGCATAGACGTGGTCAGCACTCGGGGTAGTCTCGATGACCCCTTTTGCACATTCCACCCTGCAGGTCCCATGGGTGAATAGGACCTGGGCCCCTGCCTTTGTGGCAGCAGGTACTGAAAACAGGTTGTGTGCAAAACCAGGGATGTAGTAAACATTTGTGAGGCGCACAGGTGTGCCTGTTTTTGATCTAATCACACTGTTTCCCTTAAATTCACTTGTTAACTGCTGCCCGTTGGCACATGTGATTGCCACATGGGCTGTTTGACGAGTTGCTGGGTCAATCAAGCCGGGATCACCTGTCATATGAAATGAGGCACCAGAATCAATGATCCAGGTGTTCTCCATGCTTAAGCTGCCACTTGAAGAGAGTGATATGCCTGATGGTGTAGAGGAATGGGCTGTGAGACCATTTTGTCTTGGCATGCTTGGATGCGTGGTGCCGATGGCCGTGAGGGAGAATCCAATTGGACTCTCTTCACGTTTGGGCCCATGTTGAGCTTCCAACACCTCATTCTGTCCAGGTGTTTGATGTTTTCCACCTTGGCTGTTCTTTTTCTTCAGTTTGCGACACTCGGAACGGACGTGTCCATGAAATTTGCAATATGTGCAAAATGGTCTTGATTTTCTGGGCTTCCCTTTGGTGGAGGAGGCTGTCATTGCCTTTCCACTAAACTCCGTGCACTCGAATCGCAATATTGCATTGCGGACATTCTCGATGTTGAGTTCTTGATGGTAATTTTCAACCACATGTTTGATCATGGAGTATTGAGATGGCAAGCCGTTGAGTATGGCCGTGCATATGGCCATTTCACCAATGTCGTAACCATTGTCTCGGAGCTCGCTTGCAAGACTTGTGACTCGCTTGATGAAGTCATCCGATTGCTCCTTGTCTTCCATCCGTATGTTGTGGAGTGTCTTGAGGAGGTGAGAAGTCCGAGAGAGCGATTGTTGCTTGTAAAGGGATTGGAGCTTTTCCCATATGCTCTTCGCCGTTGTGCACCCTTCAAGGATCCCTTTGAAACAATGCGGCACTCTCATGAGGATACGAGCTTGCGCCTTTGCGGCGATTCTGACCTTCTCAAGGTCGTCGGATGTGTAATGCTCGGCATTGGTTGTTGAAAGTCGGGGTTCTTGATCCACATAGTCCCAAAGGTCCATCAAGATGAGGCTATTTTTCATCTTGTAGGACCATTCCGGCCAATTCGTGTTGCTTAGCTCGGGGATTCCATCCCGATCCACGGATTCTAGGGTTTGGTTGGACGCCATTTTTGTTTTCGAAGCTTTACTTCGCTGAAAAACGAGCTTGCAAGGCTCTTAACCTATTGTGAGACTCGTCTGTCCTGCCTGAAAAGGGGGTCTGAAATCCCCTGGCCGAACCGAGCGTGGCGGTTTCGGACGATGGATGGGACGATGGCGTGGCGGCTCAAGGGGTTGCTCGACGTGGATACCAGAGAGTGTAACACATGCATTAACCCACTCAGTACATATAGTGGGTGGTATTTCATCAAAGTTAAGTCACGCGCATGATGAGGCGAGCACGGACACGGCTTGGTTCTCGGGGACGACGTCCTCGTCTGCGGTAGAGAATAAACTCCCACAGAGGGATCCTGCACCCCTTTTCTCAATACTAGTTGGGCCTCATCCGGGTCAGACCCACCGACGACCAGGTCCCGACTCTCCAATCCTTTCGATCGTTCAGGTGGGGACTCAGAACCAACTTGGCAACCACCTGCAGGCGCGAACTGGAAAACGGAGCAGGAACGCACTCGAAAGGGGGAAAAGCTTCTCCGACGAGATTTAAAAAAGGATTGAATGGAGATGGACGTTTCTGGCGCCGGTCCATGTGATGCGTCCGAAGCACTGAGAGCTTGGTTGAGGGCCTCAGCTGGTCATGTCTCCGATGCACAAGCTGCCAAGGCCTACAAAGAGCTGGCATCAACCATTTCGTGCGCCAAAGAAGTTTCATCCGTTTGCTTGGCCTGGCTTCCGGTTTTTGATGGCCTGTCTGACCATCCCAGGACAAAAACGGTGGCTACAGCAGCACTGCATAGCCCAGATGCACGCACAAGAATGGCTGCTGCCAACGTTCTAGAGGCCACATTTAGCAGCGGAGGGAAAAGTGCATTTTTCGCAGCTATCACGAAGCAGGTGCCCAATTACATCCGGAAGCCACAAGGAAAGGGTGGGATAGAGAAACACGGGGTAAGCAGAGATGCAGGGTGTGGGGAGCATGGGAAGCCTGGAGAAAGCACTACGGGCACGCAAATGCATGAAGAGATCGGTTTCACTCCTTCTGATACGAGTAAATGGAGATCAAGGAGCACAGGACAATCCAGCAGTGCTTTGGCTTCACCTTCAGCCAGGCTTGGAGCCATGTTCGTTGAGATGCATGCCGTCGCAGCTCTCACGTTGTCTCGGGAATGGGAGGATGACGTCTTGGTAGCGCATGGTAGATGGGTTCAGGCAATGATCAAAGTAGCTCCTTATGGGAGACTGCCATCTGGTATATTAGAATACTGCCTTTTGTCACTCGTGAAACGCCTTCACCTGGACACTTTCCCGGTCCATGTTGTTTGCTCATTGCTTGGGTGCATAGAAGCTGCAGGAAAAGCAGCAGGGGGAAAGGAAGACTTTTGCAGTTTCATGCAGTCTACCAATGCGTTCCAACTAATGATTGACCTGTCTAAAGGCAGTCAAAATAGCGCAAGTGCATGTAGCGCGCTGCAAGCGCTTCAATCTGCATCTGCTATCTTTCCACTTTTAGCATTCAAGCACTCAAATGCTCTTTTGGAGATTGTCCAAGCAGGTCTCGCAGTCCCCCATCCATCCCCCGCCCAAAGTAAGTTTGCAAATGAGGCTTTGAAGGTAGTGATAGAGATGAGCAAGGCATGTACAGCACCTGATGACGATGCGATTGCAGGTGCTCGCTTTGATCCTGCTGAAGAATCGGTAAAGTCCATGGTAAGCCAGGGTGAGAAAAAGGGCAGTGGGGCTCGCCTCTCTTTGCGAGAAGTTTCTGAGCCATGTGTCGTGGCTGTTTCTCAGCAACACCATCTTTGGGAGCAACTGGTGGATGTGACACTTCCTCTCGCACTCAACAGTCCAGCATCTATGCTCCATACATCGGCTATGGTCGCATTTTGCACCCTCCATGAACAGATCTTCATGTGTTTTGAACTTTCCAGACAGAAAAAGGTTGTAGATACCGTGGCTTCAAAACTGGACCCTTCTATTCAACCAAGCGTGCGAGCAGCTGCTTGCAGGGCAATGGGAGTGCTAGTGTCTTTTCCTTCTTGTGCCAAGCGCTTGGATAACATGACAGAACTGCTGATCCCGCAGCTAGACGAGGAGCATGTTTCTGTGCGGATAATGGCGTCGTGGGCACTGGCAAACCTTTGCAACGTCCTCAATAGTGGAGAAATCCTTGCATCCTTGAATCCCTCACTAGAGTCCATAGAACTGCTTGCTGATGCTCTTGTTGCTGCTGCAAGAGGAAATGACAAGGTGCGTGCCAATGTTGTCCGTGGGATGGGCTATCTGGTTGCATTTTACGTGAAGTTACACCCTGCAGGTACATCTTATCCACCATGGCTTCCATATTGCTTCGATGCACTTTTGTCAGCTGTCACCACAGGCAATGTCAAGGTACAGTGGAATGGTTGCTATGCATTGGGAACGGTATTAGGTTGCAGCGAAGTGCTGCACGTGTTGCCATATGCAGTGCCATCTGCTACCCGTGTACTCATGCTACTAGTCAGGGATTGTGCTAATTTCAAAATCAGAATGCATGCGGCCTCAGCTCTGGCTGTACCAAAGCATAGGGAGGATTTTGCAGAGACTTATCCTGATGTTCTGCTTGTTCTGACCACAGCGTTGGAGACTATCGATGCTGAAGACTGCCCAAGCTCAGCATTCCTTGGCCGCATACAGCATCAGACCACCTATGCAGACTTAAAGTACAAGCCTATGTTGCGGGGTCAGCTTTTGCACACGCTCCTACACGCACTTTCACTGGGAACCTCGTTAGACATGAAATTGGTCCACGACACTTTGCTTCGCAAGGCCGAATCGATTGAAAGGCTCCTGGACATTGCAGCGGCTCTCTCTACCATCCCTCAAGCAGATCAAGGTGAAAGTGTCGAGCATAGTGCTTCTCGCCCACTACCTGGTTTGTTGAATCACACGTACACGTTTGTTGAGGGAGTACTCCAGCGGTCTCTGGTTGTTGCAGCAGCCAGTGGTCTGTCGAGCATGTACTCGTCTGCTGATCCATCCCACCAGAAGCATGCCCTTCACTTCCGCAATTTGGCACATTCACTGGATGCAAATAAAATGCAATAAAAACCACCACACAAATTCCCCCTGCTTCAAGTGTGTGCAACGGTAGCACACTTTCAAGTCCCAAAGAGAGGACCATGGCCTATACCGAGAAAAATGAAACGAAACCTGTTGACCCACCGTCATTCGCAACCGTCCGCTTGAAATATATTTCCTGTTGCTACTAGTGTCAATGTACGAGGCATTGAAATTACAAGGTTCAATATCGTATTGAGTCGGTGATTGAGTTCAACGAACATAGCCATTCAACGTGAGTATGTTGGTAGTTCAATGTAGCATCATTTGACATCCTTCCCCGTTCCTAGTACTTTCGTGTGAATAGTACTCTAGGGCACACTTTTCACATCTCAACAACGGTAGGACGATGAAAGTTGGGTTTGATGCCATGGGGGTCTGAGCGGCCCATGGAATGTTTGGACCGCGAGGACGGTGAACTTATGGCTTAAATACCACCATTCTACGATACACGGATGTATTGAAATATCGTGATTGAAGGATCCGAAAGGGTTCATTCAAGTTATGATAGAATCTTCCTCGCGCTCAAAAACATCTTGTTCGTCCTTGGTGTTTCCTAATGCACGGGGGTCACCAATGTCTCGTTTTCACCTACTGCCAAACCAAGGTTTATGTGGACTTATCGGATTCTTCGACATGACTTTCAACAAAATATGCCTCGACGATCGTGTTCGTCTTTGTCCTTTATTGTTTTGCGTTGTATGGCCACGGATGCCCTTTGGTGGTGGAAAGACAATCAACATGGGTCTTCATGTCAACTCTTTTGCACTACGTGGTGATTTGTGGGGACCACTTTTCCATCCAACACACCATTGTATTTGCACACTTCGCATCTGATTGTGTGGATTCGCACCGTTGGTTCAGGCGCCAAGGATCCAAGAACCTTTTTGCCATGGCACCGATGCACACTTTGTTTGGCGGATCAAGGGGTTGGTTGTGGAAAGGTTGGCAAGGGAACGCTTCTTTTGAAGAATTGGTCGTCATTTCCAGTCATGCGAAACCATTCTTCGCATGCGTTCGAAAGATAATAAAACTCGGACTTTTACGTCGGAGTGTGTTGGAATTCTTCTGGATGACAAGGGATGGAAGGCGGGTCGACCTCATCCCATGTTTGGATGCCTCGATGTGGGACGAAGGGTCCCCGACAATTGCACCCGATGGGAGTTTCTTCTCGTCCGATGAGACCGGGCTTGGGTTCGAAGGGGTTCTCGTGTGTGTTCTTGGCTTCGTTTCCTTTCTACCCCGGCCCTTGCCCGGGTTCCGAACCGAGACGTTTCTCCTTCTGCAAGGGAAATAGACCCGAGGGGATGGACATCGACGAAGCTTCGCGCGAAGCAATGCGCGAAGCAATGCGCGACGAAGGCGATGCAGATGCGCGTTCGAAGGGGGCCATGTCGGAGGCACCTCCGCACTTGGAAGGGACGAAACTGCCGCCCGCATCAGACCCAGCTTTTCCTGACTCTTGCCTTCATCTCCTGAAGAACGCGCTGCCGGGTTGGACCAGGTGGGCGGCGGAAAAGGGCGGGAACGGCGGAGAAGCGGGTGTCTCGTTTCGACCCATCACCGGTGGCATCACGAACGCCATGGTAGAAGTGCACCAGGAAAGTTGCAGCCCTTCACGTGTGGTGGTGCGACGTTTTGGAGACGACGAAGAGGGCAGTGTAGTGGATCGCGTGCAGGAGAAGCAAGCCCTTCCACAGATTGCAAGACAAGGATTCGGAGCTCAACTGCTGGCCACTTTCGCCAATGGAAGGGTGGAAGCTTTCCTACACGGAAAGGCCATGGAACCCTTCGAGATGAAGGTGGAAGAAAACAGGAAGGTCATCGCCAGGCTGTTGAGGAAGTTTCATAAATTGGACGTGCACACCAATCGTGGGAGCCAGCCGGCCACACTCTCCACTATTCGACAATGGCTCCAAGACCTGAGCAAGCTGGCAGAGGGAAACAGCAAACAAGAAATGCAGCAATCGATCCAACGATGGGATTCTGAGTTGGAAGGATTGGAACGAGCCATGAACGACCTTGGTATGAACCACCCAAAGAACGTGGTGTATTGCCACCACGACTTGCTGGCTGGCAACATCATGATGATGGAGGACGGAAGCGTGCAGTTTATCGATTTCGAGTATGGAAGCTACGGCTATCGCGCTTTTGACATTGCCAATCACTTCAACGAGTACGCTGGATTTGAATGTGATTATTCCAGGTACCCCAGCAAGGAAGAGAGATACAGCTTCTACCGAGAGTACCTGGGACCGAACGAACAGGAAGAGGCAGATCAACTGGAACAAGAAGTGATGCTCTTTCGCCTAATCTCCCATGTTTTTTGGGGTGTCTGGGCCAAGCTTCAGTCAATATGCTCAAACATTGAATTTGACTTTGCGAACTACGCTGAATTGAGATGGAGCGCGTACTTTCAACTGCGTGACGAGACTTTTAAAGCGTTGGACTGGAAATATCGAGAAAGAGCGTGATGCGTATCGTATCGATAGCTGGTATACATCATATCCTGATGGTACGGAGTGCTGTGAGAACTGTGGAAACTATTGGATTTCGAGTTTCTACCCGTTGGAAGCCCCCGTCCACACACCGACGTGTCCTGCAAATGCGTATGCCTTTTCTGGAGCAGCGGATGGTAGACGTGCTTTCATTATTGGGAAACAGGATTGCTTTGTGGACACCCGGGCTGGATCAAATAAACCTCCTTACAGCTGGGACAGCCTGGCATCACATCCATCCTCTCATACGCTGTCATATCAACTTTGGGGCAAATGGTTCCTTGTCATTCTTCGTACTTGCAACCTGAATTTCTCGTTGTTGTGCCGTAGCCAATACACATGCATTCAAATTCCTTACCACAGCATTGACAAGGACGCACGAGTGCTCTCACAGAGTTACGTTTCTCACCCCTCTACCCAAGACATCCACATCCTTCCCATGAGTCCCATCACTGTTCCATTCATTTGCTCCATATAGAGGCATGCCAGCCCCTGTCTGCTCAAACACTTCTGGCTTGCCACCAAAACCTGGCGGCGGCGGGCGCTTGCTTCCTTCTGCCACTTCTGCCCCGGGGGCTGTAGATTGTGTGACGATCTTTATATTCGCATCCGGCAAAAAGGAACGGAAGAAGGAATCACCATCCATGGACAAGGGAACCTCTGCTGGGGGGGGGTCCTCCACCTGGCCTTGCTCTGCAAAGGAAAATCTAGAGGTGGATCGGCGTGACTCCTTCGCGGGAATGGGACGAACCAGCATATCTTGAATCATACCCATTTCATCCCTCACGGTCTCAAATCCAGGAGGAGGGTGAGGGATACTTGTCCTACCAAGTTGCTGACCATTACTCACCCTTTCGGCTGGGTGCATTTGGTTCTGTCCGACAAATCCTTCGTCCATTCCAGTTCTACCAACGGCCGAGTAGCCTGGCATCACCCCCCCAAAAAGTCCTTGCTCAACACCTGGACCAACCATTTGACCTGCGGGACCCCTTGTTTGCCCCATCTCTGTGTGTGAGAAGTACGCACCCATGGCACTGGACTGAAACTGCAAACCCCGGCCACCATCCCCTCGATATACCGAAGTGCTGGC
The DNA here is from genome assembly GCA_020975725.1 of Picocystis sp. L7. NCBI lineage: Eukaryota > Viridiplantae > Chlorophyta > Picocystophyceae > Picocystales > Picocystaceae > Picocystis > Picocystis sp. L7. Next base: position 169,474 of record QXJR01000024.1, on the reverse strand, counting down.
ACTAGGATACCCGCCGCCCATTCCCATGGCTTGGCTAGCGCGTCCGTAAACGCCCGCATGCATGGGTTCTAGAGAGTGGACAGATTGATCCATGCTCCCTGCATGAGTTGCATCCAAGCCCAGAGCAGGCTGCTCTCGAGGCACTACCTGCCCGGGTGTCCCCAGGCTGGTCATGGTGCGTTTGGATGGAGCGGTTGGAGGGTTCTGGAGGGATGCTCCCGCCCGGCCAAGCCAGGTGGCCTGATCACCTTGCAAAGCAGATGATTGCACCACGTCCGGCGCACTGGTGCCCCCCCCCATCAGTTGCTGAAGCGTAGACTGCACGTTTCCGGTGGCATACATTCTGGAGGGGGGGTCTGGGGCATGCCTCCGGCCTTCCCCAGCAAAAAGGGGGCTTTCGTTTGCTTGCTGTGGTAGTATCATACCGGGGGGTGCCGTTTGGACTGCCATGCCGCACCGCTGAGGCGAGTCGCCTATCATCCCAACAGACGGACCCTGCCCTCCATACAATGGTTGTTGCATGACTTGCTGCGTGGAGGTCGAAGGGACCTGGATGGGTTGGGTCGCTGCAGCGACCGGTGGCATTATCCTAGAGCCCGCCACAGGAGCCACATTTCCCACGGCATGACTCGTAGATGCAGCGGTGGGCATGGACCCGGTGGTTGAGGTGGGAGGTTTGGCATCGTACCTGGCCAGCATTTCTTCGCGCGTGAAGCTGTCATTTCCGGATTCGATCTCGTGCAGGTAGAGGCATTCTGGGTTGGTGCACTGTTGATGCTTGAGGAACGCATTGCAGTACTTGGTGGTCCCGTAGCAGCAACGTATGACCTTTCCATCCACGGTGGCTCCATCGCAGTACTGGATGCATCTCATGGCGTCTTCGTTCCTGAGGAAGGTGATGTAAGCGGATCCGGTGGGTCCGGTCATGTTGTTGGCACTGCTGTACACCCCGTTTCGGTTGACGGACACCTTGGCGACTTTCCCGAACCTCCCGAACATGTCGTTTCTGCGCAGCACTTCTTCTCGGCAATCTTTCATGGAGAGCCCGATGACGTACACGAGGTTTTTCTGCACCACGCGCACGTTCTGCAGGTGTTTCCTGTCCTTTTGCTGTCCTTTCTTTTCGTACCTCTGGCTTGCCTTTTGTTTCTTGGCTTTTTCCATCAGTTTTTCCGGTCTCAGTCGGCTGTTTTTGAGGCTCTCTTCGATGTCTTTCTGTTGGTAGATGGCCCTGCAGGCCGGGCATCTTCCCGGAATGCTTTCTCGATCTGCGTTTTCCATGATTTGATGCCAGCACCACAGGCAGATCCGATATCCGCATTGGCAGAACTGGATGTGTTTGTCGGTGATGTCCAAGGGTTCCATGCACAGCGGGCACTCTTCCTCTTGGTCCGTTTCTTCTTCCTCCTCGTCTTCCTCTCCTCCTGCATTCGTTCCGTCTCTTTCACCTCCCACGTCTTCTTCGTTCCCTTGCATGGGTTCACGGCACGGCATCGTCGGCATCCCCCTTTCTTGGGTGAGTCCGCCTTGTCCTCGTGTCTCTTCCTCCTCCCACCCGTGGATCGTCGATCCAGGTTCCATCCTCTCCCGTGGATCCACGCACGCGTCCCTCCGCACCGCGTGGACGTCCTCCTCCGCTCCCGTCATCTTCGTTCCGCCGTGCATCGCCACGTCCGATGCGTCCCATGGACCGTGGGTCTCTCTCCCCTTCCCTTGTCCCTCCCCTTCTCCCTCCCCTTCTCCCTCCCCCACACGCCCACCCCCATCCATCCACACGGGGAAGGAAAGGGTATCCCTCTCTCCCTCTCCCTCCCTCTCCCTCTCTTCTCCTCCTGTCCCTCTCCCTCTCTCCCTCTCTCCTCCCAGCAAAGGGGAGGGAAAGGGAAGGAGAGGGGGAGGGGAAAGGGGAAACCCCTTCTCCTCCTTCTCTCCCCCTTTCGGTGGGTCCGATCGATGGGATCCATCCTCCCACCCCCAAAGGGGAGGGAAAGGGAAGGAGAGGGGGAGGGGAAAGGGGAAACCCCTTCTCCTCCTTCTCCTTCTCCTTCTCTCCCCCTTTCGGTGGGTCCGATCGATGGGATCCATCCTCCCACCCCCAAAGGGGAAGGAAAGGGAAGGGGACGGATCCGACGAAGCCCACAAAAGGACGCCCATCGGTTTTCGTCCGAAGGAAAGGATGGCGGAACGGAACGAGACGAACGCGGACGTGCGAACGGAAGGAGAACTGATGCAGCTGCAACGCTACCAGTGCCAACCCGAAAGGACCGACCTCGAATGGGTGGAAGACGTGCTGTCCCGAGCCGCCGTGCGCGGACAAGGACACGTCTACCTCACCCTGGTGCCGGAATGGATGCGTAGAGAAAACCAAGTGAAGCAGGTGGTGGAACTGGTCCAAGCCATCGATCAGGCGGACCTAGACGCCTACTGGACACGCATGCGAAACGAAACAAGTGGCGGATCCGAAACCTCCAACCCAGCGCTCGTGGAAGGGGCCAGGAAGCACGTGCTGGAACTCGTGCGGAACACCTACCAATCCATCCCCTTGCAAGACATGCAACGCATGCTGGACCTGAGCGAGACGGAAACGAAAGACCTGCTGGAACGAGAGCGTCGAGAAGATCCGCAGAACGATTGGAACGTCGACGAATACAACCACGTACGCGTGCCGATCAATCCGTACAACCATCCCAAACCCAAGAAAGGGAGGGACACCATCGAATGGAAACAAGTCCAACCCTTGCTGGCATGAAGACGAAAATCAAGACAAAGACCAAGACGAAGACCAAGACGAAGGTCCCTCGCCCGCCGCCTGGTGAACGCGCGGAACCGACGCTTGGCTTCGTCCTTGCCCGATCCAAGGATCCGAAGGAGGCGATCTCGAACGTCCGTCCGTCGGAAGAACTCGAAGGACGGATGGCAACGAACAACAGATCGATCCCAAGGCCGAGGTCCAGGTCTCGAAAAACGACCGAGGTGAAAAGGAAGGAAAGGAGGAAGGTTCGGGAAGGATCGCAACGGCACGGACGACGCGTTGCAGGACCGTCGCAGGGTGACCGGCCGATGACTCGCCTCCTTTTCCCCTCACACCGTGGAGGGATTCCCATCCATCCATCCATCCATCGGGGTCTTGCAAAAGGAAACGAGCAGACGCGCGACGATCGTGGTCACCGCGGATGCCCACGACCGATGGCGTTCGATGGAGACCGGGGTCGCGCGCGCCCGCCCCCGCATCGCGTAAGTATGGCGCTTGTTCCTCCCCATGCGGCCTGCGCGCCCACCGTCCCTCTCCGGCGAGCCTCGCTCAATTGTGGTCCGGGGCGTCTCGATCGAACGACGTGTGGAAGCGGGATGGAAAGGAGGACATGGCGCGTGCGTCTCCCTCCCAAAGGTTCCATGCCCCCGCAAGGCCGACGGATCCCTTCCCTGCCCCGCGACGCACCACCCCGCACGATCGTTCGCCACGCGTGAAGGAGGGGCCCACGGACGTGGACGGACATCGCGCGGGAGGAGCTCGAGGCGGGGTGGGTCGGAAACGGACGTCAAGCGGGGTCGGGGCACGGAACGCAGGTCGACGGCTCGCCCTTGTGCTTTCGCGCGGATGGGCGAGGTGCGAGGGAAAAAGAGGGACGGGAGGGGGTCAGGTGCGTGCCGCATCCGTGGAGCGGGGTCTTGCGATCCGCGCGTGCGTGAAAATTCCTTTGCATCGTTCAGTACCCGATGTCCCATTCGTCCGACCATGCCTCCTCGCATTCCATGTCCAATCCGGCCTCGTACCACGCCCGCACCCCTCCGTCCATCACCCGCACGCGGCTGAACCCGGCTTCCACGAGGGTGTACGCGGCCTGCAAGGACCGCGTGATCTTCCCGTTCCTTCCCGGGGGATCCGTGCCTGGGTTCGTGCGTGGCCACGTTCCACCCAGGCACATCAGCACCAGTTCCTTTTCCGAACGATCGTCGGATGGACCTGTTTCTGCCTCCTGCAGGACCACTTCCTTGGCCTGTTCCAAGAACTCCGGGTTCTCTTCCGTCCCTTGGAACACGCCGAAGGCCAAGAAAGCCGCTCTTCTGGCCACTTTGTCCGGTTCCCAGCCTTGGATCCTGCGAAAGAGGGGAACGTTGCGTGCACCTTGGGCCCATCCGCCTCGGTACTCTTCGCGAGGTCTCACGTCCAACAGCACGCACCTTCCGTTGGCGTGTCCTTCTCGTGCGCTCCTGGGCGCGATGGGACGCACGTGTGCGTCTTCCAAGGCCTTCATGAGCTCCTTCATCCGCAGGTATTGCAAGCTCTTCTGTCCGGCCCAGGGTTCGGCCATGACCTTGGCGTCCCTCCTTCGATCCGTCCACGTCCTCCCTGTCTTCCAAACCTTCGTTTCCCTTCCACCTCCGAGCCGAACGCGCGACATTCGCATCGGCGTCGACGTCCGCGCGCGCACCTTCGATGCCATCCCGCGAAATCGACGCTGGCGATCGATCCAAGGGGATCCGCTTCGGGTTCGAAAGGGGATTCCTTTTCCCTTTCGTAAGGAGAGGTTCCGGGGTACGAATCCTTCGGGTAGAAAGGGAAAAAGGAATGCATGTCATCCATCTCATCCCATCCCATCTCATCCCATCCCATCTCATCCCATCTCATCCCATCCATCGAGAAGGGATGGAACAGGAATCGAGAGGGAAGGAAGGGGTCCATGTCCAGACACACATAGATAAAGGTGTGGATCACCTGGGACCATCCAGTCGCAGATCAACCAAACACAAGCAGGATGTGGAGAACGATGGAGTGCAATCCCGTCCATGGATGGGTCCACAAGGCGCGCGCGATCGAACGTCCTTGGTGGACGAAGCCAAGGATGAGCGTGGGGTGATGGATGTCCACAGGCCAAGATAGGATGGACCAGGGTCGATCCAAAGGTCCACACGTTCCCTCGCCTTTGCACCAAAGCAATGTCCCCGTAGGACAGGGGATCCACGCCAAGGGTCGCGGAAGATTGTACCCCACCCCTACACCGTCGTCGGATCCAAATGAACTCTCCCTTGCCCGCCCAAGCAAGAAGGATGGACAAACCACGAATCGTGCGCGTCCATATTTAGAAACGGCACCATGCGATCGTCCGTATAAATCGATCCACAGTACACATCCGAACCAATTCCACCCCCCGTCCTGCTTCGGCTTGGGCCTGACAGCCAAGGGCGCGGAGGAATGCGTGGGTGCGCGGATTCGACCACGAGGTGGGTGCAGCAACGCCGGGCTGGGGACCGAGAGGGCAAACCACAGCGCCTTGAAGGCGCTGGATGAATGCCTCACCACAAAAACACGGGGTGCGTGAGGATCGGTTCATTTTGACGGACAGTCCAAATTCAAAAATCATTCCTCTACTTTTCTTACCAGGAACATCACCTGTCCTTCCTTCACGCCTTCCTCTTCCAAAGAAGCGTCCAAGTTCTCCATCACCGTGCGCGGGTTACCCGTTTCCAGCGTGTACTGCTCGTGCTCCAACCCAAGGACATGACATACATCCTTCAGAAAATCGTGCACTGTGCTCACCCTGGATGCATCCATGTCCAGAAAGAGATCCTCGATGGCATGGACCTTCAGGTGGAGGATGTCGCTCGGAGCCAAGCATTCTCCTTCCTTGGGCTCATCTGGACCTCCACCCAACGCCCAAGCGGTGTGGAAGGTTTCTGGAGGTTCGTGCTGCAGGATTTCCCTCGCATCCAAAGGGGTCATCCAAGTGCCTGACTCGTTGGCGTTCTCGTGTCCGACCACCGGTAGCCGTCCTTCCACATCGAACACGGATTGGTGTGGGTTTTCGATCATGGCGGTGAGGTACGCCAGGAGGCTGTCTTCTGCAACCTCTGCCGGGGCGGGAAGCTTGGAATTGAAGTTGTACCAAGCCCCTCCTACTTTGCGAATGGCAAACCAATGGTTGGAAGTGAGGCAGAGGAAGGCTTCCCGAATCTCCAGCACCGCGCCGTGAACGGACTGGAGGGGAGACACTTTGATCCCCCACACTTCCAGGGCCTTGTGCAAGACTTGTAGGGAGAAATTTCCGTCGGAGGACACGTTTTCCGAGTCTTCCGATTGCTTCACGAGGAACTCTGCGTACTCTTGGGTGTCGACCCCACCTTCTGCCATGAGTTTTCTCTCTGCTTCGTCCACTTCCTGTGCCACCATTCCCAGGTCCCACTCGTTGAACGCAGGTCCTTGGAGAAGTGCGTTCAGGCAGTGCATTCCACACAACGAGGCCACTTGAGACTCGTGGTAGAGCATGACGACCGGTTCCTCCGGTTGGTTTCGGATGGGACCGGTGCTTCCCTTCGAGTGGGTGCAGGTCGAATCCCTGGAGTCGGAAGGACTGTTTCCATCCCTTCCCGTTCCTGTCCCCTCTCCAGGTGTACCTTCGCGTGTTGTTTCATCCTCCTTCGGATCTCGCTTGGTCGTGTCGAGCGGCATCGGCGCCGTCGGCAGTGGTGCAGGTGGATCCGACATGAGACCTGCATTTCTTCCTATCGAAACCCCAAGACGCAAGGAAAACTCGTTCCCTTTCGATCGAAGAAAGCGTCCCTTTGGCAGAAGGAAACCCCACCGGTTCCCAACCGGGGTCTTCGTGGGTGGGAACGGTGCATGGAGTTCCTTTGCGAAGGGGGACACGAGACGGTCCTCCAGGAGGGGGGTCGAAATCACCCGTTCACCTGCGATGGGCGTCCTCGTGGCCGGACGGACCGCCGAGACAGGCGAGGTGGCGATCGAGACGGTCCTGTCGGACGTAGGGAGAACCTCTTGGAGGTCCGAATACCCGTCCGTCCACGATATGGTCGTGAAAGCGTCCGTTCCAACGGATCCACGCCTTCCTTTCGACGGTCCTTCGCCATCCACCCGAACCCAACGTCACAACCGGTCACAACCGAGTTGGCCGGAAGTGTCGGGGCTGTCCTTCCTTCGGTCCTGTCCCTGACATGTCCATCCGGGGCAGGAAAGTGGGGGGTCGTTTTCACCTCGTGTTTCCATCCATGGGGTCCCCTTCTGCCACACTGTGTTGCTCGATTCCATTGCACTGTGGCTGCACCCATCACAAGCGAAGAAAGACACGAGACACGAAACAAGAGACAGGCACGCGAGCAGGAGTGGGTGCAGGAACCTCGCCAAGGAAGGCGGTGGCACCGACCATCCCGTGGCCTCACGCCCGTTCCACACGCGAGGGGTACAGGAAGACAACCTGTGTGACGATGGGTGCAGCGAGGAGCAGGTTTGGATGGCCCAAACGCATGGCAGCGCTGCTTGGAGTGGACAGCACACGAGGCGTGGCTGCTTGGATCGTGGCGGCGGCGGCGGCGACCGCCCTGGCAAAAAGGAACAACGATACAGAGAAGAACGAGAAAATCCCGAACTTCCTCGACGCTCCCAAAGACAAGTGAGAGCACACGTGCCCAGTCCCTGCAGGTCGATCAAGCTGCAAGGGCGGTCGATGCACACCAAAGATGCCCACCCTACCGCTGCCACCGCCACGAAGACAGCGAGTTAATTCCCTTTGAAAGAGCACCGGGGCAGCAACGAGGTATGGACACCAGGCGACAAACAAGGAAGGGCTCTGGTAGGAGCAGCAGGAGGTTAGGATACCGGAGGCTGGGCCGGCGTGATTCGAGAAAGTAGGTGTAGAGAGTGCATCGGCCAGCGCGGGGTCGAAGGCACTATCCTGCACACGCAAACATTCGGTTGGAGGTGCTTTGTTTTGGCAGGCATGCCAGGCATGTGCGTTTCACTAGCATAGGAACATTCACATTCCAACCGCAGCAGCGCAGGAACATGGAAACTCGCATTCTTTTCGATTTTTTCTGCCCCTAAGGCAAGGTCCCTTGGTTGGCATCCACGCCATTGGAAAGCAGTGCAACAAAGCGGCCGGAGGCACGCCCTTTGCAGGCTAGGACCGCTGGGCCTTCCATGTTGGAACGGTCGCCAACCCTGCTTTGCGTGCCAGGACGCTGCTGGGGAGGTACACTCATGTTGTATGCACAGGACTTCGTACCCGATTCTGAGCGCAAAACCGCTCGTAATGATGATTCTGTTGAGGCGCATGCCTCTGCTCCTTTCACCCCCCTGGATCGCAAGCACACGCCCGTGGTATGCATTGCAGGCACATGCGATCGGTTCTGATTCACACTGCTATTTTGATGGTCAGCACCACCATTGGTTCGATGTCTCATGGGTCTGTCACGGGTGCATGGATTGCGTGTTGGCTCTCTGGCCAGGCAGGTTGCAACGTCGCTGGGGTCCTGCCCTTGCCTCGGTGACCGTCGGTGCGTGGTCCACCACGCGAGAAAGAGGAGTTCAATTGCGAAACCGATCGAGTACTGCGATGGGTGCGATTGCATTTGTGGCAATGTAAGTGCGCAGCGTCACTTTTCGGCTCAACTTCGTAGGAATTTTTGGATGGCTGCCTTGTATGCTGCCATGGTTGCGTTCCTTTGTGCGTGTTCTCCATCCTGCGTGTCTTTCCTTTCCCGTCCAATCAGCCCTGGCACGGCGTTCCTTTTCTGTTTGTTGGCATTCTGAGGACACACAATTACCCATTCGCTTCGTCGTTTCGTGCGACAATTTCATCCGTGCATTCGTACGTTCATTCATGCAGGATGGATGGATCCATGGGTGTGGTTGCGATGTCTTCCCCCGAAGAAAAGGGATCTCAACCGACCCACGATCCGGTTCCAGTTTCTTTGTGTTGGTTTGGGTCCCCCCGGTTCGAGGATGGATCTGTTGGACGGATCGATCCAACTTCGCCTTGGATCCAAAGCAAGGACGGGCTCTTCCACCCCCATTCCCATCCCTTCGGTTCGAACCGCGAACCTCCCTTCTGTCCACCCGGTTCGTCCCTTCCACCTTCGTCCCTCGAACCCGGCATGGTTTCCCTTTCGTCGAGGCTTCCCTTCCTTGCTTTTCCATCCCAAGGCATGGGTTCTTCCTTCCTCTGGAAGCACTCGGTCGTGTCCTGCTTCGCGGATCGCGCATCCGTCCGCGTCCGCCGCTTCCTCCTCCCTCGAAAGCGCATCCACACGTCCTCTCGATCTCGCCTGGACGTGTGGATCGGAACTGGACGATCGAAAGGGGTGGATGGTGGTGCGTGTCGGAGTGGATCGACAGGATACCGCGTTCTCCCGCCAAAGGCAACAGGTGGAACGCCGTTTCGAAGGCAGACGATCCGTAGGAACGCTTCGGAAACGAAATGGCGCTCTCTTCCGAAACGAACGGTCGTGCGTTGGAAGACGAGCTCAGGAGAGCAAGGGCACAGCTCAACACCACGCGAGGGGCCAAAAAAGCACTGGAAAAAGAAAGAGAGAAACTCCTCGACAAGCTCAAGGAGAGCCAGCAAAAGTACGAGGAGCTCGAAAGAAAGATGCAAGAAGGATCCATGTGGAGAGCATCCACGTCCATACTCGGATACAGCAGTGAAAGCGATCGACATCGGGATGGAAGGGAAGAACCCTCCAATCCGGGCCCACAAGTCCATGCAACGAACCAGGCTTGGAGGAAGAAACTGTTGGAATTAGAAGACGACAACCATGCCTTGGCGGAACGAGTGGTCAAGCTAGAAGCCAGAATCCGATCGCACAAAGCGAAGAAACGAAATCACGGGGACGTGGCCCAATTGGAGGTTGTACGAGAACGACTGCTGTTGGAGGTCCAAGAGCAAGAAGGAGAGATCGAGAGACTCACGTCGGAAAACACCGCACTGCAGCACGCACTGGACGAAGAAAGGGCACAGAACGGACACTGGCGCAAACACGTGAAACGAATCCAAGCGCAGAACGAACACCTGAAGGAGCTGCTGGCGGAGGGGATCGAATGGCAGAGAGAGAAGCAAGAAAGGCCGCAGACCAGGGAAGGGGAGGCGCAGCCGCGAGGATCTACGGTTCAGCCACCCTCCGCGTCCAGCAGGGAGGAAGAACTGATGCAACAGCTTGAAAAGGCGGTGGGTTACTCGGAAGAATTGAAAGTCGTCCTTGCGGACAAACAGTACAAGCTTCTGAAAGCAAAGGAAGACACGTCACGGTTGAGAAGGGCTTATGGCCCCATCCTTTCTGGGATAGAGTCCCACCTCTTGGAGGTGGTGACGGTAAAAACGAAGCAATAGAACAGGAGCGTTGCTGCCCACTTGCGTTGCGTCCAATGCAGGGATGAACAACTCATTGGAGCTTTGTCACTGGCTCGCCGCCCCCCACGGTGGGCCGCGCCGGCCGCCACCTCCGACTGTTCGGGCCGTTGCCTTCTGTATATACCACACATGTAGCGTGGCCATCCGTCCGGACAGGCGTGCTGGCAATGGCAGCTCTTAGATCGGCAGGCGTTTCCTCTTCCTGGCTGTGTACCTGCTGTCGTTCGGGATGTCTGTGCGTCCTCTTTGTCGATAGAGCTCTTTTTTATGGAGCACCCACGTCTTTCCTTTTTGTTCAGGGTGGCGTTTGCTCCCGGTCCCAACCTGTCGTCCTTGTTGGTGTGTACGTTTCTTGGCCTTTTTCCTTTCGTGAATGCTGACATGTTCTTCTTCCCGGTGCTGTTCTTCGGTCAGGGCCCTGGGCATCTGTTGGTCTTGTCTCGGAGGACCACACATCAGCACCAAGAAGTACTTTTTCGCTTTGGTGCTGTTCGGATAGTCCACCAGGAGTCCGCCGCTGAACCCGACCTTCATGGCGGCTGTGGTGAGCATGTGCGCTTGGGCGGGGTTTTCCGGATAGAACTGGAGGACGGCTCTGCTTCCGCGCACCAGGCACTTGTAAAGGGATCGGAAGAAGGCGGCGATCCTCTTCCTGGGATCCTGTTCGCTGGTTTCTGCGTTGCAGAGCCATTGGATGGCGCTGATAGACACGGCACCGTCGAAGGTGCCGGGTCGGAAGGGCAGTCCGTGTCCTAGGTCCACCGCCGCCACTTGGGAAGGTCCGCGTTCGTTTTGATTGCGTCCGTCCATCTCGCTTTCGGATCCGTCGGAATCGGTCCCTTCGTCCATCGTGCTTGGTTCCCGGGTCGCTTCCACTTCCCCATCCACTGCTTGTTTCGTGCACATTTCGTCATCCTCTGTGGAACCCTCGCTGGGAACGAACCTGGCCAGCTGCAGCATGTCCAGGCTGAGGTCCAGGCCCATCCATTCGTGTCCAGAACGTTCCAACACACGTCCACTCATGCCACTGCCACAACCCACGTCCAACAGGTACGCCCTTCGATCGTCCGGCAAGGCCAGCAGTTCGAGTGCGCGGGTGGTGAGTTGGTCTTGGACGACACGTGCACGGCTGGACCTCGCATACCGTGTGGCGCGTTCCCCGTGGTACGCGAGCGGTGCGGTGGTGCGACCTTCAGGTCGACGTCCCATCGTGCAGTTCTCACCACCAGGAATGGACCCCTCTCTGCCATTAACCCTCCCTTCGGCCAGGGACACCCGCGAGGGGAGAGTGCACAAGAGAGAAAAAGGGATGGAGGATCCCTCGGTGGGAGTTTGTTCTCGCCCGAAGACCAGGACCTCATCCACAGGTACCAATCCGTGTGCCTACACGCCAAGCGATGCACGTGGCTTACTTGCGACATATCGTGATCCAACACGCGCATTGGGCGGGTCGAGGCACGCGTTGCACTCTCCGGCATGCACGTCGAGCAGCCCTTCGCGCCGCCCCGCCAACGTCCCAACCACCGACCGAAGCCATCACGCTCGGTTCGACCTGGGATTTCCGATTCCCCTTCTCAAGGAAGACAGACAAGTCTCACGAAAATTCGTGCCTCACCCCAGCCACAAGGGAACACGACCATACCCTTCCACGTACACAAGAAGACCCATGCACACCCCATCCACGTGCAACGAGGCGAAGGAAAAGGAAGAAAAAAGCCTTGCCTACTAGCGAATCACGTGCGTTGAACGTGGACCGTGAAAGGGGGTAGACGATGGACGCAACCCTCACCCGGAAGGATGTCGTCCCCATGGTCTAACATCGGAAACACACCACAAGCCGTCGTGGAACGCGAGGGAGAACCACCTACGTGGGAAAACAACCTCTTTCCCAACGAATCCACATAGAAATCGCACCATGAAGAGACGAGCCATCGAACAATCCCTCGTTGTCATACGTAGGGAATCCGGTGGTCTCGTGGGCAAGGTTTCGTTTCGTCGCCCTCTATTTATCGTCCACCCCGCCGATCGGATCCAAGGGCTTGGTTCGACCCTCGATGCAAATGCACTGTACAAGGAACGCAACGAGAAATCTGACTTTTCCTACACCCTTGCTCCCTAGCATTGGGTGTGTCTTCGAGGAAGAACAAGGGAAACCAAACTATACGTGAATGTTTGGACTCAAATCAAGGAGGCTTTTAGACGAAAGAAGTGTGCGTAGAATTCCGCCCTTAGGAAACTTGCAAGGATCGCCGTTGGCTCGGCATGCATTTACCCCCCCCCCCCTTTTCATGTGCAGCGACAACTTTTTGGTGAAAAAAGGTCGTGCACCATAATACAACACCAAAAGCACGCTCCTCGCTGGGGTTGCAAGTCCCATGGAACAATCTCCTTACTTCTTACCTCGTCGGAGAAAAACTCTCATTCGCAAGCAGCGAGTCCACTATGAGAGGTTGGGGAACTTGATCTACGGTGGCGATGCTTGTGTCGGATGAAACGGTGCAAGCAAGTGCATGGTTCGAAGGAAGGATACGCCAAAGATAATAGAACATCATCCAAATTTCCTTCGCCATTTTCGCGTGGCAACATGATCGGATGAAGTAGAAGGCGTTGTCACCCTAGTTCGAGATGGCTAGGCCGTAGTATGGCATACGTGAGCATGAGGTATGCGTGCCTACACGTGTATGGGGTCCCTTCACGTATTTACTAGGTGTGGAAATGGGTTATGAGCATTTTTACGAGCTAAGTCAAGTATCTCAAGGTATCATCATCTTTCCTTGGCGATGAAGAGCACTTTTGTCCAAAGACGATGCTTACCTAGTGCGACCCGTGTGAACGGTGCATTTCGACCTCGCCCTTGAATTTCTTCCTCGGTGAGTGTTTTCTCAGACCACGGATCCTAAGACAAGGCGCTCATGGCGATCCTTTGACCGTTGGGCCTAAAGGAGCACGTCTTGTTCTTCCACGGAACGAGGGTCGGATGCTTTCCGACTCCCTTGTGGCGCCTCGGCTTCCCTCTTTGAGGAGTGGCCCAATTCGATCTCCAACTCACGTGAAGGACGGAAATTGGGATCCGCGGGATGAAATTTTTGCCGCTTCACATTCCCACCGCATGCCAACCGTGGAATATGCAACCATCAAAATGGACTTCATTGGACACGCTCGCTAAGAAGCAACAGAGACTCGGATTGGGAAGGAAAATCCCATGCACGCGTGGATCGCCTCGAGAGTTATAATCTCAACGGAGGTTCATTGCTCCGGGAAAGTATCAAGCCCTTGTTAGAGTAGAACATCTATCACGGATTCGAATGACATAGTGCTACTCCGTTTATTGGTGGCGTGGATCACCACTACGGCAGGATTGTAAAGAACACTGAAGTTTATGCGATGCTTCGAACCCTGACCCTGTAGAGTTGATATTGGGCGGTATATATTTGTTGATATCGATGAAAGATCGGCACAAGCATCCACATTCTACCCGTTCGATTGTTGTTGCCATCTCGGTAAGGTCCACCGCGCATGCTTGGATGATATGGGGAAATCATTGAATCGTCCATTGGTTTCATATGAGTTCGATTCAACCTCACCCTTCCCTCCCTTGCATTTGCAATATACACAAATGAATTGGATGGTTCCTCGGCGTTCAAGGCACGAGACAAACACGGAAAATCTTCTTCTACGTGTGGGAAGTATTTAGCACAAAGTGCATGTGATGTGGGGAAGTGGGCAATGAAATTCAGACAGTTGGGGCCCCATCTATCTATCCCAATCCTCACCCTTGTGAAAACTGACAAGCTATCCCATGCAAAGAAGAATCTTGCACCCTTCCTCTCCTGAGAAACCCTTCCACCTGCAATCAACGAACTGCTTTTTCAACAAATGCCTGCCGTGGTACATCACCCATGCCCTTGGAGCCGTGCCCCCCTTGCTTGCATTTCCTCGATGTGTGCAGATGCGATCCACGTGCGACAGAGGCCGCTGTTCCAAGAAGTTCGTAAGTTCGGACGCATCAACGAAAGTGAAAGACTAGTTGCACAGGTAGTGTGCTTTGAATAAGAGAACAAAGTAATTTTTATGACCACGAGTAACAAAGGGTTCTTGTACTTTTAAAGGTACAGGAGCAAAGCGAGTCGATAGTATATCTTGGGATCGCTTGCATGCTTGTTTGATTGAAAAGCATATGTATCCTTGCCTTCAAAAAGTAAGTATTAAGGGTAAACTTCACAGTTGTGAGTCCGATGCAGAAGCTCGCACGCGCTCAGATAGACACACACATGAAGCCAATTGAAGAGTAGCGCATGGAAACAATGTACCCGAGTTTACTATGTCCGATAAAAGTCGTAGTCATAGAAACTATCCACGAAAGTATGGACCATCTAACCCGGCAAGTTTGAGCCAAGATGGAGCCGCAACTTCCATTGCTGTCAATAAGACAATTATACATGTTGAATCGCTATCCATTGCCGAATGAAGGGAAACTTATCGATCTTGAGTATTTAAAAGTAGATGGCATTAAGCAACCAAGGGTCAAGCCGACTGAATCCAGGGTGGAGAAGGGAAATGGTTGAACTGAAGCGCGATGGTGTAAATGTTCGTGTCATCTTGTCTTTTCGAGCCAGGCAAAACCTGTTTTAGAGTACAACAAAGCTGAAACAAGGTGGCTGTAACAAGCAGGGCGTTGACTTTGGATACGTTCGTGGGTTGCCACCTTCGTAGTTGTATATTACATGCAAGAATGAGTGGTGAGTATCCCCACTCAATGGCGGCTTCATCGACCGCAGAGGACCTCTCAGTAAACCGGGATCGGTCCTCGTCGGTATCGAACACTGCAGGAATGGGCATCGCCCCTCGAGGACCCACAGGGGGCCCCATACTCCTCGAAGGTACTCGACCGAAACTCGGTCGTGGTCCTTAAGGGATTCGACCTCCTAGGGACCAGGGCTTGAGCAGCCTCAACACTCTCCCCTGCTCATGGCCTGGTATTCCAACAAGCCCAATGTCTTCAATGCAACTTGCAACTTGGTGGGTCCCAGGGCCTTGGTCAGAAAATCTGCCAGCTGGTCATTTGTGCTGATGTACTGGAATTTCAGCTCTCCCCGACTCACGCGGTTCCGCACAAAATGATGGGCGATGTCGACGTGTTTCGTACGGGACACCGTCAGAGCGTTCTTCGTCAAATTCACAGCACCTTGATTGTCACAATGAATGGTGATGCATTGGGCCCCAAATCCAATATCATTCAACACCTTTCTCAGGTACAAAGCTTCTTTTGCTGCAGAAGCAGCAGCCATATACTCGGCCTCCGTCGTGGACACGGCAACTGTTTTCTGCAATTTTGTCTGCCAGGAAACCAAACTGCCGTGCAAAGTGAACACGTAGCCAGTTGTGCTACGTCTGGTTTCTTCACAGCCTCCGTAATTGGCATCACAATAGCCTTCCAGCAAACTTGGGGAGCTGTCACCCAGCAAGATACCAACTGCCTTTGTGCCATTCAGGTATTTCAGGACCCTCTTGGCCACGGCCACGTGATTGCTGGTTGGTGCAGAGACATAGCGGGCCAGACGATTGGTCACATAAGCTATGTCTGGTCTTGTGGACACTGCCAAGTACATCAAGCACCCAACCAATTCCTGGTATGGAAAGTTGGATTCTGTCGCTGTTGCATCTGAGGTCCATTTTGTTCCAGGTTCCAATGGCGTAGAGACACTGTAGCAATCTGCCATTCTGAACCTTTCCAGCAAGTTGTTCACGTAGGTCTCTTGACTGAGAAAGACCCTTTTTCCATTTCGATCACGTTCCATTTTGATTCCTAGAAAATGATCCGTGGGCCCAAGGTCTCTGCCTTCAAAGGTGGTCAGCAAGGATTGCTTGACATTTTCCACTTTTGATCTGCCATTTCCACAAAGCAACAGGTCATCCACGTAGACCATCAGCAACATGTCTTCACCCACGTATAAGCCCGGATCTGCAGTGGAGCATCTGAATCCAAGCTTTTCCAAAACATCCGTGAGTTTGATGTGCCAGGCACGTGGGGCTTGTTTAAGACCATACAGGGTCTTTTTCAACTTCCAAACTTTGCCATCCAGCTGAAAACCAGGGGGCATATCCATGTAGATTTCTTCGTCCAGATCACCGTTGAGGAAAGCCGTTTTGATGTCAATGTTTTCGACTTCCCAGTCTCGTTTAGCAGCCAAGGTCCACAATAAACGTAAAGTGCTTTGTTTTGCCACCGGTGCAAACGTTTCACCAAAATCAATGCCTGCAACCTGTTTGAATCCTTTGGCAACCAGGCGAGCCTTGAAACGTTGGATGTTCCCATCTTGGTCGTATTTTACCTTGAAGACCCACTTGCAAGGCAGAGTCTTCATCTGAGGCGTTCGGTCCACCACATCAAAAACATCCTGCTCGCTCAAACTGGATACTTCTTCCTGCAAGGCCAGTTTCCAATCATCGTGCTGGGGGCTACCTAAAGCCTCATCCAAAGTCAAAGGATCGGTCAAGCAAACATTTGCAGTCCAATATGGCTGTGGTGGACGACGTTCACGAAGTGGTGTTGAGGCTGCTCAAGCCCTGGTCCCTGGGAGGTCGAATCCCTTAGGGACCACGACCGAGTTTCGGTCGAGTACCTTCGAGGAGTATGGGGCCCCTCTGGGTCCTCGAAGGGCGATGCCCATTCCTGCAGTGTTCGATACCGACGAGGAGGGATCCCGGTTACTGAGAGGTCCTCTGCGGTCGATGAAGCCGCCATTGAGTGGGGATACTCACCACTCATTCTTGCATGTAATATACAACTACGAAGGTGGCAACCCACGAACGTATCCAAAGTCAACACCCTGCTTCTTACATGGTATCGGAGCCCGTTTGAAGCAGAAGAAAACAGAAAACAAACTGAAAAACTAAACAGAAAGAAAACGCAAAAAAAAAAAAAGGAAAACAGAGAAAAGCAAAAACAAAATGGAAGGAGTGAACTTCGAGAAACTGAACTCGGAAAATTTCCCGATATGGAAACATCGGATGAAAGCTTTGCTGGTCACCAAGGGAGTTGGAGAAGCCATCTTAAACAAAGACAGTGAACACTCCGAAAAGGCATTGGCACTCATGTGCTTGTGTGTGAGCAATGAGTATGTGGATTTGGTGGCGAACTCTGAATCTGCGCAGCATGCGTGGACCATGCTCGAGGACATGCATGCGGGTCAAACCGCCGCTCGCCGTCTCACCCTGCGCAAGGAGTTAACAGGACTTACCAAGAAACCGGAGGAAAGCATGATGAGCTTCATCATGCGTGGAAAGCAGATCTGCACCAACCTGCGCGCGATCGATGGGTCGGTGACCGACATCCATCTGATCGATGCGATCCTATCTGGCCTGCCGGAGAAATATGCCAACAAGGTAGAGATGCTAACTACCTTGGGAGAGACAGATATGCTCAAAATTCAGAATCAGCTTCTCCAGGCAGAAAGTGCCATCACGGTGCGAGAGACATCTAGAGGCCAGGTTGCTTTCGCTACGCAGAACCGACGCCCGAAGTTTACCTGCAGCTATTGTGGCAGAAGTGGACATGGCCGCGAAAAATGCTGGTACCTGAACGGATTGCCTCCACATCTGCAGAAACAGCCCAGAAACGATAGGGAAACGGATGAAAAGGTTGCACTGGTCTCTTACGCTCTGGAATGTGGAGAAGCAAACTGTTTGGAAAACATCTGGATCGTGGACAGCGGCGCCACCGCTCATGTTTGCGCTCAACAAGCGATGTTTACATCGCTGACACAAGAAGCATCGCCGCAGTCCATCTTGGTTGGAAATGGAGAAGTAGTGCACGCCAAGCAATCTGGCACCGTTGCTCTTGCGGAAAACCTGGAATTGCAGAAGGTGCTGTTTTGCCCGGATCTACGGGTGAACTTAATCTCGGTTCCAAAACTGATGGAACGTGGATGCAACGTGTACTTTGAAAATGGGGAATGTGCGATTTGGAAAGGCAAGCAGAAAGTCCTCAGTGCGGTGCAGAAAAATGGTCTTTACGTGATCTGTGGACAAAGTGAAAATGTTTTCTCAGCCATGGAGTGGCACAGAAAATTGGCTCATTTTGGCCAGATGGAAAAGGTGCACGACACCGTGGTAGGTGTACCAGACAATCTAAAGTGGAACAAAATCAGTTGTGAAACGTGCATCCAAGCCAAACAAGCCAGATCTGCTATTCCCAAAGGAAATGAAGAAAATCAAGCAAATGTTGGAGAATTGTTGCATATGGATTTGATGGGACCCATCACGCCTGCTGGAAAGAACGGAGAAAAATACATTGTCAGCATTCTGGACGAGAAGAGCAAACTGGGGTTTGCAAAACCTATTTGCAACAAATCACAAGCAGCAGCTGTCATCAAAACGGTGATTCGGCTGATGGAGAAGCAAACTGGAAATGCTGTGAAGTTTGTGCGTTCGGATCGTGGAACCGAATTTCTCAATGCAGAGTTACAAAACTTTCTGCAAGAAAACGGCATCCAGCAACAGACGAGTGCACCATACACTCCACAACAAAATGGAAACGCAGAACGATATAACAGGACAATTCTGGAAAAAGTGCGCGCAGTGCTCTTGGATGGTGGTCTGGACAAACGTTTTTGGAACTTTGCCGTGGAATATTGTGCTCTTGTCAGAAACCGTGTGCCTTGCAAACCTCATGGCCGTACACCCTACGAAGCAGTTTTGGGTCAGAAACCGGATGTTTCCAATATGCACATATTTGGTGAAACGTGTTATGTGCTTAAGAATCCAACTGAGACAACTGGAAAAATGGATGCAAAAAGTAAGCCAGGTCATTTCGTTGGATTCGAGCCTGGAACAAAAGACACGTACCGTATTTGGTGTGGTGAAAAAATGGTACTGTCCAGAAACGTCACTTTTCTTGGTGTGGCAGAGAAACCTACAGCATCGCCAGATGACACTCAGGAAGACATAACGCCTATGCCTACCGCGTCAGAAACATTGGAACCTGTTTCGTTGGGGGAGAGGCAGAACAGTACAATTGAAAATGTGGAATTACCAGAGCACGAAACAACCGAGGGAACGGAAGATGCAGAAAACATCAGCAATACGGCTGCTGAAGAAAGGCGCTACCCACTTCGTGAACGTCGTCCACCACAGCCATATTGGACTGCAAATGTTTGCTTGACCGATCCTTTGACTTTGGATGAGGCTTTAGGTAGCCCCCAGCACGATGATTGGAAACTGGCCTTGCAGGAAGAAGTATCCAGTTTGAGCGAGCAGGATGTTTTTGATGTGGTGGACCGAACGCCTCAGATGAAGACTCTGCCTTGCAAGTGGGTCTTCAAGGTAAAATACGACCAAGATGGGAACATCCAACGTTTCAAGGCTCGCCTGGTTGCCAAAGGATTCAAACAGGTTGCAGGCATTGATTTTGGTGAAACGTTTGCACCGGTGGCAAAACAAAGCACTTTACGTTTATTGTGGACCTTGGCTGCTAAACGAGACTGGGAAGTCGAAAACATTGACATCAAAACGGCTTTCCTCAACGGTGATCTGGACGAAGAAATCTACATGGATATGCCCCCTGGTTTTCAGCTGGATGGCAAAGTTTGGAAGTTGAAAAAGACCCTGTATGGTCTTAAACAAGCCCCACGTGCCTGGCACATCAAACTCACGGATGTTTTGGAAAAGCTTGGATTCAGATGCTCCACTGCAGATCCGGGCTTATACGTGGGTGAAGACATGTTGCTGATGGTCTACGTGGATGACCTGTTGCTTTGTGGAAATGGCAGATCAAAAGTGGAAAATGTCAAGCAATCCTTGCTGACCACCTTTGAAGGCAGAGACCTTGGGCCCACGGATCATTTTCTAGGAATCAAAATGGAACGTGATCGAAATGGAAAAAGGGTCTTTCTCAGTCAAGAGACCTACGTGAACAACTTGCTGGAAAGGTTCAGAATGGCAGATTGCTACAGTGTCTCTACGCCATTGGAACCTGGAACAAAATGGACCTCAGATGCAACAGCGACAGAATCCAACTTTCCATACCAGGAATTGGTTGGGTGTCTCATGTACCTTGCAGTGTCCACAAGACCAGACATAGCTTATGTGACCAATCGTCTGGCCCGCTATGTCTCTGCACCAACTAGCAATCACGTGGCCGTGGCCAAGAGGGTCCTGAAATACCTGAATGGCACAAAGGCAGTTGGTATCTTGCTGGGTGACAGCTCCCCAAGTTTGCTGGAAGGCTATTGTGATGCCAATTACGGAGGCTGTGAAGAAACCAGACGTAGCACAACTGGCTACGTGTTCACTTTGCACGGCAGTTTGGTTTCCTGGCAGACAAAATTGCAGAAAACAGTTGCTGTGTCCACGACGGAGGCCGAGTATATGGCTGCTGCTTCTGCAGCAAAAGAAGCTTTGTACCTGAGAAAGGTGTTGAATGATATTGGATTTGGGGCCCAATGCATCACCATTCATTGTGACAATCAAGGTGCTGTGAATTTGACGAAGAACGCTCTGACGGTGTCCCGTACGAAACACGTCGACATCGCCCATCATTTTGTGCGGAACCGCGTGAGTCGGGGAGAGCTGAAATTCCAGTACATCAGCACAAATGATCAGCTGGCCGATTTCCTGACCAAGGCCCTGGGGCCCACCAAGTTGCAAGTTGCATTGAAGACATTGGGCTTGTTGGAATACCAGGCCATGAGCAGGGGAGAGTGTTGAGGCTGCTCAAGCCCTGGTCCCTGGGAGGTCGAATCCCTTAGGGACCACGACCGAGTTTCGGTCGAGTACCTTCGAGGAGTATGGGGCCCCCTGTGGGTCCTCGAAGGGCGATGCCCATTCCTGCAGGGAACAATACCGACGAGGACCGATGACGGTTTACTGAGAGGTCCTCTGCGGTCGATGAAGCCGCCATTGAGTGGGGATACTCACCACTCATTCTTGCATGTAATACACAACTACGAAGGTGGCAACCCACGAACGTATCCAAAGTCAACACCCTGCTTCTTACACTTCTTCCTGCAAGGCCAGTTTCCAATCATCGTGCTGGGGGCTACCTAAAGCCTCATCCAAAGTCAAAGGATCGGTCAAGCAAACATTTGCAGTCCAATATGGCTGTGGTGGACGACGTTCACGAAGTGGGTAGCGCCTTTCTTCAGCAGCCGTATTGCTGATGTTTTCTGCATCTTCCGTTCCCTCGGTTGTTTCGTGCTCTGGTAATTCCACATTTTCAATTGTACTGTTCTGCCTCTCCCCCAACGAAACAGGTTCCAATGTTTCTGACGCGGTAGGCATAAGCGTTATGTCTTCCTGAGTGTCATCTGGCGATGCTGTAGGTTTCTCTGCCACACCAAGAAAAGTGACGTTTCTGGACAGTACCAATTTTTCACCACACCAAATACGGTACGTGTCTTTTGTTCCAGGCTCGAATCCAACGAAATGACCTGGCTTACTTTTTGCATCCATTTTTCCAGTTGTCTCAGTTGGATTCTTAAGCACATAACACGTTTCACCAAATATGTGCATATTGGAAACATCCGGTTTCTGACCCAAAACTGCTTCGTAGGGTGTACGGCCATGAGGTTTGCAAGGCACACGGTTTCTGACAAGAGCACAATGTTCCACGGCAAAGTTCCAAAAACGTTTGTCCAGACCACCATCCAAGAGCACTGCGCGCACTTTTTCCAGAATTGTCCTGTTATATCGTTCTGCGTTTCCATTTTGCTGTGGAGTGTATGGTGCACTCGTCTGTTGCTGGATGCCATTTTCTTGTAGGAAGTTTTGTAGTTCTGCATTGAGAAATTCGGTTCCACGATCCGAACGCACAAACTTCACAGCATTTCCAGTTTGCTTCTCCATCATCCGAATCACCGTTTTGATGACAGCTGCTGCTTGTGATTTGTTGCAAATAGGTTTTGCAAACCCCAGTTTGCTCTTCTCGTCCAGAATGCTGACAATGTATTTTTCTCCGTTCTATCCAGCAGGCGTGATGGGTCCCATCAAATCCATATGCAACAATTCTCCAACATTTGCCAGATTTTCTTCATTTCCTTTGGGGATGGCAGATCTGGCTTGTTTGGCTTGAATGCACGTTTCACAGCTGTTTTTGGTCCACTTTAGATTGTCTGGTACACCTACCACGGTGTCGTGCACCTTTTCCATCTGGCCAAAATGAGCCAATTTTCTGTGCCACTCCATGGCTGAGAAAACATTTTCACTTTGTCCACAGATCACGTAAAGACCATTTTTCTGCACCGCACTGAGGACTTTCTGCTTGCCTTTCCAAATCGCACATTCCCCATTTTCAAAGTACACGTTGCATCCACGTTCCATCAGTTTTGGAACCGAGATTAAGTTCACCCGTAGTTCCGGACAAAACAACACCTTCTGCAATTCCACGTTTTCAGTAAGAGCAACGGTTCCAGATTGCTTGGCGTGCACTACTTCTCCATTTCCAACCAAGATGGACTGCGGCGATGCTTCTTGTGTCAGCGATGTAAACATCGCTTGTTGAGCGCAAACATGAGCGGTGGCGCCGCTGTCCACGATCCAGATGTTTTCCAAACAGTTTGCTTCTCCACATTCAAAAGCATAAGAGACCAGTGCAACCTTTTCATCCGTTTCCCTATCGTTTTTGGGTTGTTTCTGCAGATGTGGAGGCAATCCGTTCAGGTACCAGCATTTTTCGCGGCCATGTCCACTTCTGCCACAATAGCTGCAGGTAAACTTCGGGCGTCGGTTCTGCGTAGCGAAAGCAACCTGGCCTCTAGATGTCTCTCGCACGGTGATGGCACTTTCTGCCTGGAGAAGCTGATTCTGGATTTTGAGCATGTCTGTCTCTCCCAAGGTAGTTAGCATCTCTACCTTGTTGGCATATTTCTCCGGCAGGCCAGATAGGATCGCATCGATCAGATGGATCTCGGTCACCGACCCATCGATCGCGCGCAGGTTGGTGCAGATCTGCTTTCCACGCATGATGAAGCTCATCATGCTTTCCTCCGGTTTCTTGGTAAGTCCTGTTAACTCCTTGCGCAGGGTGAGACGGCGTGCGGCGGTTTGACCCGCGTGCATGTCCTCGAGCATTGTTCACACATGCTGGGCACTTTCGGAGTTCGCCACCAAATCCACATGCTCATTGCTCACACACAAGCACATGAGTGCCAATGCCTTTTCAGAGTGTTCACAGTCTTTGTTTGTGATAACATCACCAACTCCTTTGTTAATCAGTAGTGCTTTCATCCGATGTTTCCATATCGGAAAGCTCACGGAGTTCAGTTTTTCGAAGTTCACTCCTTCCATTTATTTTTGCTGTTTTTCTTGTTTTCTGTTTTGTTTCTTGGTTTTCTCCTGCTTCAAACGGGCTCCGATACTATGGAAGAAGTAGGGCGTTGACGTTGGATACGTTCGTGGGTTGCCACCTTCGTAGTTGTGTATTACATGCAAGAATGAGTGGTGAGTATCCCCACTCAATGGCGGCTTCATCGACCGCAGAGGACCTCTCAGTAAACCGGGATCGGTCCTCGTCGGTATCGTTCCCTGCAGGAATGGGCATCGCCCTTCGAGGACCCCAAGGGGGCCCCATACTCCTCGAAGGTACTCGACCGAAACTCGGTCGTGGTCCCTGAGGGATTCGACCTCCTAGGGACCAGGGCTTGAGCAGCCTCAACAAGAAGTATCCAGTTTGAGCGAGCAGGATGTTTTTGATGTGGTGGACCGAACGCCTCAGATGAAGACTCTGCCTTGCAAGTGGGTCTTCAAGGTAAAATACGACCAAGATGGGAACATCCAACGTTTCAAGGCTCGCCTGGTTGCCAAAGGATTCAAACAGGTTGCAGGCATTGATTTTGGTGAAACGTTTGCACCGGTGGCAAAACAAAGCACTTTACGTTTATTGTGGACCTTGGCTGCTAAACGAGACTGGGAAGTCGAAAACATTGACATCAAAACGGCTTTCCTCAACGGTGATCTGGACGAAGAAATCTACATGGATATGCCCCCTGGTTTTCAGCTGGATGGCAAAGTTTGGAAGTTGAAAAAGACCCTGTATGGTCTTAAACAAGCCCCACGTGCCTGGCACATCAAACTCACGGATGTTTTGGAAAAGCTTGGATTCAGATGCTCCACTGCAGATCCGGGCTTATACGTGGGTGAAGACATGTTGCTGATGGTCTACGTGGATGACCTGTTGCTTTGTGGAAATGGCAGATCAAAAGTGGAAAATGTCAAGCAATCCTTGCTGACCACCTTTGAAGGCAGAGACCTTGGGCCCACGGATCATTTTCTAGGAATCAAAATGGAACGTGATCGAAATGGAAAAAGGGTCTTTCTCAGTCAAGAGACCTACGTGAACAACTTGCTGGAAAGGTTCAGAATGGCAGATTGCTACAGTGTCTCTACGCCATTGGAACCTGGAACAAAATGGACCTCAGATGCAACAGCGACAGAATCCAACTTTCCATACCAGGAATTGGTTGGGTGTCTCATGTACCTTGCAGTGTCCACAAGACCAGACATAGCTTATGTGACCAATCGTCTGGCCCGCTATGTCTCTGCACCAACTAGCAATCACGTGGCCGTGGCCAAGAGGGTCCTGAAATACCTGAATGGCACAAAGGCAGTTGGTATCTTGCTGGGTGACAGCTCCCCAAGTTTGCTGGCAGGCTATTGTGATGCCAATTACGGAGGCTGTGAAGAAACCAGACGTAGCACAACTGGCTACGTGTTCACTTTGCACGGCAGTTTGGTTTCCTGGCAGACAAAATTGCAGAAAACAGTTGCTGTGTCCACGACGGAGGCCGAGTATATGGCTGCTGCTTCTGCAGCAAAAGAAGCTTTGTACCTGAGAAAGGTGTTGAATGATATTGGATTTGGGGCCCAATGCATCACCATTCATTGTGACAATCAAGGTGCTGTGAATTTGACGAAGAACGCTCTGACGGTGTCCCGTACGAAACACGTCGACATCGCCCATCATTTTGTGCGGAACCGCGTGAGTCGGGGAGAGCTGAAATTCCAGTACATCAGCACAAATGATCAGCTGGCCGATTTCCTGACCAAGGCCCTGGGGCCCACCAAGTTGCAAGTTGCATTGAAGACATTGGGCTTGTTGGAATACCAGGCCATGAGCAGGGGAGAGTGTTGAGGCTGCTCAAGCCCTGGTCCCTGGGAGGTCGAATCCCTTAGGGACCACGACCGAGTTTCGGTCGAGTACCTTCGAGGAGTATGGGGCCCCCTGTGGGTCCTCGAAGGGCGATGCCCATTCCTGCAGGGAACAATACCGACGAGGACCGATCCCGGTTTACTGAGAGGTCCTCTGCGGTCGATGAAGCCGCCATTGAGTGGGGATACTCACCACTCATTCTTGCATGTAATACACAACTACGAAGGTGGCAACCCACGAACGTATCCAAAGTCAACACCCTGCTTCTTACACTTCTTCCTGCAAGGCCAGTTTCCAATCATCGTGCTGGGGGCTACCTAAAGCCTCATCCAAAGTCAAAGGATCGGTCAAGCAAACATTTGCAGTCCAATATGGCTGTGGTGGACGACGTTCACGAAGTGGGTAGCGCCTTTCTTCAGCAGCCGTATTGCTCATGTTTTCTGCATCTTCCGTTCCCTCGGTTGTTTCGTGCTCTGGTAATTCCACATTTTCAATTGTACTGTTCTGCCTCTCCCCCAACGAAACAGGTTCCAATGTTTCTGACGCGGTAGGCATAAGCGTTATGTCTTCCTGAGTGTCATCTGGCGATGCTGTAGGTTTCTCTGCCACACCAAGAAAAGTGACGTTTCTGGACAGTACCAATTTTTCACCACACCAAATACGGTACGTGTCTTTTGTTCCAGGCTCGAATCCAACGAAATGACCTGGCTTACTTTTTGCATCCATTTTTCCAGTTGTCTCAGTTGGATTCTTAAGCACATAACACGTTTCACCAAATATGTGCATATTGGAAACATCCGGTTTCTGACCCAAAACTGCTTCGTAGGGTGTACGGCCATGAGGTTTGCAAGGCACACGGTTTCTGACAAGAGCACAATGTTCCACGGCAAAGTTCCAAAAACGTTTGTCCAGACCACCATCCAAGAGCACTGCGCGCACTTTTTCCAGAATTGTCCTGTTATATCGTTCTGCGTTTCCATTTTGCTGTGGAGTGTATGGTGCACTCGTCTGTTGCTGGATGCCATTTTCTTGTAGGAAGTTTTGTAGTTCTGCATTGAGAAATTCGGTTCCACGATCCGAACGCACAAACTTCACAGCATTTCCAGTTTGCTTCTCCATCATCCGAATCACCGTTTTGATGACAGCTGCTGCTTGTGATTTGTTGCAAATAGGTTTTGCAAACCCCAGTTTGCTCTTCTCGTCCAGAATGCTGACAATGTATTTTTCTCCGTTCTATCCAGCAGGCGTGATGGGTCCCATCAAATCCATATGCAACAATTCTCCAACATTTGCCAGATTTTCTTCATTTCCTTTGGGGATGGCAGATCTGGCTTGTTTGGCTTGAATGCACGTTTCACAGCTGTTTTTGGTCCACTTTAGATTGTCTGGTACACCTACCACGGTGTCGTGCACCTTTTCCATCTGGCCAAAATGAGCCAATTTTCTGTGCCACTCCATGGCTGAGAAAACATTTTCACTTTGTCCACAGATCACGTAAAGACCATTTTTCTGCACCGCACTGAGGACTTTCTGCTTGCCTTTCCAAATCGCACATTCCCCATTTTCAAAGTACACGTTGCATCCACGTTCCATCAGTTTTGGAACCGAGATTAAGTTCACCCGTAGTTCCGGACAAAACAACACCTTCTGCAATTCCACGTTTTCAGTAAGAGCAACGGTTCCAGATTGCTTGGCGTGCACTACTTCTCCATTTCCAACCAAGATGGACTGCGGCGATGCTTCTTGTGTCAGCGATGTAAACATCGCTTGTTGAGCGCAAACATGAGCGGTGGCGCCGCTGTCCACGATCCAGATGTTTTCCAAACAGTTTGCTTCTCCACATTCAAAAGCATAAGAGACCAGTGCAACCTTTTCATCCGTTTCCCTATCGTTTTTGGGTTGTTTCTGCAGATGTGGAGGCAATCCGTTCAGGTACCAGCATTTTTCGCGGCCATGTCCACTTCTGCCACAATAGCTGCAGGTAAACTTCGGGCGTCGGTTCTGCGTAGCGAAAGCAACCTGGCCTCTAGATGTCTCTCGCACGGTGATGGCACTTTCTGCCTGGAGAAGCTGATTCTGGATTTTGAGCATGTCTGTCTCTCCCAAGGTAGTTAGCATCTCTACCTTGTTGGCATATTTCTCCGGCAGGCCAGATAGGATCGCATCGATCAGATGGATCTCGGTCACCGACCCATCGATCGCGCGCAGGTTGGTGCAGATCTGCTTTCCACGCATGATGAAGCTCATCATGCTTTCCTCCGGTTTCTTGGTAAGTCCTGTTAACTCCTTGCGCAGGGTGAGACGGCGTGCGGCGGTTTGACCCGCGTGCATGTCCTCGAGCATTGTTCACACATGCTGGGCACTTTCGGAGTTCGCCACCAAATCCACATGCTCATTGCTCACACACAAGCACATGAGTGCCAATGCCTTTTCAGAGTGTTCACAGTCTTTGTTTGTGATAACATCACCAACTCCTTTGTTAATCAGTAGTGCTTTCATCCGATGTTTCCATATCGGAAAGCTCACGGAGTTCAGTTTTTCGAAGTTCACTCCTTCCATTTATTTTTGCTGTTTTTCTTGTTTTCTGTTTTGTTTCTTGGTTTTCTCCTGCTTCAAACGGGCTCCGATACTATGGAAGAAGTAGGGCGTTGACGTTGGATACGTTCGTGGGTTGCCACCTTCGTAGTTGTGTATTACATGCAAGAATGAGTGGTGAGTATCCCCACTCAATGGCGGCTTCATCGACCGCAGAGGACCTCTCAGTAAACCGGGATCGGTCCTCGTCGGTATCGTTCCCTGCAGGAATGGGCATCGCCCTTCGAGGACCCCAAGGGGGCCCCATACTCCTCGAAGGTACTCGACCGAAACTCGGTCGTGGTCCCTGAGGGATTCGACCTCCTAGGGACCAGGGCTTGAGCAGCCTCAACAAGAAGTATCCAGTTTGAGCGAGCAGGATGTTTTTGATGTGGTGGACCGAACGCCTCAGATGAAGACTCTGCCTTGCAAGTGGGTCTTCAAGGTAAAATACGACCAAGATGGGAACATCCAACGTTTCAAGGCTCGCCTGGTTGCCAAAGGATTCAAACAGGTTGCAGGCATTGATTTTGGTGAAACGTTTGCACCGGTGGCAAAACAAAGCACTTTACGTTTATTGTGGACCTTGGCTGCTAAACGAGACTGGGAAGTCGAAAACATTGACATCAAAACGGCTTTCCTCAACGGTGATCTGGACGAAGAAATCTACATGGATATGCCCCCTGGTTTTCAGCTGGATGGCAAAGTTTGGAAGTTGAAAAAGACCCTGTATGGTCTTAAACAAGCCCCACGTGCCTGGCACATCAAACTCACGGATGTTTTGGAAAAGCTTGGATTCAGATGCTCCACTGCAGATCCGGGCTTATACGTGGGTGAAGACATGTTGCTGATGGTCTACGTGGATGACCTGTTGCTTTGTGGAAATGGCAGATCAAAAGTGGAAAATGTCAAGCAATCCTTGCTGACCACCTTTGAAGGCAGAGACCTTGGGCCCACGGATCATTTTCTAGGAATCAAAATGGAACGTGATCGAAATGGAAAAAGGGTCTTTCTCAGTCAAGAGACCTACGTGAACAACTTGCTGGAAAGGTTCAGAATGGCAGATTGCTACAGTGTCTCTACGCCATTGGAACCTGGAACAAAATGGACCTCAGATGCAACAGCGACAGAATCCAACTTTCCATACCAGGAATTGGTTGGGTGTCTCATGTACCTTGCAGTGTCCACAAGACCAGACATAGCTTATGTGACCAATCGTCTGGCCCGCTATGTCTCTGCACCAACTAGCAATCACGTGGCCGTGGCCAAGAGGGTCCTGAAATACCTGAATGGCACAAAGGCAGTTGGTATCTTGCTGGGTGACAGCTCCCCAAGTTTGCTGGAAGGCTATTGTGATGCCAATTACGGAGGCTGTGAAGAAACCAGACGTAGCACAACTGGCTACGTGTTCACTTTGCACGGCAGTTTGGTTTCCTGGCAGACAAAATTGCAGAAAACAGTTGCTGTGTCCACGACGGAGGCCGAGTATATGGCTGCTGCTTCTGCAGCAAAAGAAGCTTTGTACCTGAGAAAGGTGTTGAATGATATTGGATTTGGGGCCCAATGCATCACCATTCATTGTGACAATCAAGGTGCTGTGAATTTGACGAAGAACGCTCTGACGGTGTCCCGTACGAAACACGTCGACATCGCCCATCATTTTGTGCGGAACCGCGTGAGTCGGGGAGAGCTGAAATTCCAGTACATCAGCACAAATGACCAGCTGGCCGATTTTCTGACCAAGGCCCTGGGGCCCACCAAGTTGCAAGTTGCATTGAAGACATTGGGCTTGTTGGAATACCAGGCCATGAGCAGGGGAGAGTGTTGAGGCTGCTCAAGCCCTGGTCCCTGGGAGGTCGAATCCCTTAGGGACCACGACCGAGTTTCGGTCGAGTACCTTCGAGGAGTATGGGGCCCCCTGTGGGTCCTCGAAGGGCGATGCCCATTCCTGCAGGGAACAATACCGACGAGGACCGATCCCGGTTTACTGAGAGGTCCTCTGCGGTCGATGAAGCCGCCATTGAGTGGGGATACTCACCACTCATTCTTGCATGTAATACACAACTACGAAGGTGGCAACCCACGAACGTATCCAAAGTCAACACCCTGCTTCTTACACTTCTTCCTGCAAGGCCAGTTTCCAATCATCGTGCTGGGGGCTACCTAAAGCCTCATCCAAAGTCAAAGGATCGGTCAAGCAAACATTTGCAGTCCAATATGGCTGTGGTGGACGACGTTCACGAAGTGGGTAGCGCCTTTCTTCAGCAGCCGTATTGCTGATGTTTTCTGCATCTTCCGTTCCCTCGGTTGTTTCGTGCTCTGGTAATTCCACATTTTCAATTGTACTGTTCTGCCTCTCCCCCAACGAAACAGGTTCCAATGTTTCTGACGCGGTAGGCATAAGCGTTATGTCTTCCTGAGTGTCATCTGGCGATGCTGTAGGTTTCTCTGCCACACCAAGAAAAGTGACGTTTCTGGACAGTACCAATTTTTCACCACACCAAATACGGTACGTGTCTTTTGTTCCAGGCTCGAATCCAACGAAATGACCTGGCTTACTTTTTGCATCCATTTTTCCAGTTGTCTCAGTTGGATTCTTAAGCACATAACACGTTTCACCAAATATGTGCATATTGGAAACATCCGGTTTCTGACCCAAAACTGCTTCGTAGGGTGTACGGCCATGAGGTTGGCAAGGCACACGGTTTCTGACAAGAGCACAATGTTCCACGGCAAAGTTCCAAAAACGTTTGTCCAGACCACCATCCAAGAGCACTGCGCGCACTTTTTCCAGAATTGTCCTGTTATATCGTTCTGCGTTTCCATTTTGCTGTGGAGTGTATGGTGCACTCGTCTGTTGCTGGATGCCATTTTCTTGTAGGAAGTTTTGTAGTTCTGCATTGAGAAATTCGGTTCCACGATCCGAACGCACAAACTTCACAGCATTTCCAGTTTGCTTCTCCATCATCCGAATCACCGTTTTGATGACAGCTGCTGCTTGTGATTTGTTGCAAATAGGTTTTGCAAACCCCAGTTTGCTCTTCTCGTCCAGAATGCTGACAATGTATTTTTCTCCGTTCTATCCAGCAGGCGTGATGGGTCCCATCAAATCCATATGCAACAATTCTCCAACATTTGCCAGATTTTCTTCATTTCCTTTGGGGATGGCAGATCTGGCTTGTTTGGCTTGAATGCACGTTTCACAGCTGTTTTTGGTCCACTTTAGATTGTCTGGTACACCTACCACGGTGTCGTGCACCTTTTCCATCTGGCCAAAATGAGCCAATTTTCTGTGCCACTCCATGGCTGAGAAAACATTTTCACTTTGTCCACAGATCACGTAAAGACCATTTTTCTGCACCGCACTGAGGACTTTCTGCTTGCCTTTCCAAATCGCACATTCCCCATTTTCAAAGTACACGTTGCATCCACGTTCCATCAGTTTTGGAACCGAGATTAAGTTCACCCGTAGTTCCGGACAAAACAACACCTTCTGCAATTCCACGTTTTCAGTAAGAGCAACGGTTCCAGATTGCTTGGCGTGCACTACTTCTCCATTTCCAACCAAGATGGACTGCGGCGATGCTTCTTGTGTCAGCGATGTAAACATCGCTTGTTGAGCGCAAACATGAGCGGTGGCGCCGCTGTCCACGATCCAGATGTTTTCCAAACAGTTTGCTTCTCCACATTCAAAAGCATAAGAGACCAGTGCAACCTTTTCATCCGTTTCCCTATCGTTTTTGGGTTGTTTCTGCAGATGTGGAGGCAATCCGTTCAGGTACCAGCATTTTTCGCGGCCATGTCCACTTCTGCCACAATAGCTGCAGGTAAACTTCGGGCGTCGGTTCTGCGTAGCGAAAGCAACCTGGCCTCTAGATGTCTCTCGCACGGTGATGGCACTTTCTGCCTGGAGAAGCTGATTCTGGATTTTGAGCATGTCTGTCTCTCCCAAGGTAGTTAGCATCTCTACCTTGTTGGCATATTTCTCCGGCAGGCCAGATAGGATCGCATCGATCAGATGGATCTCGGTCACCGACCCATCGATCGCGCGCAGGTTGGTGCAGATCTGCTTTCCACGCATGATGAAGCTCATCATGCTTTCCTCCGGTTTCTTGGTAAGTCCTGTTAACTCCTTGCGCAGGGTGAGACGGCGTGCGGCGGTTTGACCCGCGTGCATGTCCTCGAGCATTGTTCACACATGCTGGGCACTTTCGGAGTTCGCCACCAAATCCACATGCTCATTGCTCACACACAAGCACATGAGTGCCAATGCCTTTTCAGAGTGTTCACAGTCTTTGTTTGTGATAACATCACCAACTCCTTTGTTAATCAGTAGTGCTTTCATCCGATGTTTCCATATCGGAAAGTTCACGGAGTTCAGTTTTTCGAAGTTCACTCCTTCCATTTATTTTTGCTGTTTTTCTTGTTTTCTGTTTTGTTTCTTGGTTTTCTCCTGCTTCAAACGGGCTCCGATACTATGGAAGAAGTAGGGCGTTGACGTTGGATACGTTCGTGGGTTGCCACCTTCGTAGTTGTGTATTACATGCAAGAATGAGTGGTGAGTATCCCCACTCAATGGCGGCTTCATCGACCGCAGAGGACCTCTCAGTAAACCGGGATCGGTCCTCGTCGGTATCGTTCCCTGCAGGAATGGGCATCGCCCTTCGAGGACCCCAAGGGGGCCCCATACTCCTCGAAGGTACTCGACCGAAACTCGGTCGTGGTCCCTAAGGGATTCGACCTCCTAGGGACCAGGGCTTGAGCAGCCATAACACTAATTTAGGGAATCGTGTGTTGGATTAACTTCATTGTCTGTGCTGCTCGCCTACCGGTCGTTTCGACTTCGTACTCCTCCGCGAAAATTGGCAAGAATCGATCTTCAAACATCCCAAGTGTTTACATCTTGTGATGTTATGAAATTGATTTCTGCTTTGGCACTGACAAGAAGCGAGAAGCAATTATTAGAACTGTTCTATTTGGTCTTCAGCGGTCGATGGCGTCTTCTTTTGTACCTGACAATGACCTTTCGTTTTCTAGCTTAATGCAGTAGTGTAGATTGTTCCAATCGAAATCCATGTAAGTCGAGCAACCAATGTTTGATTCGCCTGCAGTTGTCATCACCCCATCATTCTAACCCGTTAAGGCTTTCACCTTGAGTACATCTGCAATGTTGGTCTTTTAGACATTGTTACAGATTTGAATGTGTATTTTGCCTCTTTCAATGAAATGTTTTATTTCACTCTCCACCATGGCTTATTGACGAAGAATCTCCTTTCGCAATCTTCCTCCGACATGCAAATTTGATACACTGACAAACTTGTATGCGCTCATACTGCTTACATGCAACCAACGTTAAATTGATTAAACCACAACCATGAATATCGAAGCGCTAGTTTTGATTAACTCCATCTCTCGCTGAATAGTTTACCGGAAGGTAACTGCCTTCGGTGCAAGGACAACACAAAGTTTTGTCATGGACCTTCCCAAAGGCTCTTGCTAGGTCGGTGCGCCTTTTAACTTCGAAGCGTATGCCACTCGGTCCAGGTGCAAAGGCTTGCACACTGTGGGGAACCTAGCATGTATATTGAGCACTGCTACATGTTTCTTTGTACTTCGAAACGAAAGTTGAAAGTTACGGCTCTGGGTCGGACCAGACAACTTGGTTTCGATATTTTTTCCTTTCACAAGTCTCTTGTGCTGCTTTCATATGTAAATGAGTGTCTTTTCTATTTCGTTAACATACATAGCTCTTCTTCCTTACATGTTCGTGATGTTTGATGGAAACGTATCATGTTTTCACTCAGCACTGTTATTTTGAATTGTTCTCATAATCCACCATCCTTTGAGTCGCATACATGTATCGTGTGGAGTTCCGATGCCAGCGTTTGAAGTTGGATGCTTCGTCGTTTGGCTTTTTGTCATTCCCCTGCCTCTTTCGTTCTAAATATCGTTATTGAAATCGAAGACCATGACAAACACTCCCATACGTCTTGGATGTGATGTCCATTCACGAGAAATTTGTGGTCGTATCCTTTTCCATTTCGATGTTGGCCAATGCAAAGGTTGCGTTTTCATTTCTGCAAACGTCGTCCCTTCTAGGCGCAACCTTGCACAAGTGATCAACAATGCAACTGTGCATCAAACATCGCCCCTTCAACGTGGGACTATGATTTGTTCATGTCAACATTTGTCATCCATATTTATCTTGGAGCGTGGAACGTGGATGGTGCACGGCAACGATAGAAGGCATCACGACGAGTTGGTTGGAAAATTTCAGACAACCATTTTGTTTGTTTCTTGATTGCATTCGACAAGAGGCATTGATCCTAGCCGTCTTGTGGGACTTTCAACTTGTTGGCCAAGATTGCTAGTGACATAGAGGCAAACCGGAGGTCCAAAGATTGAATTCGCTAGCACAACTCCTTTCTTGTGAAAATTTTAGTCAGAAGATTTTCTTTCGATGTCCGCCTTTTCCCGGAGCCAAATCACTCGACTTGGACTCCTCTACGACAGCAAGTGTGTGGAGGGGATATCTCCCTCATGAACGAGTTTCCTCACCCGATGCAAAAACGGTGATTCGTCCGCGTCGACATTCGCTTCTCACCTCATCAAGGGTTGCACGTTTCACAAACAAGTCATCGTCGAAATCACGTGCAACTAAATTTTAGGCACGAACGGCACGAGAAGGTCAATCGTCCTTATTGATCATGACGGAAGTAGAACAATGAACGGCCGCACGGTGTGTTGGACAGTTTGCAAGGAAAGAAAGCAAAGACTTTATTCACTTGCTTCGGAAAATCGAAATTAGGATGTTTAGGACTTCCTAGAAATGGACGGAGGGTACTAACATGTTCGACAAGTTTGCAATTGATGGTAACACTCCCGAGCCTCTAACATGCGTATTCCTTCGTGAGAACGAGGGTCGTAGTTACGGGGGAAGTAAACATGTCGATCGCCATGTCAACAACTCTTCGAATCTAAAACGAAGGACGACGTTCTAAGAAAGTCCCTCGTAATGATAGTTGTAGCATACCGTGACATTGATTCTGGATGTTGCCTTCACTCGGTGAAAGAGTATAGTAGCCGCGATAGGTGTTGCCTCTTCATGTCTATGCCTATCCACGTAGTTTCGATTTGCAAGCAGAGTCTTCTAGCATTTGCGGGTCCCTTCACAACGTCCGAAACCGTTGTGGTTTATGTTGGCGACATGTTGCGGGTGGAAGTCCAGCTCGTTCGGCCAATGTGGGTGTTGAATCCCCACGCTCTTGGAAGCCTTGCTCGACTTCGTTCTTGCGATTTTTTACCGTTTCCTCTCTTGTATAGCCTCCTAGCCTCGAAGCCCAATTCCAACTTAGATGCTCTCGCACTGGACACAAGACAGGCTAAGACGCTTTCACCTCCACCTCAAACCTGTTCTTTTGTTAATTTCGAATCCAGAAGGCTGACGCCTAATACATTTCTCTCACATACCACTAGGAAGTGGGGTCCATGTGCAATCAAGTCCACGACGCAATTCTCTCGTGATGCGTTGATGGGTTGCATCCGTAGGAAAGGTTCCATCTCGTATTGGTCGCTACAATGTCTTGCCCTCCTTGTACCTCCCACATGCCATGGGAAAAAAGTCCACTACCACTCCGTTACGCTCCCCAGAAGACCTCATCCGCAGCAAACCGTAGTAGTTGCCCTAGCGAGTTCCTCTCTATGCGGCGCACGGAGTGGGAGGCATCCTTCGGCATTAGAGAGACCTTGCTCAAGGGACGACACAATGGAGGATCCACTCCAAAGAGTCCTCCCTTAGACTGAACCAGGTGCATTCGTGGATTCCCATTTGCGTAGTCTTTTCGTGGATTCCAACGATTTTAAAGGAGGACGAAGCATTCGACGTGTCTACCGTTTGTAGCAAAAGCCCGTATTTTGTGACTCAAATCATTCGACATCGCTTCGTTGGGGATGAATGACTTTGGTTGCATGGCCTTGTGCGGCCCCCGAAAAAGTATGTTGAGCTCGGAGAACGTTTTGATGTTCTATTTGAGAGCGTCTCCTCCCTTGCGATTGCCATGGGCGAACCCGCAATCCACTTTCTCCATGGATAGGACTGAACTCTCGCAACATGCAACTTTGCCAAGGACCGGCTCTAGCGAGTCATTCCCACGTGCTTTCCCACACACCTCGAGACAACTTTTACTATCGGGCAAGCTCCACGTTCGCGTCTTTTGTTACGGTAGACACTTTGTCCTTTCGAGCTAGCTACGAAAAGAAGAAAGGAAAATGCCTTGGCGATCGTGTTCTCCAAGCACCTTTTTCTAGCACGAGCGGGCGGTTTTTGACGCCATAGTACACATGACATTCAAATCACCCAAGTTCGGCTTGTTTTCTCTTGTCTTAGTCGCCGGTAACGAGCGTCATGATGGACTGTGTTCCCATTCCCCAGAGTGATTGTGTGCATCTCGAGCAAGACATTTTCAAGCAACTTTGGGACTCACTCCGATCACGTCCACGATACTGTTGCATCCCTTGACAAGTAAGGCGTTGTCCTTGTTTGTTGTACGCCGGCAAGGAGGAGGACGGTGCGTCGACATTGTCTCATGGATTGCGGAGCTTGTCCAGGCACGAGCGACATGCTCATTCAAAGTGGAATGGCAAAGACGACGTGTGCCTTCCTCGTTTGCTCGAGTCCTCGCAACTTGCAAATCCTTTGCGGGGGTGAGGGACGCGTATTTCCTTCACTTATGCGTGGGGCAACCGACTTTCGAAACGAACGTGTCTTCAAGCCCACCGGCGTCGCTACTTTTCCTGCAAATCATTTCCTCCTTCAAAATTCTCGACGTGCGGGTCCACCCCGGGAACTTCAAGCACATTCCCCTCGCAAGCAGCTGAAGGGTCGCAAACGTCCGTTTTTTCTTTCCCAAGGAGGAGCCGTTCGAAGCAACGCCGTCCCCCAACAATGTTCTTGCACGAGTGCAAGAGGCAAAAGAGAATTCCGCAAGGAACCCATGGACAATTGGTTAGCTTCCCGTTTGGGTTCGTCCATTGCTGGGCGTTCTACATCAAGAAACTTCACTCTCTGTCATTGATCTCGCTATCGCTCACGTGTCAAAGGCTTTGGTATCTTCGCGTCGAATTCCACGGCAAATTTTCAAACCCCCATCTGCACGGACCATGCACTTGTCGCTCGCAACCCGCTTGTCAACCTTCGCATGCGTCACGAAACGAAACGCAAGCATTCCCTCGCGTTCCAAAGGAACCTCTTTCTTTCATCCCCCTCGGTTTTGGCCGCTTCTTCCCCTCGAGGGATTGGTTCACGGCTCGTAGCCATTCATGCCGGGACGGCGCGATTCGAAGGTGCTCGACGGACGAACGCACGGCGCACGGAGTAGGGTTCGATTTCGAATCAAGGAAAGTTCGGCCGATCGTTCCCCCTGCTCGAAGCGGGCACCGAGAGTTTTGGGCGGAGCGACGAGCTCCGACGGCAACGGTGCGAGAGGTCGATCGCACTGACCTGGCAAGAAGGTTTGCATGACGGTTTCCTCATGGGTTCCCATTCGTGGCCTTGGTCATGCAGCTCGAGTTTCCGCCTGGATGTACGGTGCCAGCGTGAGCCCCACGTCCTCGTTCCACGAAAGATGGACGAGGGCAACAACCCCGATTCTTGCGACGATCTCCCGTCATCGCGTGCGTAATCTTCCACGGATCTTCCCTAGAGCATGACGACGCACGTTCGCGGAAGGTCTTGCGATCTGATTTTTTTTCCACAAGCATGGTATGCTTCATGCATCGTTTTCGTTCGTGCGGGAAAGGCGGCAGCGCGGGGTTGGAGTTCGGAGAGGGGGCGAATCGGGCGCGACGAAAGACCGATCCCTCGGGATCGTTCCTTGCGGCTTTCGATCCGATGCAAGGGACGAATGGGCATGGACGGGCGGGAGCGTTTTTGGGTCGCGGAGGTGCGTTGCACGAGGGCGTGTCTTCTCTCTCGCATCCCCGTGGGCGTGCGGGGACGACGCGTGCTCGGACACCCGTCCCTTGCGATGGCCTCGTTCCCTCGTTTCCGACCCTGCGATTCGTCGTCCCTCCATGGGTCCGTGTCTCGCGTCGTACCGTTCCGATCCCTCCCACGTGGGTCGGGCCGGGTCGCGCCATCTCGCGCGGGAAGGTTGGCGTTTTTCTCTTCTTCCCGCGGTCGTGCGCGCGTCCGTGCGCGTCCCTCCCCTCCCCGTTCCCCACCCAATCGCGTCCCCGCACGAGGGGGGGGGGTCGTGGGACGCGTGCACGATCCTCCACGGATGTCCACCGTGGGATGGATCCGTCCGGGCGGTTCCCTCGTGCGATGGAGGGTCTCCTTCGGGATGGGGGTGGGAAGAAGGACTTTCGTTCCGACACGTAACCTCTTCCTCCGACGTCGATCGGGAGGGGGGGGATGGAGGTGGCCATGGATCGTATCTCCCCCAACCCCTCCCCTTCCGTCCCTTTGGTCCCCTCCCTTTTCGAAAGGAAGGGGAGGGGCGACGAAGCCTCTTCCTGGACACGTCTCGGGGAAGAGGGGAAGAGGGGAAGAGACGTGGACGTCGATTGGATGGAAAGGAAGCCATCCGGAGCATGAGCGATGCAGTGGACGCGTTCAAGTCCTTGGTGGGTGGAAGGGACGCCACCAAGGACAACCCGAAGAAAGGTGGGGTGCGAAAGGGACGGGACCACGAACGCAAGCGGGCACGGGTCCAGGATCGAGGAAGAACCCATCCTTTCCTCGTCCGGTTCGCGGAACCAGGACGGACGATCGGACGATCCGATCCCGCGGAGGACGAACGGAGCTGACCTTGGAAACGAACGGGACGCGATGCAGACAAGCTGGAAGAGACGAAACGCGCCGAACGCGAAAGGCACGAAGCGCACAAGGAAGTCCTGGAGCACGAGAAGCAGGTGCGGAAGGAAAAGGAGAGAGAGGAGCTCCACGAGGCCAAGATGAAACGGATCCAGCACGGACACGGGAAGCTCCGAGAAAAGGAGGTCAAGGAACTCCACGAGAGAGAGGTGCGCAAGCAGCACGGCCAGCAGGACTGAGCCCGGCCTTGTCGGACGGAAGGAGAACCTGCTTCGCCGGGACCAAGCTCCAGAAACGACGTCCCGGTCCTCTGCAGGAGCAATCCTAGGATCGTCCTCCCGTCCGCGGAGGTCGCAAGTAACGTCGAATTGCCGCGCGTTCCAACCGCCTTCGACGAAAGGAACGACGGTCTCCTTTTGGCCTTGCTTGGGATCGTCCATGCGAACCCTTTTCCACGTCGGACCTTCTCCTCCGTCGGTCCGGTTCGCCTCGTCCGCCGCGTCCCTGGTGGGCGTCGGACGTGACGGAAGCGAAGCTTCGCGATCGGATCTCCATCGCGTTCTTTCGTCCACAAGGGCAGGTTCCTTCCTTTTCACACGAGCGCCCAACACTTGTTCCCGCTACGCGTGGGAGGAGAGTGCGACACCGCGGTGCCTTCCTCGGACGTCTTGGCGGTGCGCCGTTCGGGACGGTCCTCGCCTCGCCTCGCCTTGCCTCGTCCTTCCTCGCATCCCGCGACGGATCCATCCCTTCTTTCGACCTCACCGCGGGGAACGGCGTGGCGCCTGGAACGCGAGAGGACCGTTCTCCCACGTCTCGACGTTCCGTTCCACGTCTT
Organism: Picocystis sp. L7; assembly: GCA_020975725.1. NCBI lineage: Eukaryota > Viridiplantae > Chlorophyta > Picocystophyceae > Picocystales > Picocystaceae > Picocystis > Picocystis sp. L7. The sequence continues at coordinate 129,959 of QXJR01000024.1, read as the reverse complement.
CCTCTTCATCCTCCCGGATGGCGTTGTACCTCGACCTCCATCCCTTTCGACCTGTTCCGGTGTCTCCAGGAAGGATCGAAGGTCTGTCCTGCTTGTGTTGTGTGGATGTGGATGTGGATGTGTTGTGTGGATGTGGATGTGGATGTGGATGTGGATGTGGATGTGGATGTGGATGTGTTGTGTGGATGTGGATGTGGTGTGGACCACACACCCGTCGTCTCGGATCCTCCCTTCCCTCTCTGCTCTCTGCTTTCCCTCCCATTCCTTCTCGCTTTCGTCTTGGCTCCCTAACTCCTCTTCCTCTTCCCTCGGGTGGTGATCGGGAAAGGAAAGGAATGGAAAGGGAGAGGGAGAGGGAAGGAAAGGGAGAGGAAAGAGGGGTTTTGGGGATCGTCCTGGGATCGACGGGGATGAGGACGACGACGATGGGCACGAACGTGCGGATCGCAACGGTTTCGTGCGAACGCGTGCGTGCTGCTCGGAGGGGAAGGAGGACGAGGACGAGTCAGGCGGATCCCAGGGGAGACGGACGTCCTCGTCCCAAGAGGGACGCCGCGATCGCGGCGGGTTGGAGCGGCCTGTCCACCGCGCCGTGGACCGCGGATCAGATCGCAGGGATGGCCGTGGGCGTGGGACTCGTCGCACTCGCAGCAGCGGCGTGGAAAGCGGACCGATGGGTGGCGCAGGAACAAAGGAAACAGCTCGGACTGTGTCCTCGCTGCGGCGGCGTGGGTTGCGAAGCGTGTCGGAACGAAACCGTCGTCCAAGAGACCCACCAAGACGTCCCGTGATGCCGAAAGGTGCGCGTCCGACGGGGTCGCAACCGATTCGCAGGATCGGAAGCGCACGCGAGAAGAAGGAGAAGGAGAAGCCTTCCGATCCAGGCCGGTGGCGTCGATCGCGTCTCTCGGATCGGAAAAAGGATCGCCTCTCGCGTGGATCGAAGCCATCGAACGCAAGGACGTACGATCCTTCGCGAGGGTGCGCCTTCGTGTCGAAAGGATGGGATTTTGGCTCGGCGCTGTTGCCCGCGCCTCCGACCTCTCCGTCGCACGAACGCACGCACGCACGCAGGACGTGGATCCTGGAGGTTGGGCGAGGCGGTCGTGCACGAAGCATCGATGCGCCGAGTTCGGATGGATCGTCCGTCGGCGAGGGGCGGGAATGCCTGCACGCCTATTCGGTCGATACGGGAACCGTTCGTTCTCCGATCGACCCTTCGCCACTCGCGTGGTCACGCCGGTCGAGGGCACACCGTAACGCGCACGTCCAAGGAAGCGCAGGATCCACTTTCCCTTTTTCCCCTCTTTTTTTCCTTCTGCGTGGACGAAGGCGAAGGCGTGCGAATCGACGCGAACGTGCGCCTTTCGGATGTGGATGGAAAGGGAAGGGATCTACCACCTTGGACGTGGGCGACGAAGCGAGGACGTTTCGACGAGGCGGGACGTACCGCGCGTTCGCCCATCGCGACGAGCCGCGCGTCCCGGTCCTTGCCATCCCCGTCGGATCCCAGGCGAAAAAGGTGGAGCGAATCCGCGGTCCTTCACCTTCGCCGTATCTTCCCTCGCCGCGCCATCCCGCGCGTGGCCTCCAACGTGCCGTCGCGTGCGTCGCGATGGGGGTTGCTTCGCGTGTGTGGCTCGCATCGGTGTTGTTGTTGTGGTTGCTCCTCGTGCGATGGTCGATGTCTTCGTCCTGGGTGGTGGTGGCGTCTCGAGTCCTCTCCGTTCCACCGTCGGAAGGACGTGAGGATTCGAATCGCGTCCGAGGCCTCGACCCCTTCCGTGCGCGCCATTCCTGGTCTCGCATGGTTGGATGGGTTTGGGTTTGGTGGAGGAGAGAGGTCCATGGGAGGGTGGTTGGATGGGAACGTGGTTTCCTTCCCCTTTTCCTTTCCTTTTGGATGACGCGGGTGGCGTTCGGATGGGCGACTCCCTCCACTCTCCCTCTCCTCCGTGGGCGCCATCCTTGGCCTCGTTCCTCCCTCTCTCTACCTCCATCCATCCCCCTCCTCCCCAACGCCATCGATCCATCCATCACCCTCCATCCATCTCCATCCCAACCCAAACCCATTTCCAAACCCAACCCCGTCATCCTCCGTCTTCATGGGGAAGGGGAAGAGAACAGAAGAGGAAGGGGAAGGAACAGAAGGAACAGAAGAGAAGGAACAGAAGGAAGAGAAGGGGTAGAAAGAAGAAGAAGAAGAGAAGTGAAGGAAGAAGAAGGAAGAGAAGGAAGAGAGAAGCCACAGCAGCAACGGCAGGAAGGGGGGGGCACCCCTGTGCCACTTTTTTTGGTGGGCTGTGGGGGTACTTCTGCGTTTCCCACCGCCTTGGCCGGGGGCGGCCGATCCAGGCTCAGAGTCTTCGATCAAAGTTGTTCTACGTTTTACGGTGCATCTTTTCGACCGATGACACATGTCCCGAAACGATCTTCCCTGCACGCCTCGGAGCCTTCCCGTGTGGGCAGGCGCGTGGGTCCGTTGGGGTCCCATCTACTAGCGGTCGACGAGTTCGACTTCAAACCTCTGTATCTTCGTAATGACGTGTTGGATTGACTTGTAAGTACTGTCGTTCGATAGATCTTGTTGCGTTCTTTTGAATGATGTCCTTGGCATGCTCTGAAACGGCCTGTGCGCGATTGTAGAGACCGACATAGGCATGCACCTCGAACAAGGTCCGCCTGACCGGCGCAAAGGGAAGATTTGGATCACATCTCCCCAACCACGCTCGGGAAGGGGGCGAAACAAGTCCTCAAAGAAAGAACGGAAGCGGTTTCACGGACGAGAGAAGAGAAGCGCACTCAATCGGCGTGACGGGCGTCCTCCGACGCATTCCCATCTGTGGTCCCAAACAGCCCAAATTGGCCTGGGTTTCAAAAGTCGCGAGAGTGAACCCGCACGAGTTCGATGTCAGGGGCGTGAATCCTGCACGCGAGACCCACACCACCGGAAAGAGCATCGAAAATCATGCTGAGGGAGGCCAAGCACGTGCGGAATGGACCACGAGGCGGCACGTGACCCTCTCGGACTCACACGCCCAAAAAGTGGCACAAGGGTGGGGGGGGGGTTCGAGTGGCGGAGAGGTGGGATCCGGACGGGCACACGTCCATGTCGCGTCTCGTCTCCACGACGCGTGGATCGCGTCCATCCTTCCTTCGCACGCGATGTCGAGGCCAGGCGAGGTGGGGAGGGTGGTGGAAGACCCACCACGTCGAACCCGACACTCCCGACGGATCTTTCCAAGGAAGAACGAAAGGACGGGACGGCGTGGACGGGAAGGATCCGCGGAGTTGGAAATCAAGCGTAGCAAGGGAAGGTCCCGCTTCCACGAAGGTGACGTACGTGGTGGTCACGCGTGGATCGGATTCGCTCTCCTACGCTTCCCACCGCGCCTTGGAAGAGGCGGACGTGGTGTACCAAGACGAAGGAGAAGGAACGGAAGAAGTAGGAACGGCGGTGGAACGCATCCACCTCGCTCGGACGTCCAAGAAGAAGGAGGAAAAGGAGATCGAGGAGGAAGGAACAGGCGCGTGGATCCAAGACGCGATCCGGAGAGCGTCCCAAGGACAGCGCGTGGTGCGCCTCCTGAACCTCGGAGGTCGCGTCGAAGCCAGCGGAGAGGGATGGCGGACGAGGTGGACGGAAGAGATCCGCGTTTTGCGTCGCCACGGGATCCAAGCCGTCCTCCTGCCGTGGGTGGACGACGCCAACCTCGCGCGCGCCGCCGCGTGGATCGCCGACGCACAAGCACCGCACGTCGAATTGGATTGGAAAGGACGCGATCGTTCCGAGCTGTGGAACGCAGAACCGCGCCTGATGCAACAGCTGGAGATGTGCCAGGCGTCCGACCACGTGCTCGTCCACCTGATGGGCAGAGATGGGATCGGGTTCGCCGTCGACGCGCTGCTGCAAAGAGCCAACAAGCGACCGGAACAACCGGCGCTGCTGGTGACCATGCCCACACCCGATCGCCAGGGAACCGTCCGATGGTGCGCCGCCGCACTGCAACACATGGAAGAGGCATCGGCACAAATGCTGCCAGGGGAAGAGGTGGGAGACGCCCTCCTGCTCCTGGGCGATGTCGTCCAAGCCACGGATGGATTGCGGGCACAATCGAGCGTGACCCCCGGAGAACCGGGCGTCTCCTACGGCGAAAGCACAGTTCTCGCGGGATCGGAACCGAGACGCAGGCCAGACCTTGTTGAATGGGACGAACCGGAACCGGGACTGGTCCAGGTGGAACAAGCGATGCGGGGCGAAATGATTCAGCTTCGGGATGAGCTGGCGTACCTGCAGCGCGAGCTGAAACAGAGGGACGACGAAGTGGAAGCGCTCTGGGACGAGGCCGCCGCCGTATTGGCCCAGGAGGTGGAAAAGGTGCAAGAAGAGGTTGTCCAACGGGAGCAAGAAATCGTGGGGCTCGAAGATGTGGTGCGAGACCAATCCAAGTCCATGGATGGGATCAAGTCTCAAGTCCGCTTGCTGCTCGAGCTGTCCAGACGAGCCATGAACGGAAAGGACAGGTGAGGTCCAAGACCGGAACAAACTCGAGCAGCGACGAGGCGACCACGACGCCTCCGCTTGGTCCTGCCGTTGAACACGCACGGCGGGCACGAGCCTCCCGTCCACGGACCGAAGCTGCCATTCCGAGGCCGGGATGCCTTTGCGCGCAGCATCGATCCGCAATAACTGTTTGTTGTTGGCTTGACGAAGCTTCGTCTTCGCCTCCCCCAGACCTGCGTCCCCCCACGGGAGGGGCTAGTTTCCGAACCACCGTGCGCGTTGCCTTCCTTCTGTGGTGCGATCCGGCCACGTGGCGACGTTCTATGTTCGCTTGCTGGGCCCTGGGGCTTCCCACCCCGTGTTCCAGGGCATCCACGTTGGCGTTGCGTTGCCATGTTGTGGGAAATGCGCCCTTCTTTCGCTTGGTCTTGGTGACGGTTCTGCGGGTCACTTGGCGCGACCCTCGGACGTTGCGATGCACATGGCATCAATTCACGTGGTGTCCGACCCTGTTGGTCCTCCTGCCAGGCCAGAATGTCTCCTGCGTCCGTTCAACGCCGTGTTCTTCTCCTGCAATGGATCGATGGCAGGTCTTGGGGGAGGTCCATCCCGGATTGTCTTCCTCCCCGAAAGCATCTGTCCTTTGCCCCTTCCTCTTCCTCTGGTTCTGTGCAATGGCTGTTTGTTCCTGGCATTCCCAAGTTCGTCCAAGGGTGCGTTTGAGATGCATCAAGCACCCTCTTCCGGTGTGTATCCGTCCCTTTTTTGGATGAAATCCAGAAGAGACAGGACAGGTCCACGGACGTCGGAGTGGTGGACCAGCCTGGGTTTCCCATCGGATGGAAACCGACGCCCTTCCCTTTCGATCGGACGCAGCCTTCCTTTCGAAAGGATGAAAGACCCGGTCTCGTCCATCCCGAACACCATCGACGTGTAGGTGGAAACGCGAAAAAGCGATTCGTTTCGTGGTGGACGCGGCAAGACACGCACGAAGACGTGCGTGCAAGGACGCGAACGAAAACCGCCGTGGCCTGAGAGGGTGGCGGTGCAGCAGCACCTCGATCCGATGGAATGGAAGGGAAAGGAGAGGAAGGAACGATGGAAAGACCAGGACCAAGCTGGACACCTGTCCACATGGATCCACCTGTTGTGTCAAGCAGCTTCTTTGCTCCTCCAATTGGTGTGGACAATGCTAATGGCCGTTCGGTTCGTCCTGCTGAGAACGATGGATGCAGCTGCAGGAAGGTGGGCAGAAACGCCCACGCCAACCGCCACGCACTACGAAGGATATGTGACACACCAACGGATCCAACCCCTCCAGCACAACCTCCAATATCCGGTGCGGGTGTGCTGCGTGGACCTGGACTGTCCGCCGCCATGGTTCCAAGAGCACAAGAAGCTGGCAAAGACAATGTCAGCAGGTGAAGCCAGGGAGAAAGCAGGGACCAACGGAAGAGTGTTGCTGCTCACTCAACCGAGCGTGGCAGGATACGTGATGAACCCCATCTCCATCTATTTCTGCTACCAGAAAGAAGAAGACGCGATTGCGTCGAACCGCGGCGTGCCTCAAGACGGGGCAAGAAAGAGGGCGTCCGAACCCTCTGGGAATGCCCTGGCATCGACGAACAACGATGCGATGCAGGACGAGCGACGCTCGAGAGGTGAAAAGGATCCTGGCGAGGCACTCCCGCACATGCGGAAGCAAGGGAACAAGATCAGTGCCAACGACCCCGATCTGCAGCATCTGAAGATAGGCCTGGCAGAAGTCACCAACACACCGTGGGGCGCGAGGGTCACGTTTGCTTTCGATCCGCATGGCCACAACAACGCCCCTTTTTCGCTGGGAAGTGGTCCCTGCCCCGCAAGTGTGGAAAGGCAAACCAGAGGAGATAAACAAGCCTCCGAAGACCATGAGTCCATGCAGTTCAGGAAGGAGGTCCGAGCACCCACTCCAAAGTGCCTGCATGTTTCTCCTTTCATGGACATGAAGAGCGGTTGGGTCCTCAAGGCAAGGCTGGAGACGGATTCTGTGTGTGTTTCCGTGGGGGTCAAGCACCCAGAAATGGGCGATTACTTTGTGGCCGAACTGAGATGTCAAAAGAGTGGAGATCCTCATCGACGGAACGAGTACAGCAGCTGGAGGAACCTGTTGAAGTATGGATTCATGCCCCACCGTGTCGCTTGGTGGATTTACTGGCATGCAGCCGTGCTGTTGTGGAAAGGGGTCCCCTTTGTTGCCCCTCCCTCAAAGGCAGAACGTGCGAAGCGGGTAGAATCCTGTGCTTGGCCAACGTTAATGGCCAACGGACATAGGTTGGAATGGGAGGATCCGACCAGCTTTCCGTGGCAAAGCGATCTCTGAGGAGGATCGTCTATTTTACAAGTCATTCACAATGTACATTCACCTACCAAGAAGCTTGGCTGGGGTCGCCCAAAATTCGGGAGGCACCATGGGACAAGCTCGTCGATGCACTGCCACCCTTGGATTGAACCCACTGATCGTGGTCGATGGGCACACGATCCCGCAACCAACAAGGCACCTGGGGGGAAGAGCATGACAAGGACGAACGGTCACCAGCTGGCATGAGCCTTGGCACCTTGGGAGCCTCCCTCTTAAACCGTATCATGAATACAGATTTGGAACCTAGCACAGCAAGCGTCGTATTGGCATCGGACCAGCAGGAGGAATACACGAGCGCGTCCGCATCGGCCCTCACCCTCTCACCATGCAGCAGCTTGTGCAAGGCTATCGGTGGGATCTCCTGGACCCTGGGGACGCATGGGATCCTTGACGTATCCCTTGCCTCCCTTGAAGGCTTGTGGACCCCTTTCGGGTCCGTCCTTGGGCAAGGGAACAGGCAGTGCTTGGAGGTCGAGCTCTGCCGACGTTCCAGTGGCTTTGGGGGTCAGCCCTTGCTTTGTAAACGCAGGAGCTGCTTGGAAAAAGCCTGACCCTTCTTGGGTCTTGTTGGTGGGGGCCAAGTACTTCTCCACGATCTGTTCGACGAACCATTCCCGACTAAATTGCAGGTGCTTTCCTTCCACCTCTGCGTACGTCAACCTGCTGCTTTCGTCCAGAGTGCGCAATCCGATCCAGTCTTCCGCGTAGGCCTGGGTCTTGGAATAAGGCACCACCTTACCGTCGGGCATTTCTTCCGCGAACCAGCTGGAATCTCTGGGCACCACAGTGGTGTCGTTCATAAAGCGCACCATGACGAAACGTTCCAGCGCTTTCATCCGTTCGGCGTAGGTCGGGTTTTTCTCCTCCTTTTCGTTGTTGGCATCCGGCAGGAATATGTTCTTCTCCAGATAGTCTTCCAGCCTTTGGGGATCACGGAAGTATTGCGCCTGCACCACGTGATCCCTTACCCAGGGCAGGTAGGCCCCATATCGGATCATGTTGTCCGCCCATTGACACAGCCTGTGGGATTCTCCCTCCAGTATCGGCGTTGCTGGTTTGCTTGTGTCCTGGACGGTTTCCTGTTCCAGGAAGGCGCATCCGGGTGGGGCAGAGACACCCCCGTGCTGTCCGCCCAGGGTCACCAGGGTGCGCACACATGCATGGGAGCAGGTTTCCACGAGGTAGCGCAGGAACTGTCCGCCTTGGGAGAATCCCACGGCGTGGAATCCATGCTTTCCTTGCAGGACGGGATCCTTGGCGATGGCATCGCAGACCGCCTTCACCTGCTGCACCACGTTGCCGAAGAACCCTTGGTTTTTGTCTTGTTCTGGATCGTTTCCCAGCATCACGGATCTCACGGGCGCACGTGTGACCTTGGCGATGTCTTTGGCCAATCCATAGGCACCGTGAGGATTGCAGCAGGTGTCTCCCATCCCATGCCACAGCAATACGGGCAGTCCTGGTTCCATTCTCGTTGTCTCTGGGACCTTCCCTCCGTCCGTTTGGCGCGCTTGTTCGTTGCCAGGGTGTGGTTTGGACTGTTCGAATCCTGGTCTCGTGTGCATGGATGCCATTTCTTCCATTTGTGCGGTTCGTGTGGATCCTTTTGGTTCGCTCTGTGGATGTGTTTGTTGCACCTTCCCTTCCACAACGTGGCCGTTCCACCTCTCACGTGACGGCTCCTTCTCCTCCTTCCATGCCAAAGGTGCACCGAGTACGCCTCCTCTTCCCGTTCCTGTTCCGTTCATGGCCATCCAAGCCATCGAAACCATCGCCATCATCCACCAACGCACGTGGTGTCGGCATCTGGCCATGTCACCACCTGCCAATGGACACCACCGATACGATGAAAATGACCCAACACCTTCCCTTTCCCTTGGGTCAATCCCTTGGGTCAATCCCTTGGGTTGGTCGAGTTGGTTTGTCCCTTGGGTTGGTCGAGTTGGTTCCCTGGGATGGCTCCTTGGGTTTGTTGCTTTGGTTTTCATTTCTCGTTGGCTTGCTGTCCGGCGCGCTTCCCTCCGACACCTTCACGTCTTGGAACCGTGCACGGGGATCCAGCACGTCAGGGTGCAGCCCAAGGCGGTCCACATGGGCCAAGAGATGGAAAAAGGGGGAGGAGGAGGGTGAAAGGACAGCCCCAACCAATCACCCGTCCAATGCTCCCCTTTCCCATGCACACCCCTTTACCACTCTTCCCAGCGCCGGTACCTGTTGCTCTCCCTCCACTCCTTGTGCCAAACCTCCTATTCATCATGCTTGGTTGTGCTCCCTCTGTATCGTCCGCCAGGATGCACGCATTCCGTCCCAATCCTCTCTCGTGGAGTCCCTCCCTTTGCTTGGTCTCCTCCTATTCGTCCACTGGCTACAACCCAAGACAAGCAACGTGGTTCACTCGGTTCATCCTAGTTTGGAAAGTATACACCCACCCCAAAGGAAGATTTCGAGTATGGGAAGGATCCAAGGGACTGAGTCCTCCCTCTGCGAAAGGGTGGAGGTAGGTAGCACGAAGTGCACGGGAAGTTGGCAACGCCTCGCCCTGGTGGATGTGATCCAGTGGAGGGCCTGAAGGGAGTGGGAGAGGTTTAGGGTGGACGCTTGCTACGGTGTTGGACCCGTGGGCCCACGAGGGATCGGAAGAGCACGGCAACGAAAACCGTCGGAACACACGCACTCGCAATGGGAACTCGGTGCGGTGACTCCCCCGTTGTCGCCTTGGGAAGGCTCCTGTGGGTTGGTGAACTGCTGGTGCGCATGATCCGTCCGTCTCTTCCCACAACACCAATGCCAAGTCCGATTCGTTCACCCTCGTCCACCTGGATGGCGGGTTGTGGGTTGGTTGTGGGGTCATCGGCCCACCTTCCTTCCATCCATGGACCGAAAGGACGGGCTGTCTTTACGGTCTTTTCTGGCCATGGCGTGTCCATGCCGTCTTCATTCCGTCGCTTTCCCGTCGCGCGCGCCTCCCTGGCTTCGACCTCGCCATCCCATGGAAGGGAGGCGGAAGAGACGCGTGGCCACGGGACCAGGCGCCACGTGGGAAGAGAGGACGGTGCACGGACTCGCGATCCAGCACCTGGCGGGATTGGAAGCGCACACGCGAGACGCGATGGAACGAAAGACGAAGCCGAGGTGCATGGCCGAGGAAGCCCTGATGCAGGCGTACCTGCGTGCCGTGCAATGGAAGCGTGGCAAGAAGGACGAAGCCAAGGTGGAAGGAAACGGTAGGTCCAGGAGGGCCAAGAGAAGGAATCGAGAGAGACAAAACAAGACGAACAACCCAAGGAAGTGGAAACCAAACCAAAAGACAGGCACAGGAACATCCGCCCAACAACAGAAAAACAACAACAGAATGAACCCTGCAAAGAAGCGCAAGAAGAACAAAAACAAAGGTAAGGATGGGGGTGGTGATAAAGATACACCAGCCGAAGGATGCACGTGATGTCCACGCACAGATCAAGGCGTGCTAGAAGAAAATAGTCAGACGATTCACAACATCAACCACGAATTCCAGGCCCTGCATTTCGTGCACCACTGCATGCCCAGCGTAGCTTCCTAAAGCCAACGTGAGGTGCGAGGACCTTCCAAGAACCATGGGCCACGATGAGCAGCAAAAACAACCAGAAGGTTGGGGGTGCATGCCAAACAATGCCACAGATGACGTTGGGAAGAATGGATGGAGGATGGTGTATGATAAGCATTGCAATACAGCAGCGGATCGTGCAGTCGGGTGAAGGGACAAGGATCAGACAGGGAGGGTAAACAAGCATGCACGATTCATTCCAAACCCTGCAGGTGTTGACCTGGCACATCAACCGCAATTGCCGAAAGCTGGGAATTGGCGCTTTCACATGTGGCGTGTCCTTGGGCATTGCTCCATGCAATCTAGACAGATCCGCTACCAGCAGATTCGCAGTGTGAAACTGCAATGACATGATTCATTGCATATTTCAGCCTGATATCTCGCAAAAGTTTCCCTTGCAGCATTCTTTATCATAGTCACAACCGTCGCCCCTCTTCGTGCACGATCCAGGTGGTGCCCAGGTTGCATTTTGATTGGCTCCGCCAGGCGGAGGTGGTGGCGGCTCTGGGCATATCTTGCAGGTTGTCCTGCAACTACTCCTCATGAAGTCGCCCACGGTACCTTGCGCTTCGCACACCTGGTCTCCCAACTGAGAGATGAGGTTCTTGCATGCTTCCTCATTCAGATCAGCGTCTGGAACGCATGGAGGAGGAGGAGGAATGACCGCACAAATGCCTCGGTATGCCGGTGGTGGCGGAGGAGGTGCTGGCTCTAGCTTCAATGTGTTTGAAAGGTAGCCTGTACCCAGTGACGTCGTTGCAGAGGCCTTGAAGTAGTAAGTCTTGTGGTTTTGGAGGTTCGTGATTGTAGTATTCCTCTCCCATCCTCCAATGTAGCGTGTGCGGACCACCCAAAAGAAAAAGTACCAGTAGTACTCATACACAGTTATGTACCAGACACTCTGGCCATAGCACTGAGGAGGTTCCCACTTCAGTGTCACTTGCTTGTCGCCTGGTTTCCCTTCCAGCTGAAGCGGCCGGCACAGGCCCAACGCTCGAATCCTCTTGATGGGAGACTTCGGACCCTCTCCGATACAGTTGACAGCAGATGCTTGGAAAGCATACGTCAAACCGGGCACTCCTGGAAAAGTGAAGTACAAGATTTGGGCATCCCGATCAAAGTTGGTAATCCTGGCTCGCTGTGTGGGCCCATTTGGCAGTTGCGTGGCATACAGAAAGTAGGAGGAGATTGGGCATCCGTTCGGAAAGGCTGCACCCCAAAAAAGCTCAATGAGAGCATCACCTTTGGGCGAACCATCCAGGAAATAGGGTGCCAAGGGCAGCCTGGGTATGATTGGGGGCCGAGGAGGAGGAGGAGCAGGAGGTGTAGGAGGGGGTGGCCTTGGTTTTGCTCGAGGCACTACAGCAATGGGCTGTGACTGATCGCTCAATCCAACACTGTTGCGAGCTCGAACACTCAAGAAGTACATCACCCCATTCCTCAGACCAGTTATGGTCGCCCGCAAGTTGTTTGTAGTTAGGGCGTTCCATTGCTTGCTTTGTGTATTCAGATACTCCACTCTGTATCCCGTGATGGGTTGTCCACCGTCGCTGCTTGGAACGTCCCATGTCAAGAAGATCACCCTGTCACCTGGAAAGCTCTTGACATTCCGTGGTGGCGATGGTACCGTTGGAGCAGGTGGCGGGGGCGGGGGACCAGGTGGTGGTGGGGGGGGGCTGGGTGGCACAGGCACAGGTGGGGCTGGAGGCACAGGAGGGGGTTTGTGGATGGGTATAGGCACACACCGAATCGGGGGAGATGGCGGGCTCACATGATATGTCACTGTCACCGCCCTCACTGTGAAGAAGTAGATCAAGCTGTTTTTCAGACCTGTGATGGTGCACGAAAAGCGCCCTCCACCCAATATTGTTATCTCTGAATAAGAGAAATATTGGCGAAACACGATACTGCCCTCTGATGTTCCCTCAACCTCAAACTGCGAAACTTCGTCCACACCATCATTCATAATCTCAAGCTGTGCCGAAGGCAGCCATGTTGCTGATTGAAACTGTGAATCTACACCCGGTGGGTTTGCTTGTCTGGTTTGCATCTCATCGAGTCCGGGTTGCTCCCAAGACAGCTCGACAAACTCGTCACCTACATTTGCTTCAACATTTTGCGGTTGAGCAGGGTCTTCTCCTTCAGGTTCTGGATCTGGCAGTGGTGGTTCAATGACAGGCGGAGGAGGTGGAGGAGGGGGAGGAGGGGGAGGGGGAGGAGGAGGCTGTGGGATAGGCGGTATGTCGATGATCGGGCCAGGATCAAGAGGAGGAAACTCTGGCTCCAAGGCTGGTTCCGGTGCAGGCACCTGCTCTGGTGGATCCACGGATGGTTCTGGCGCAGCTTCAGGCTCCATAGCTGGTTCCGGTGCAGGCGCCTGCTCTGGTGGATCCACGGATGGTTCTGGCGCAGCTTCGGGCTCCATAGCTGGTTCCGGTGCAGGCACCTGCTCTGGTGGATCCACGGATGGTTCCGGTGCAGGCACCTGCTCTGGTGGATCCACGGATGGTTCTGGCGCAGCTTCGGGCTCCATAGCTGGTTCCGGTGCAGGCACCTGCTCTGGTGGATCCACGGATGGTTCCGGTGCAGGCACCTGCTCTGGTGGATCCACGGATGGTTCTGGCGCAGCTTCGGGCTCCATAGCTGGTTCCGGTGCAGGCACCTGCTCTGGTGGATCCATGGATGGTTCTGGCTCTGGCACTGCTCGAGGCGGTTGCAAGCTTGGCTCTGGTACAGGCACTTCTTGTGGAGGTTCCACTGTGGGTGCTGGCGCAGGCACTTCTTGTGGAGGTTCCACGGTGGGTGCTGGCACGGGCACTTGCTGTGGAGGTTCCACGGTGGGTGCTGGCACGGGCACTTGCTGTGGAGGTTCCACGGTGGGTGCTGGCACGGGCACTTGCTGTGGAGGTTCCACGGTGGGTGCTGGCGCAGGCACTTCTTGTGGAGGTTCCACGGTGGGTGCTGGCACGGGCACTTCTTGTGGAGGTTCCACGGTGGGTGCTGGCGCGGGCACTTCTTGTGGAGGCTCCACGGCAGGGGGTGGTGTTGGCACTTCCTGTGGAGGTTCCACGGTAGGGGGTGGTGTTGGCACTTCCTGTGGAGGTTCCACGGTAGGTGGTGGTGTTGGAACAGCCTGTGGAGGTTCTGTCGGCACTACAGGTTCTTCCCCGGGTGGATCGGCGGCTGGTTCTGGAGCTGGTGCCGATTGAAGCGCTTCAAACACCAGTTCAGGTGGCGAAGCAGTTCTTGGTGGGGCCAAGAACGGCGTGTCCTCTCCTGGGGTTGGCGATGTGTTGGTTTCTGGTCCCCATGGGGTCCAAGAGGACGGTCCTCCAGCGGACGGGTTGTCTTGTTCCCAAGTAGGAGGATAGGTGGGTCCATCTTGTCGTACAGGTGTGTAGTCAGAGAAGGTCGGTGGATCGCTCACCTGCCCGGATGTGGGTGGTGGCATTACGTGAGCAGGGCTTTCGTCTTCACGGGAGGGTGCGTACTCTGGTCCTGGTGCCGGTTCAAACTCCATCTTCCTGTCGAAGTATCTACGTGGATTCTTCAGATCGACGTCTTTCGCCCAGGACACGTCCAGACTCACCAACCAGGCGAGCATCAACCATCCTCCCACCTTCCACCACGGATTCCTTGGTCCCATGTTTCGACTCCTTCTCTCGGACCCAGATCCAGGAGGTCTTAATCTTTGCTTTCCCATGTGTGGTTCCCTGATCGTATTCCACCACGGAAGGGAGTCTTCCAGGTCGCGTCTTTCCAGTTCGATGCGATGCACGCGGTGGAGGAAAGAGGCGCCTCGATGGCGCGCTCTGCACGTTTCTGAAACGAAGAGCACTGCAATCTGGCCACCCAACCCATCGAAACGGCGGGTCGAAGGGGGTCGACCCCGGTCGAAGAAGGTCGACGAAAGGGGACCCGTTCGGGTTCGAAAGGGAACGGATGGACGGGTCTGGACCGGGTGGGGAGGAGGGGAGGAGGCCGTAGCCCTTCCCGGGTGGGTCCTCGGCGGGGAACGAGCGCTACAGCCCGGTCGCCCGGGGGCGGGTTCCTCTGCCACGTGGATGGGGAGGCACGTGCCGCAGAGGACGGGTGCCCGCCCAGAGGACCGAGAAGACGGACCCATGGCCGCCGTTGGATCGCCCCGGGGAGATCCAACGCATCGCATCGGACGGTCCCTGAGGATCTGGAAGGACGCCCCGTAGGCTGCAGCCGACCCTGTCGCATAACTACCCACCCTTCGGGTTGCACAAGATCCTGCACAAGAGATGTGAACTGGTGTCTCATCCCATCACACAACAAACGACCGTCATGAGGAAATGCAAACAACCAAGTCCTATCCTTGGAAGGGGATGGAGCGGAAGGATCCAGGAACACGCACACTCTTTATTCAAAGCGCTGGAGGCGGTGAGACATCCGAACGTGAATCGATTGGGCTCCTGCGGGACCGAGCCAACAACCCAATCGTAGCTGGTCTCTCGATCCGAAAGCCGAGGTTGCATGCCACATCACAGCGTTCATCTTCAAGAGATGGTCTTCTCATGGCAAAAGAAAGCACGCCCATCAAGGGTAGGTCCAAGTGCCCAAACAGTGTGCTCTGGACTGCCGCAACGTTCCCTCGCGTTGACAGCAGAAATGAGAAGGGAAGCTTGAATCCGTGCCAAAGACCGACCATATAAACCATGGTTGAAACCATTTCTCCATTGGAATGTTCTGTATGGATGTTTGAACGCAAGAGAAGTCTGCTCACTACGAAGATGCATATCATGCAAGCAAACACCACAAAGAAAGCATTTGTCCAACATAACTCTTCAAACTATGCAGGTTTCCCAAAGGTGCGCTAATCAAGCCCCATGCAACTGGTTGGTGTTCCTGCATTCATAGGAGTGTGAATACGGGCTAGGAACAAAAGCCGTCTGCCAGAGCTGGGATCAATCATATTCTGTTGATTGTGCATGTACAAGCTTTAATCACATCTAATGGATGGGAGGATTCTGCAACAGACAGTGGAAGGCTTCAAAGCATGCACAGAAGCAATTTGTCTCCATGGTAACCACATTTGCCAGGGTTCTTGATCGTCAGAGCTAGATTCAAAGGTGACAGTTGTGAACGCAAAGTGCAAACCACAATGACGAACCTTTGGTCGGTTGTTTCAATGCTTGTCCCTTCTGCTTTTGACGCAAATGCTATGCACAGCACAAAAGGAAGCAAGTCGGTCCCTTGATGTATGGTGTCGGATGCAGCACTTTGCGCTTTGTGGAGTCAAATTCACGAACCAACACAACACTGAACAAGCACTCTCAACCGTAGGCTTACAGTTTTATCATGCAGGACAGACACTGCCACCCAAAAATAATCACACAAGTTGATAGTCCGAGTGAGTGTTGAACAGGTGTTCTGTTGCCCTGACAACTAATCTCTATACATGCACTTTGCCTCCTCGCAGTGCTGTTGCTGTACAGCAAAACTTCATTATAGGCATGATGTAACCCCAGGAAAAAGAATTGGTGGCATATCCTTCAATACATGTGCAGAAGCCTTTGCAGTCCATGCAACCTGCGAGCATGTTCTACACATCTCCCTCTGACCAGTTTGATATGTACCTGCAACAACCTGAAGCTCATCAACGAAGTACCACCGTGACGCTCAGGTGACGCGGTAAATAGCTGTTCCATTCCCATCAATAACTAGCAGTTGCGTCACCAGAAGTTCAAGTATCGGTTTCTCTAGTGCAAAAGAAGGGCAAATGTAAAGTTTCACCAACATTTTATGCGTTTGATGTTCAGCTTGCTTGTGAATGAGCCTCCAGTCAAGTTTCTCGTGCTAGAGGCCAGCCATTGTTTGAAGACTGGCAGTCCACCTCAGCTGGATCTATTGTAGAGGCCTTCGAAAGGTGGCGTGAAATTTTAGCTGATAGAGCAATCAACTACTATGAATGAAGTGCGTCTTATGCCGATAGCATATGGAGCGGCCAGCACAGATGTACCGCACGCCTCTTTAGCTTTGCTTGTGCAATGTGGTCTGTGCTTCCGTTTTCTGTACAAAGTATATCTCTGCATGGAATAGATACATTTACCCCCACGCATCATGAAGCTGGGTTGCCAATTGTACTTCTTCTTGGGTGCGTATGTGAGTGTCTACTTCTCCAGCACCATCCTCTGATAGTTGTGCCCCTTCAAGTGCCATGTCTGAGCAAACTGGGCTTTTGCCAGTATCTCCATGGACTGCCATAGATAGTCCTGCTCGCTCAAGCAATAGAGCAGGCAATCTTTTGTAGTCTTCCACATCTACCAATTGATCCACAGTTGCACCTGCCATCAACAAGCGAGTGAAGAGTAGATGTTCCCAATCCTGTTCTTCCCCAGAACTCGTTCTTTCTTGCACCAATTTACCTTCCTTACCTTTCTCAATGCAATTCAACGCATGGGCAGCCTTCTCCCTCTTGCGCAAGCGCTCCTGCTCTCTCTTCTGAAAGGCGGGAGGATCTTCGCCTTGGACCTCATGTGAGCCCAGCAACAAATCCTTCCCTACCCTTTCCTTGGCTTGTTCCCCTGCATGCGATTTGGCAACAGCATATGCAAGCGCCATTTGCACATCACCGGCACATGCAAGCGGTGAAGCTTCCAGTAACGTCCTTTCCATTTCTTTTCTTCTCAGCCGGACTGTGGAGGGGGCTGCTCCCACACTATGGACCAGCTCGTTCTCATGTGTTGGCAGTGCCAAGCAGGCCGCCGCTGCCCCTATGGCGTTTGGCATCCTACCTTCCATTCCACTTGCTCTGTGCTCAAAGTATGCTAGCGCCACAACAGCCTTTTGAATGGCAGCCTGCAGTGTTGTACGATCCATGCCTTGCTCGTGCATCACATCCGCCAGCGCCCTTTTGGCAAAGTCTTCTGCACCAGGTCTCCTGTCTTTCTGTTCCTGTTTCTCGAGCAGGGAGCTGCTTGCGCTTGGTTTGGAACTATCTATGGCCTCTACTTTTCTCATTTGTAAGTCACATTGAGCCAATAGCTTCGGTTTGACATGTGCAGCTTCTGCAGCTTCCCGGAGGGACAGAGGGAGCCCGTCTTCTCGTGCTGCACGCATCGCGGCTGCTGCAGCCATGGCTCGGAGTGGTAATTTGGTTTCCTTCCATCCTCCGGCGTTCATGGCTCTTTCCAGTCCTTGCACAGCGCGTTGGGTGCAACCTTTCGGCAGGTTCAATCGCCCACAGGCTTCCATCACCACTTTCCTCCGATGCTGCATGGCATTTTCGGGTTTCGTCCTGGGCGCTCGAAATTTGTGCTGTCCACCTTTATCGCTCCTTCCATCTCCTTTGGAATGGCTCTGCCACACCTGTCCAGCCCATGAGGCGGGTCCACTGGCCATGTCCAGCTGCATTGGTTCCACCACTCTTCCACATTGAGAACACACTCGCACACCTGCCTCTTCCGACAGGCGGCCCACGGCTTGACAGCTGGGACACCTCCCTTCCATGGTATCAAACGACGCCAAAACACGTCCTCTTTCGATCGGTGGAATCCAAAAGCGCCTCCGAGGCAATGCCGCGCGCGTAGAGGCGCCAGAAGCGCGGATGGTGTGACGCAACGTCGGCCTTCCTGCACCCACTAGAGAATAAACTCCCCTACAGGGTCGACACGGACGTGGTCCAGACGAGGTCCTGGGTGGGAGTTTCTTCTCGAATGGGCATGATGAGGGGAAGAGATGAGTCTGTGGAAGCCATGAATGGAAACCATGAGGGTGAAAAACGTGTGCGAGGTGCTTGATAGGGCTTCCTGAAGGTGAACTCACCAGGTGGCATGGAGAAGAGGCTTCCACATCACGCCATCATGTGGCTCCAGCAAGACACGCAGGAAGTGCCATGGGAGTGAAGCCGATGTACCATCAGTGGGACATGATTGCCGGAAAGTGCACCTGGACAGATGAGGATGCCATCAGGAGCACGATCCATGCACCAGGTGGGAGATCGGAATGACGCTTCTGCTGAATGGATCAATGAGGTCAAAGGAAAGAGGAACCGATAGCATGTGCCTAACCGTGGTGGATTTACAACACAAGCCGTCCGCAAAGCCTTTCAGAATCTGTCATAAGCATGCAACAACCTTCAAAGCTCAAGCGGAACGGTTTCAAAATGCAACGAAGCCCAAAACATCTGTGCCCGCACGAGGGGGAGGTAAGGGAAAACAGGCAGCTGCTACCAACAGAGGCAGGATATACATTGCACTCATAGGCCGATGCAGGCTCCTGGAAAAATGGCACCAGGCATCAAATGAATTCACGCAGACCATCAGGCTGGATATTGGCACATGATTCAACCGTGAACGGCAACCACAAGCCTCCGCGCCCCGCACTTTCACTCGTCGTGTCGAGTGCAAGGTAGGGTAATCTTGTTAGAGTTCATCTCGGAGGTTTTGAATGCGTTCTACGAAGTCGCTTTTCTCCACACATCCAATGCACGGAGCACTGTGTTCGTCCAGGATGTCACGCAGCGCTTTGACCCTCATCTTCTGGAGCACATCCGTGGTCAACGGTTTCAAGTCGGTCGGTGGTTTAGGATATTTGAGTTCACAGACGGTCTCATCTTTCTTGGACAGGCGCTGCAATTGCATCCACGAGCATTCATCGATGTGGCGGTCTGGTCAGGACTCATCCCTATGCGCAACCCATCCACATCGGTACGCCGTTCGTTCCGTCGTTTGTGGCGCACGCGGATCGTTCGATGCATACCTCGCATATTTTTGGCGTGGGAAGTCCCATGGAGACCACTTGCGACACGTCCTTCTTGATCACAGAGAGGGAATAGCACAGCTTGGCTTCTTTGTCTTGGGCCGTGTCGCAGTAGGCGTCGATCGCCTTTTCCACCTGGTTGCGATCCGTTCGCTTCGTTCCTTCCAGCAGCCGATCCAAGGTGCCCACACACACCTCGCAGGTCTGGCCGAACGCGCCGAGCACGCCTGGTCGTGCGTTTCGCATTGCGCGCGATCGCGTCCTCGAGTGAGTCAGCCTCGTGTCCACCGGATCCGTCCACGCTTCCTCGTCCGCCTCTTCCATCCCTGTTGGGCATTTTCGCGTACCTATTAGTGCCAACCACGTCGCCATCCACATGCGAACCGCCATGGCGACGCCACGAGATCGACAGCGGCGATGGCGTGCTGTGCGCTTCGTCATGCGCATCTGATCCCACGTCCAGATCCCACCACCAGGTTGGTTCCCATCGATCCGAGCCTTCGACCGGGTTGAAAGGAACGCCTTGAAAGGAGGAACCGGTCGGTTTGAAAGGGGAGAGACCCGGGGACGATCGTGAACGCCTGACCCATTCCTGCTCGAACCCGGGATGGATCTGGGTTCGTTCCCGTTTCTCCGGGATTAAATCGACGGGTTCCCCCTTTCAAGGAGTTCTTTTCAACCAGGGCGGGCTTCGATACCCTACACCCGGGGGTTCGTCCGGGTTCAGAGGAACCCTTGAAAGGGAAAGACCGGCTCGGATTAGTAAGGGGGAACGGGGTCGAACCCGAACTCGCCCCGGTTTCGGGAAGGGATAGACCGCCAGTTCGCGATCGTCCTCGGGGAGTGATGCTCACGTGGACTCGGATAATCGTACCCATTCCCGACTGATTCGAGGATCGTGTCAGAAGGGCGTCGAGGAGGAACGGATGGATCGGAGGGCAACCAAGGAGGGTTCGGAAGCGAATGCATCTCTACCTGGATGCGTTGCAATCCATTGCAATGGGATGCAAACGCCCGGATGGTTCAGAGATGGCACAATGGATGGCGTGGTCGATGGGGAAAGAGGCTTTCCCATCTTTAGTTCCGTGAATCGTTATCCGATGTGCATGGGAAGAGTAGGAAGATGGAAGGATGCGCCAGGATAAGAACAACGATCGGTCCATCCGTATCATGCAGCAAGGACCCAAGGACACAGAATACATCCATGCGCATCCCCGCGAAACCTTTGACAATGACTCTGCCATACCCGTAAGAGGGGAACGATCTCTGCCAATCATCTGGAGAGGCAAGCATCCAGGTCAACCGCCAGCTGGGACTCTGAGATTGGTGCAGTGGAAACCTTTGGCTGCTTGCGGAGAATCCAATGGCAATCCTGTGTCGATGCCACGCAACGATGCAGGTAGCATCCGGCCCAAGGGAACGTTGATGAGACCACTTGAGCGGTACCGTCTCACGGGCACATTTCGCTTCATAGCTGATTCAAAGCAGGAACCATCACATCCTGCATCGAAGAAAGTCATGGACAGCATCCTTCATGCAGCGCTTGGAACTGCATTTTCTTCCCTTCGATAGGTGCCGCTCTTTCCTCCGGACTTGTGTTCAAGCTGCAGGTCGGTGATACGTATGCTCTTCGAAACGGCCTTGCACATATCATACACGGTGAGGCTTGCCACAGCAGCGGCTGTCATGGCTTCCATTTCTACTCCGGTGGGACCTTTGCAGCTCACTTGGGCTTCCACACGGACTGCGTGGTTCCTCTCTTCTAAATGCAAGTCCACACGTACGTGACTGAGTAACAACGGATGGCACATGGGTATCAGCGCAGATGTTTGCTTCGCAGCTTGTATTCCAGCCACTTTGGCCACCGATAGCACATCGCCTTTTGCGATTCTGTCCTCGTGCAATGCTTGGAACGCAGCTTCACCCAACCACACCCTGGAGGTAGCAGTCGCCGACCGCCTCTGCTGCTCGTCCTTGAGACCCACATCCACCATGGCGGCTTTTCCCGTCTCGTCGACGTGGGAGAGAGACGAAAATGGCCTCAAACATCGCGTAAGGCGCGGCACAGTGGTGCGAAGCGCCATCTCTCTCGGTTGGACCACCTCCATCACGGTTAAACCTTCTGCTTAACTTTGAAGCCTGGACGAGGGCTTCTGTCGAAACCCTGTCGATCCGATCGTATTAACTGGGCATTAACAGGTGGCGCCCCAGGACTGGCACTGGGGAGTTTCTTCTCTCCCAATGGATGCCTGTCTTGGAACCCAACGCTTCACCAAGGCGAACGCATCTCCGTCTTTCTTATGCGTGATGGAGATCGCAAGTGGCGTGCCGGATCCAGAAAAACCACCTGAAAGTCCAGACATGCCGATGCGAGCAAGGATGAAGGCCTTCAAGCTCCTCCATGCCTTGCACACTTGCCACCAGCATCGGAGACAGCGTGCGGCAAAAGGAGCTCCTTTGGAAACCCACGTGCAACCCATTCTCTCTCGAATCGTTTGTTCTATGCATCGGTCGACCCGCTCGTGATCTCTCTTCCTAGGATGAGAACAAAGATTGTGAAAGCTTCTTATTGGTTGGGAACTCGCAACGTGGATGTGATGGTGGCCCCATGGTTGGTGCCAACGTTTGAAGGGGCCACGCTGGATCTTCGTTCGGCTAACCCTCGGAAGGACCATTGCTAAGAGCAAGGACCGAGAGAGTGGCGTGCGAGGATGCCAAGCAAAAGATACTACATCGTGCGAATGTCCAACACAATGTCCTCAAAACAAGAGTTGTCGAACTGTATGTTGTACATCTTTCACATCTTGAGACACAATGAACGGAATTTAGTGAGATTCGGAATGAGGCACCTTCATCTGAGGAACCATGCAAGCTTCAAGACAAGTGTTCGAACCGTGTTCTTCAAGTCCTTGCCACCTAAGATGCAACGGAGACCTCCCTTTGCATGTGGTGTAAAAGCATGTGATTGCTACTTCTTGTGTCGATTTGTATAACTAGTATTGTGCTCATAAACACGTGGGTAAAACTACCTTGTATGCAATACAAACGACCGCTTGAAGTTTGTTTGCTTTTTTGTTTCGGGGTGGAAGGTTCAATCACAATTTCAGGGCACAAGACAATGGGTATGCACATGCCTGCATTTCCTCTTTCTAACACGATTCATTTAAATAATGTGCACGAAGAATTTTTCTTTTTCTTCCATTTACGGCAGATAAGTATGCTGCTCTAGAGTGGCCGCCAAGTGGCCGCACGTATTGTGTGGCAATTGCAACGGTAAAAGGTCGTGACAAAACAGTACGTTTTGGCTTCCTCCAACTTTCACCAAGGGGCGCTTGCGGTTGTGAGGGACAAGGTAGAAAAGGGACATGCAACTTGCAGTTCTTCTTGGGATACGCAGAGCAAAGATCAGCAACAATAGCTCGCACCACTCGCGTTCGAAAAAGCAGAGGGAGCGAGGAATTCTCGGAAATATCCGAAAGGACGTTGAGCGCGTGCTACCTTCCCATAGAAGGTCGTCTTTGGTGTTGAACCCACGAGAGACTATGGGCCACGATCCTTCTTTGAATTGGCTCTAGGCACGACTCGGAGGCATGGCGGGAGAAGGATTCCTCGCACGAGGCCGAGGGAGATCCTACGATTCCGCTCCCCTCTCCCCGTAAGCCAAGGGTTTGGAACGGTCGTGAGTGGTTGCGGATGCTCAACGCTTCGAACGTGGGACCGATTGGGTGCTGGACGAAGGGAAGGGTCGAAGAAAAGCCGACCACGGTCGGAATTCCCGGATCCGAAGTGGTCCCCACTCGCGCGGTCACCGTGGCTTCCGTCCTTGCTCCATCCCCGCGTCCTTCCTTCCCCCTCGTTCCTTCCTCTCTTCCCTCGCATCTCCCCGCTCGGTGCCCGCCGTTTGCCTCCGTGGATGCGTTCGGACGCGGTTCCATGGTCCGGTCGAAGTCGGCAATTCCGACCGTTTCGTGGAAAGTTCGGTCCAGCTTCGTCCTCGACGGTCCGTTTTCACCCGAAAAAGATCTTCGAGGATGACACGTGTCAGGTGACCGGAGGGGGATCCCCCAACGGTCCACCTTCGCCTCGAGTGCCCGCCCCGGGGGGAGATTCTCCACTCCCCGACGAGGAGGGGGAAGGAGAAGGTCAGGGATTCCTCGTCGGCGATGGAAAGGTTCGAACGCACGTGGTCCCGCCCCGGTTGCGAGACCGTCAGGGTGTCGTTTCGAAAGGGACCTGGTTTCGGTTTCGAACCGGACCCTTCGAAAGGACGAAAGGAAGCCTCGAAAGGGGGTGGGATCCTTCTCTTTTTCTCAACGAACCCCGATCCCCCCTCGGGGCGAACCGAAGGTCCTCGAAGCGACGCCCCATCGATACCTCCGGTTCCCCTGCTTCGAGATCTTCCCCTTCGCCATCGATACCTCCCCGAGAGGATTCTCGTCCCCCAATGCCCCCCTTCCCGTACCCCCCTTTTGGGGACCAACCGTCGTGCTTTGCGCTTCGATCGATCAGAAATCGCATCGACGAAGCACGAAGCAGGCGCGTGTCACGCGCAAGAGACCGGCGATCGGAACGCCGTAGAAGGTGCAGGAAGAGAGGCGAAGACCGAAGGAATCGTGAACAGGCGGTCCGAAGGAGACAAGGAAGGAACGAGGACCAGGAGAAGACCCGATGCGTCTCACCAAACACGTCCAGAAAGAGAACGCCAGTGGTGCGTGCAGGCGCGTGTGCTTGCCGTCCAGCGTGCGTCCCAGGAGAACCAACGTGAGGCATGGCGTGCCCAAGCCCGTCCGATCCTCCGAACACCCCGTGGCTGGATCGTCCGCCATCGGAGAAGGAAGCGCTCCTTTCTCCATGGCCGCCGTGTACGCACAAAGTGAACTCGTGCCGGTAGAAACCAGCCCATTGGCCACCGAAGGTGGTGACGTACTCCGGTTCGGAGACACATCGCCCATCGATACCCTGGAGAAGCTGGACGAAGCAATGGCAGCCATGGTGGAAAGCCAAAAGATGTTCGCCGAGTTCACCCAGGAACAGGTGGACCACATCTTCCATCAGGTGGCCCTGGAAGCAAACATGATGAGGCTGCCATTGGCCCAGTATGCAGTGCAAGAAACCAAGAGGGGAATCGTGGAAGACAAAGTCATCAAAAACCATTTTGCCAGTGAGTTTGTCTACAACAAGTACAAGGATGCAAAGACCGCGGGCATCATCGAAGAAGACGTGGTGTCTGGTCTCACAAGGATTGCCGAACCCGTGGGTCCAGTGGGTGGCGTTACACCCGTGACAAATCCCACCTCTACCGTTATCTACTACTGCCTGATGGCCTTGAAGACCCGCAATTGCATCGTGATCTCGCCACACCCTGCCGCTGCCAAGTGCAGCTACTTCACGGCAGAGATCCTGCGAAGGGCAGCTGTGAAATTTGGAGCCCCGCCGGATTGCATTCGCTGCATTGCTGCGGAGAGGTCAGTCTCCAGCGCCATGCTCACCCACAAGGATGTTGCTTTCCTTTGGGCCACGGGAGGGCCGGGCATCGTGAATGCGTGCTACCGCTCTGGTAAGCCTGCCATTGGCGTAGGCGCAGGAAATGCCCCGGCTTTGGTGGACGAGACCTGCGACATGAGGGACGTTGCTGCGAGCATTGTGCTGTCAAAGACGTTTGATAACGGAATGATCTGTGCATCGGAGAATGCTGTGGTTGTGGTGGAAGCTGCCTACTTGGAATTGAGGAAGCGCATGGAGGCCCGGGGGTGCTATTTTATGAACAAAGAGGAGACAGAAAAGGTAGGGGGAGCAGTGATCAACCCAGAACATCACGTCAGCAATCTGGTTGTTGGCAAAAGCGCACAAGAAATAGCCGAGCTTGCTGGTATCAGTGTCCCAGCTGGAACTCTCGTCCTGGTTGGCGAAGGAAGCAAGGTGGCCGTAGACGAGCCCATGTGTTATGAGAAGCTTTGCCCCGTTCTTGGTTTATTCAGGGCACCTTCGTTTGAGGAAGGTGTGACAGTGGCTCAGCAGATAGCAACAAATGGGGGCCTTGGACATACCTCTATCCTCTACACTGACCCACAGAACGTGGAACGTATTTCCATGTTCGAAAAGGCAATGCCAACCTACAAGGTTCTGGTTGACATGCCATCGTCATTTGGTGCCATTGGCGACGTGTACAACTTCCGTTTGTCTCCCTCCATGAGCTTGGGATGTGGTTCCAAGGGCGGAAGCTCTGTTTCGGAGAATGTCGGCCCCCAGCATCTGCTGAATATCAAACATATTGTAGAAAGGCGTGAGAACATGCAGTGGTTCCGAACACCTCCTCGTATATACTTCAAGCGTGGAATATTGGCGTCGGCCTTGTCAGACCTCAAGAATGACACGAAACGATGTGTGGTGGTTACGGATAAAATGATGGTCAAGCTGGGAATGGTTGATAACCTGAAAGCAAATCTGAATGCTCTAGGAATCGAGACGATGGTATTTGATGATGTGACCCCAGACCCCACATTCTCTTGTATCTATGCAGGTGTCAACACAATGAAGAGCTTCGAACCAGACACGATCATCGCATTTGGTGGAGGATCTCCCATGGATGCTGCCAAGGTAATGAGGCTCCTTTACGAGCACCCTGAAGTGACTGTGAATCAGCTTACTGCACGTTTTATGGATATCCGCAAGCGCGTGGCATTGTTTCCAAAGCTGGGATCTAAAGTCCATACTCTGATTTGTATGCCAACCACTAGTGGGACAGGGGCAGAGATCACTCCATTTGCTGTGCTCACAGGGGATGATGGGCGGAAGTACCCTATTTGTGACTACAGCATGACACCAGAGATGGCCATCGTGGACAGCACATACACAATGAAGATGCCCAAGTCCCTCACTGCCAACACAGGCTATGATGCCCTGGTGCATGCCATTGAATCCTTTGTCAGCGTGTATTCCACTGACTACACTCAGGCACTGAGCATTCGGGCAATCAAGCTCATCACGGCTAACTTGAAGGCTGCGTACGACAACCCAAATGACAGCGTTGCCAGGGAAAAAATGCACAATGCATCTGCAATTGCAGGCATGGCGTTTGCCAATGCCTTTTTGGGCATTTGCCATTCGCTGGCCCATCAGCTTGGGGCTGAGTTTCACATTCCTCATGGACTCGCCAACGCTCTGATGCTGAGCCATGTGATCCGCTTCAATGCAACTGACGCACCCACAAAGATGGCAACATTCTCGCAGTACAAATTTCCCATGGCTAGGAAACAGTACGGCGAGGTATCCGATCATTTGAAGTTGACTTCCTTTGATGCACCATTGGATGCCAAGGTGGACGCTTTAATTGCTCGTCTGGAGGAGCTGAAGAGGGAGGTTGGCATTCCGCTGTCCCTACGTGAGGCTGGAGTTTCTGAGGAGCTTTTTGAGATGAAGTTGGGTACCATTGCTGCCAAGGCCTTTGACGATCAGTGCACGGGTGCCAACCCCCGGTATCCTTTGATCGGTGAATTGATCCAGCTGCTGAGAGAAGCATACGAGGGTCCTCCCAAGCCTATTCAGGGTTCTTCCATCTCGGGCAGCATGAGCATGTCGTTTTCGAATGGCAATGGCGACCACGAAGGCATGGATAGCACCAGCGAGGAAGGCCAGGAGGAGCACTCTACCGTTTGATCTGGATCATTGATTCCTCATTGTGACGCTGTCCTCATTCAATGCTGTGCACTTGGAGTAGCGTGGCATGTTTGTCTGATCGTGCCTGCTTCTTGATGTTAGGTTCCGTTGGTTCTCGCATGGAAGGACCAAGGACCCTTGTGTTCTTTTTGTGTGTGTTTTTGTTTGTGTTCGCGCATGCGTGTAACTGTTCCTTTTTCCTGCTCATATGGCAGGCATTCACTCCCCCGTTCTACTTTTATTCCCCTCCACATTCGACACCATTGTACCGGGATTGTGTGGGGACGTGGCTTCCAACCCGCCCCCCTTCAGACACACGTGGCATTGGCCAGAGATGGCGGGAAACGTGGACGAGAACACAACGAGCCCGTTTCACACGGACGTGTTGCGTGGAGAGGTGCGCTCGAGCGCGCGGGACAAAGACGAACGGCCAGTGACGGTCGAGCCAAACCCATGGCAAAGAGGAAGGATGCCTGGATGGAAACCAGATCCATGACAAGAGATGGGACTTGGTGATGGTATGGAAACACACACCATGCATCCGTCCTGGTGGCGTGGTGTCCACCTGAAAAGAATGTAGTGTGATCCATGGGATCGATGGGAAGAATGGAACGAGCGACGGGAGGGACGCAAACGTCGAACGCACGCGTTGGTAGGAGGAAGGAGGGCTGATGAAGGCATTGAACCACAAAACAACAGGTCGCACTGATCACAGGTGGGGCTTCAGGCATCGGGTTGGCCATATCCAGAGAGTTCGGTACGCTTGGATCGACGTCGTGCCGCGTTTGTCTGCCTCACCACACCAACGAGGGATCCTTGGGGTGTTCAACTCATCACCACGGGACCCTCTGAGACGACACACAGACAAAGGTACATTTGCTTCGTCCAACGGCTGATTGGATCGATCCACAAACGTAGGAAAGCATGGTGCTTCAGTTTTCATCATGGGCAGAAGAATCAAGGTGTTGGAGGCAGCTTGTGAGATGCTGCGTGAAGAAGGAATTCCTACGGGCTGGATCCAGGGAGATGTTCGCTCAAGCAAGGTATGCGAACGTATCTTGCTTCTTCCGTTGCTCGTTCGAGCACAGGTGCAGCGTATGAAGGTGCTGACATTTCTCTACAGGATGCACAAGTAGCTGTGAGCCGTTGTCTGGAAACGTTTGGGAAACTGGACATCCTGGTGAACTGTGCAGCAGGGAATTTTTTGGCCCCTGCCTCCACCCTATCGCCCAAGGGTTTCAAAACCGTCATGGACATCGATGCGGTGGGGACATTCACCATGTGCAGAGCGTCGTTCTCTGCCCTTGCAAAGAGCCCTACTCCAGTCATAGTCAATATCAGCGCTACCTTGCATCATGGTAAGCACCACCGGTGCCGCACGCACCTTTCGACGTTCCTCATGCATTCATTGCTGACCAAGGTCCCATCACGTGCCGTTCCAGGTGCTACGTGGCTTCAGGTTCATGCCTCGGCAGCAAAGGCTGCGGTGGATAGTCTAACGAGAAGCCTTGCTTTGGAGTGGGGGCAGTATGGCATTCGCGTGGTCGGAGTGGCACCAGGCCCGGTGGAGGCCACCGCCGGCATGACAAAGCTTGCCCCTTTGCCTGAAAATGAACTGGAAGGTGGGTGGAAACATGGCAAGGTCAGTAACGAGCGCATGATATTTGAAACCGTTGGCTGACAAGCCCCGCATCGTTGGTGTTGCAGCACTGAAAAGGGGCGTGCCCCTTGGGAGATGGGCATCGGCCAGAGAAATGGCACTCGCCTGTGTGTTCATGGCGGCCCCAAGTGCTTCCTCCTTCATAACCGGAACAGTGTTGGTTGTGGACGGTGGGGTCAGGCTTCAACGCGCATCGACCGCGCCAAACGATTTGAGCGAAGCTGCAGCGCATGTGGAACAAGCTTCACGTGGCATTGGATTACCAACAATGCCCCGGCAAAGCAAATTGTGAGGGGAGCGTGGTATCCGTCCCGTGATTTTTCCAGGAGATGGAACAATGGTTTGCCTCGCTGCAGGGGGAAAATCTCCTGTTTCACTGTCTCCGGTAGCAGTGCATTCAGCCCACATTGCAGCGACTGGAATTCGTCCATGCCATGTGCAAGAGCCTCTCCTGTGGGTTTCTACAGTGCCTGGTCCATGAAGTTGGCCCTCGATGGTTCCCCGAATTTCACAACTCTCCTTCTTCGGTCCACGCCCCACGTTTCACAACCGTCGTTTCTCCCCGGGCCGCCGCCTCCCTTCGAATGCCCCCCTTTCGGGAGGGCTTGTCCCACAAACCCCGAAGAAAGGGGGGGCATTCGTACGTCGGCCTTCCTCTCGCAAGGAGTGGACGTTCGCATCGGACACAACGTTGCTTTCTCGTCGCACAACGTTGTGTGATTCGCCCCGAATCGGGCGAACGAGCTCGGTTCGAGAAGACACAACCCCCCTCGCGTAAGGAGATCCGCCCCGGGGCGCCATACACGAGGTTTGCGGCCGGAGAGGACGGGATGAAGCTGGCCTTGGGCATTGAAGGCAGTGCCAACAAATTTGGCGTGGGTGTGGCCAGAGAAGATGGCGAAATATTGGCCAATGCAAGGCACACGTTCGTGGCACCCATCGGCCAAGGGTTCCTGCCCAGGGAAACGGCAGAACACCACCGCAGAGTGGCCCTACAAGTGGTGCAAGATGCCCTGGAGGAAGCCAAGAAGAATGGGATGAATTCGGTGGGTGAACTGAGCTGCATCTGCTACACCAAAGGACCAGGCATGGGAGCCCCGCTCTGTGCTTCTGCGGTGGTGGCCAGGACCCTGGCGCAGCTCTGGAAGCTTCCGTTGGTGACCGTGAACCATTGCGTTGCGCACGTGGAAATGGGAAGGGTCGTGTGCAAGGCCAAGGATCCAGTGGTGCTGTATGCAAGTGGGGGGAACACTCAAGTCATCGCCTACGCCAACGGAAAGTACAGGATCTTTGGAGAAACCATCGACATTGCCGTGGGGAACTGCTTGGACAGGTTTGCAAGAACGGTGGGGGTGTCCAATGATCCCAGCCCAGGTTACAACATCGAGCAGTTCGCCAAGAAAGGAACGCAGATGGTGTCGCTTCCGTACGTGGTGAAGGGGATGGACGCCTCATTTAGCGGGATTCTGAGCCAGGCCGAAGAACTTGCACAGACCATGTTGAAAGAAGGGAAATGCACGGTCGAAGACCTTTGCTTCAGCATGCAGGAGACCATCTTCTCCATGCTGGTCGAAATCACCGAGAGGGCCATGGCTCATTGCAACAAAAGGGATGTGCTCATTGTTGGTGGGGTTGGATGTAACGAACGCCTGCAGGATATGATGCAGACGATGGTGGAAGAGCGTGGAGGCAAGCTTTATGCCATGGACGACCGCTACTGCGTCGACAACGGCGCGATGATTGCCTACACAGGGCTCCTTGGCTTTATGTGCGGCGAGGGAATCGTGGACGTGGCAGACGCAACATGCACCCAACGCTTCCGCACCGATGATGTTCACGCGGTTTGGCGAGAAGTGGAGGATCGAAAGGAGCAGGACGCATCGAAGAAAAATGAAGATGCCATGGAAGTGGAAGCGCAACCCCAAGCTGTGATGGCCTAGGAGTCTTTCTTTGACGAAGAAAAATACACCATCAATGCAAGAGCAATGAAAAGTATGCACAAACTCTATCACATGCAGCACTATTTCCAAGGCTTTGGTCTCCGGATCTTGGCTACGCGCAGGCAGCATCGCGTTTACTTGGCAAGGCCGAGCGTTGACCTTTGCATGTCTCCTGGCCTGATACCTCTCCGTCTTTACGTGTATGTACGTGGCCTTGCCATTTCGTGCCCGTCCATCCACAGAGCTTGGTTCACACTCATGGATCGACCTTGGTGTCCAACGCCCTCCCCCGTTTCTTCTTTTGGGAACGGAAGCCGGCCTGGTCCGCAGGCAGGCAAGTTTCCTGGGCCGTTGCCCTGTCTCTATCTCGCACTCGACTCCTTTCTTGCTTCTTTCCCGTCCAGCTTGGTGTTGGCGGTGATTGGGATGGTCCCATCACTTGTTCCGGCATGTCTCCATTCTTGGCTTGTCCGTTCGCATCCCCTACGTCCGTCCTCCCACCTTCGTATTCCAAACGTTGCAGCATCTGCTGGAGCACCTGCACGCGTTGTTGGTCCCCTTGGCTGCTCCTCGCACGCGCCAGATGACGCAAGAAGCCGCGCTGCGCCATGGCCGGTTCCTAATAATGGTTCTCCGACACGTCCCGATGCCAGGCTGTCTCCCCGGTTTAGACCCGGGCGCTTTGCCCGATCGAAAGGGCCAACGAGTTCCAATCGAAAGGGAAAGGGATCCGGGATCGATCGGGGAGAGGAAGGCACGTGGCCTGGACACGCAGCCCCAACCGTGCCCGTGTCTGCCAGGTGGCAAGCGGGGATTGGTCGGGTGGTGTGGGTCCAGGCACTGGGGCGGGTGGGCAGGGGAGTGGCGTGATCTTGCGATCACGAATCGATCCATGTCGCGAAGGCATGGGATCCTCCAGCATCGAGAGGGAACGGCCAACGCCGAGATGGAATCGGGAATCCAAAGGGTGGAACTCGCACAGTTGCAAAGACGAAGGAATGCGGGTTCTTCCACACGCGTTCATTGCTGAAAAGGTGATGAGCGCTGTTGTGGTCCCCTTTATTTCACAAAGCGCTGCAGGGCCCGTGGAACGTCGCTCAATGCAGCTTCGCGTGCCTTGCGCATCGCTTCTGTCCTCTTCTGACCTTGTTCGCGCAGCTTACGGGCGAGTTTGTCCCTCTTGTCATCGATGACGTTGCTCTGCTTCTTGCGATATCTCTTGGAGGCCCGGTTCTTCCCCTTCATTTTCGATTTGCGCTCGTTCTTCTCTGTCTGCTTCCTCTTCGCGACCCGCGATGCTTCTTCGGCAGCCAGCACCTTCTCTTTCTGAATCTCTGTGGGCTCCTTGTTCACCCGGCCAATCTGATCCGGGTCCATGACAATTGAAGACGGCGATGGTTTATCAAGAAGTTGCTGAACCTCTGCCTCTTGCTTCTGCTTCTTTGTCTGATATGGATTGGCAACAAAGGAATCGAAGTTGGGCTCTCCAGCCCCCGGCACCAGGATGGATGTTACCCCAGCATCGTGCCCAGCTGCTAAAACATCTTCGTACGGGCAAAACCTTACCTCCCTTGTCTCCCGTCCGAAAATTCTGTGCGCCATATAGGGGGATTTTTGTTTGGTGGACAACGCATCTTTCCAGACCTGGATGCTCCTCCCTGCACCCACTGCCAGGAGACCCCGTTGGGAGATATCCACGGTTGCTGCTGGGTGTCTAGAAAAGTAGGAGTGCAGTGGCTTGAAGGTTCGCACATCCCACACCCGAACCTGCCCATCCGCGCCAGAAGTCACCAGGTATCTTCCGAGCGCATCCACTGCACAAGAAGTCACTGGACCTCTGTGTGCGAGCAGCTTCACCAAGGGTGTAGTCAAATTTGGGGACCACATGCTGACCACCCCGTTCTTGTGCCCCAAGTTGATGATTGCATTATACGGGTTTTGGCGCATGCAGTCCACTGGCCCCATTCTTGTCCTGTGCTGTGCGATGATTTCCCCTGTGCTTGTGTCCTGATAGTGCAGGACCCCGGTGTCCCCCACGCTGCAGAGCAGAAAGTGATGCGGGAGGAATTCAAGCCTGCGCGGGCGCGTCGCATCCTTCAACCGGTGGATTTCGATGCCTCGCTTGTCGTAGATGTACACGTATTTGCGTTGTGCGACTGCAAAAAAATTGTCGTTGTGCAGGAATTTGACCGCATGGGTGTCCTCCTTCAGCTGCACCTCCGTGAACACCTTTCCCTTCTGCCAGTCCATGTGTGCTAGATGTCCACGGCTTCCGCCGAGGAGAAGGTACCGTCCATTGATGCTGTAGTCCACGTTGTAGGGTCCTTGCTCGTCCAACCTGAGGTCAAAGGCCTTGCTAGCTGAACGTGCATCCACTTGCTTCACGATGTCGCGCTGTTGGAACTGGAAGGTCTGTTCGATGCCTTCCGCTTCCAGCGTTCCGGCCTCGGCCGGCAGCAGCCAGCGTTCTGCCCTGGCTGCGGTGGTGGCGGCTTCTTCCAGCAGCTTCTCCGACTCTTTGAGCTTGGACTTGAGCTTCTTGTCCGCCATGTGTTTGGTGTGCGGAGCTTCTCCTCTGGCATATTTGGCCACTGCAGACTTCCATTCCTTGTCTTCATGGCTCTGTTTCTTCCTGCAATCCATCGGGAGAGAACTCGGGACCGTCAGCCACACCCGTCTCCGCCACAACTCGATCTCGTCGCCCCGTTTCATCGCCGTTGTATCGAATCCAAGCCGACACGAGCGCTGGTCCTCTCCACCACGTCCCACGCCAGGCGCCATTCGTCGACCTTCCGACATCGCTGGACGTCTCCGGACCGCTCCCAGGGTTTTTTCGTGCGCTCCTTTCGTTCCTGGGATCCGTTTCCACCGGTTCGGACCCCGTGGTTCGCGTTCGCGACGCCACGAACCTCGTCGAAGTCGACGCCATCGCGCCAATGCGCCGCCAGGAAGGTCGGTTAACTTTTCTGAAGTTAACCAGTCGGGTGGGGGTGGGTGGATGGCTTCGACCCCGAGGGGATCGGGGTCCGTTCCGGTTCGAACCCGATCCCTTGAAAGGGAAAGGCTTCGGTCTCGAAAGGAAGGATCGAGAGATTGAGGGGTGGGCTCCCTTGGGATCGAGACCACGCCCCAGACCACGACACCAACCGACACACAACGGGGGACACAACTGGGGCAAGGTCTCGAGTGGCACGTATCCTGGCGAATCCAAGGAAACCGCCGTGTCCGAGACGAACCGTCCGGTCGAGGAGCGGAGAAAGCAGCAGGCGGTGCACGTGCAAAAGAAGCCGGACGAGGAAAGACATGAGGTGGGGTACAAGTGCGTGGAAGAGGTGGTGTTGGCTGATGAAAGCGTTCCTGTGCACATGGACGGTCTGGACGAGAAAAACTCCCGACCTGTGCGTGACGGAGTGTACCTCCGAAACACAAAGTGAAAAGAAGCCAAACAGAGTGGTGGTTCAGTACATTCAGGGAACGGTGCATGCGTGGGAAGAGCACGTTCTAGAAAGTGAACGATGTATGTGCATCGTACAGATTCAGCCCAACCGTAAGCATCTCAAGCCAGCAGAGGCAACAAGGCTGCTTGAATCGTCGGACAATTGGCGACAAGCCGATCACCAAGAGAATCTGCAAAAGCTCCAAAAGGAACTGGCAGGCAAGGTAAGCCATCCGGTCTCCGCAACATGGCCCCCTGGTAACTCGAGTGCTTTCGGAGATGATCGCCTACCTCAGTACCGCATTAGGACCAACGAAACAGAGGTGATGGACCTCTCCATCCTGGCCACCAGCGGTCAGCCTGTTGCAAACACAACGGAGTTTCCCTGGTACAACGTTGGCCGCTTGGTGTCGAACTTCCGAAACTCGACTGGTTTGTGTAGCTTTTTTCTGGTCTCTCCGTACTTGGCACTCACCAATGCTCACTGTCTGTTCACTGAAGAAGGAGAACGAACAAATGCAATATTTGCTGCACCAGCGCAGTATGTGAGTGAGGGAAGAATTGTACACCCGTATGGTACATTTCGCGCATGCAGCTTTGCTTGGCCTGATTCGTACGAGCCAACCTCGGCAGATCCTGGTAATTTTGCCTCTGACTACGCTGCTGCTTTCATTTCTAGGAGCCCAACATCTACTATCCTTGAAGGCATGACTTTCATGCCCCTAGAGTTTGACACGGAACTAAGTATTGGAACAACTCTCAACATGGCGGGTTACTCGACAGAGCAAATGATGAAATTTACTGGCTCCACCACCAGCTTTACTTTTCACCCTGATCTAAGTAGTGATGGCAGAATCCTCTACTTTGCTATGCCTGCTGGTCCTGGTTCAAGTGGGGGGCCGGTTTGGCTACGTGACTCTGCTGCCCCTCGTGCAATCGCTCTCAATGCGGGCGTAATGATTATCTTATCAGAAGGAATTGATGGCTCTACACAAGAATTTGTGCGGGAAGTAGGGACAAGATTTGTCCCACAAAATTATGATTTGATTACAAGTTGGTTAGAAGAGGCAAACAATCATCAGTCCTGTTGAAAGCTTGTTGCCTTGCCGGTCAAGCTGGGCAATGAAAGCTCTTCATGCAAGTGTTGACTGTCCTTAGATGTGGACACGCGGCTCCAATATCACTAACGATGATTAGGAATACATTGAAACCCAACATATGGAGCTTTCCTTTTCCACGCTCTTCTCGATGTTTGTCCCCTACTTTTGCGTGCTCATCCTTGACCATGATTTCCAAATTTTGCGTTCCCAACTCGATGTCTTTGTTTCGCTCGAGTCTCGATTGCTTTGCAATTCATCTAATCGACAAAGCCACGCTCTCGTTTGTTTTGCCCCCCGCCGTTCACCAAGACCGTCTACCTTGGAAAGTTCGGCGGATGAAAGGGACGTAAAGTACTTTCACAACGCAATTGAAGGAAAAGTTGATGATCGCTTTTGGTGTTGATAGCGATGTATTCAACATGAAAGTTCTTTGTAAGATACGACCGAAAGGTTCAAGTGTCTTGAAAGGATGTGGATCCACCTTATACGTCTTTTGCGTGTTGGTGTCGCCTGTGGAGGCCTTAGATGCACGCTTCGTTTCACACCGCACGCATATCCTTACACTCGAAAGTGCTTGTCTATGGGTCCGCAATCTCAACAATCAAGTTGTTTATGACCTTGGAGCACGCGATCGGTCTCTATAGCCCTTGTTCGTCCCCAAGCACAGATTAAACATCAAGGGCGGAGTTCAAGGACGGAGAAGCCAACCCCTTGACGCAAAGTCACCTTCCCCTACTTTGGCTTTGCCGAGAGGGCACGAAGTTCTGTTTGAGCCTGGCTTCCCAAAAAGATAGACTTGTTCGAACAACGATCCTTGAGATTTTGTATCTTGTCTTGGGAGGCCATGCCCTTGACAACTTGAAAAGCTTGATGCCAATATAGCATGGAGATCCAAAGCCTTGAAGCGATCAAATGGGGCACTTGAAAAGAGTTTGAACAAGTGGTGGTGTAACTAGCGCATCCTCTGGTCTTTTATGTTTTTGTCCAAAAGCGGCGTGGTGAACCATCACACATTTCTTAGTATATGTGACAAGGAGTGGTGTTAAAAGCACATTTTAGGGGTTTACACGACTTACTCATCCATTGGTCAACAAAGCGCCAACACTTCTGGATACGTGGCTTTGGCATGAAACCAATCTTCATGGATTCTTGCTACAAGTAGATTAGTCCACTGGTCTTTTTATTTCGCCGATTCCATTCGAGATGTTTCGCTATAGATGCACCACTTTTCTAAAATTTGCGTTTG
This sequence comes from Picocystis sp. L7, assembly GCA_020975725.1. NCBI lineage: Eukaryota > Viridiplantae > Chlorophyta > Picocystophyceae > Picocystales > Picocystaceae > Picocystis > Picocystis sp. L7. The sequence continues at coordinate 93,706 of QXJR01000024.1, read as the reverse complement.
AAGATGTCTTCTTGGCATGCATGGGAAATATTGTGCGCGTGCACGCAAAGAAACGGTGGCGTTTTCTTCGTGTGCGGAAGAAACGATGCATGGAATGATTCTCAAAGACGCATTGGTTGGAAAGGAAAGTGTTGGCAACCCTACATAAATGTACAGTTACTGCGATTGCCCTAGAATTCGTCTCCACAACTTGGTCTCGGATGGACGGTCCGCGAACGAACTCTCTATCGACACATGGAATTCTTTTCGCAATCCAAGATTCTACCAGACGTGCGTTGTGTGTTTGCACCTTCATCTTCAACGCTGGGGAGAGCCATCGGTCACGCACGTTTCTTCGTAGGTGCATCTCCCTTTCTCTTCTCGCCTCTTTCCGCTTGGAAACCACCCTCCATCCTCTTTCCGAGCCAAGCTCTCTCTGTCGTTGGACACGTCTTCGTGTTGCTTCCTTCGCACACACATCCCCTCCCCCCGTCCGTTGGGGCCATTGCTTTCCCCCGGGGCGGTCGGACACCATTCCCGCCAGTTTCGTCCCGATCCTTATCCTGTTCCCCCTTCCTTCGACCTGGATGGGGCACACGTCTTTGGTCGGTGTGGTGTACAACCAACACTTTTTCCTATTTGTTTCCATTCGTACACAAGTTCCATCGGTCGTGCGTCCACCAGATGAGCCGCACTTCGTTGTCCGATGCGACGCGTTGGGTGGAGACGCACTTGAACGTCGGTCGAGTGCAGCGCACACGAGGCCATGGCGGGTCTTCCTGGGCCGCCATGCACGTCCTGGAGATGGAAGGAGGGAAGAAGCTCTTCCTGAAAACAAGCAGGGACGGTGCTGCTGGACTGGAGATGTTCCAAGGCGAAGCCATGGGATTGAATGCCATGCATCACACCCAAACCATGTGTGTCCCACAGGTGCACCATGTGGATCTCGCCGAAGGAAGCAACGAATCCTACATCTTGATGGACTTCTTGGAGTTTGGGGGCAGGGGCTCCCAGCAGGATTTTGGCCGGAGATTGGCACGGATGCATCTGGCAGAACCCATGTCAGAAGAAGCCAAGCAAGGTCGGTTTGGTTTCCCGGTCAACAACACCATTGGGGGCACTCCCCAGCCCAACCCATGGATGGACAATTGGGTGGAATTCTTCCGAACGCAACGACTCCAACACCAGCTGCGATTGGCCCAAGATGGGGAGCTGTCCAAACTGGGCGACAAGCTTTGCAACAAGCTGGAAGACTACTTTGACGGGATCGATGTCAAGCCTAGTACCTTGCATGGAGATCTATGGAGCGGGAACATAGCTTCCTGCAATGGAGAACCTTCTGTGTTTGATCCAGCTTGCTATTACGGACATCACGAAGCCGAATTCGGCATGTCTTGGTGTGCCGGTTTCACTTCTGCTTTTTGGAACGGCTACCGCGAACTCATTGCGAAGGTGAGGAAGCTTTGGACAATTCATGCTGTGCATTCTATGGGACGGCTGCGTTTCTCTCTTTCCTACAGATAGCTGACAACTTGCGATACTGCAATACGTCGAACTCCATGCATACTCAGGAACCTGGATGGGAAGAGCGCCATCAGATATACACGCTGTACCACATCCTCAATCACTACAATCTGTTTGGGGGAGGGTATCGATCGCAGTGTGTATCGATCCTTCGGAGTCTTGTAGGATAGACACAGCGAGAGGTGCCCATTCTTCGCGGCTGGCAGTCTGGCCGTATGCGCATCCGAGAGATTTGGAGATAGTGTGAACTATGGCCGCAATGTCCCCGTGTCTATCGCTCGGCTGTACAGAACGTTGTGCTTGCTACCATTGCGTGTAACCGGCCTCTTCATGGTGTGAGGAGGTTTCGAACGCATCCCACATGTCAACGCGAAGGGAGCACGTCGTGGAGAGTGGACGAGCGGTTTTGTCGCATGCCTTTGCTGCAGCATAGTCCAGGGATTGCGGGCAGAAGAATGGTACCTCTGTTCGTTGGTTATGTCTGACGTCTCTCGAGTGGGCGAGGGAAGGACGAGTCCACAAATTTGGAACTTTTTCGTTTTTTTTTATCATAAACAATGGTTCATGGCTTAGGATGACAGCGCTTTCCCACCGTGCTTAGAGCGACTGTTTCTTTTTTCTCCTTGTTTCAGATCCACGTTCAGAAACGTCTCCTCAAACCAAATCAGCGAAAGTACAAGCCAAGAACCAAGGCTAATAGTGCAGCTATCAGAATATGAAGTACTGAGAAGGAACCTCCATCCTGAAGGGTCCCGGCAGCTTTCCCACCCTCCCTCAAGCTTGTGAGTTCTGCTTCCAGTCGTTTCCTTTCGGCACGCTCGGCGTTTTTTTCTTCTGTTACCTTGGTGAGGCTTGCCAGCAGACTCTCATAGTTCCCTTGCAAGGGGATGGGATCGCTTGACTGCTTGGCAGATGTGGGTGAAGCAACATCGGGAGAATCCTTCAACTCTTCGCCTTCCATCACCGGTGCCGGGGGGACCGCTCCCGAGTAGAACACCTTGAGCTTCTTTTCCAACGGCTTGTTTTTCCCCTTGGAGAAGATGTCCGGCGAAAACTCTTCCCCTTCCAGATTCAAGTACTGAATCAAAAACTTGTCCTTGCAGTTTTGCAGGTCTTGCGGCTGCTCTTTCTGGGGCAGCATCATGATGTTCACTTCCATGGTGGTTCCAGGTTTGATCACACTCGCGTTGGGGCGTACACAGTACCTCCTGGGTGCAGTTGTCTTCACTTTGAACGCCAGATCCTCGTTGCCCTGGTTGGACAAGCGCAGCATGCACCAGAGCTGCTTGTGCAGCTCGACTGTGGAACGCATCGATGGTCACATCACCAGAGCGCCAGGAACCCAGCATGGCCCGTTCCCGTCCGAACCGTTGCCAGCACGCATTGCAGCGCCCCCCCGAATCGCACCGTATTTGGCCGTTCATTCCAATTTTCGTTCCCATCCACAAGAGGACGATGCAAGTCCAAGTCCATCCATTTTTTCGTCCCAATATGGACGATGCAAGTCCGAGTCCATCATGGATCACCCATCATGCCAGAGCATCCACGAGGTGTGCGTGCATCCCACGTTGCGGCATTCCAGGTGACGCCATTCCGTCCACGGTTCCCAAGCACACGTTGCAGGTCCGTCGGAGCGTCCACGGCGTCCGAAACGCGCGCGTTTTCGAGGCACGAGCAGCATCACGCGGTCAGTCCAGGTCCACCTCGTCTCCATCGCCTGGTCCCGTGTCGCACATCCACGTGTTCGTCTCTCCCTCGCCGTTGCGCACGTACATCGAAACCGCACGTCCTCCGGTTCCACGTGGAGCTTTTCGTTCGCCATCTTCGTCGCACGAAGCGCGAAGATGCGCGATCGCGGATCGATCCGCGAAAAAGAACGAAAAATGCGAAAACACGAACGTAAACCCTCGAGGTTAACTTCGATCGTAAACACGAGACGTTGAAGGAGGTGGGTTCGAAGGAAAAGGGACAACACCGAGGGGGTGCTTCGAACGTGGAGAGAGGACAGGAAAGGGAGGGTGCGTGGGGGAGGGGGGAGAACACGTGCGAGCTTGCATGCATGACTGCATGCTTGTGCGGGAAAAGGAGATGGAGGGAATGCTCGTGTGGGCGACCAAGAAGTTCCTGTAGAGAAATACGAGCAAGACTCGAACGAGGACGCGTTGTACGTTTGGAAGGGTAGGGACGGAACGCCATCCGCCGTCGGCCATGCGTGGAGATTCCCCATGTGAATGAGGTGGCGGACGCCCGCAAAGAAAGAGGGAACGAGGAGCCACCGTGCAAGCGATGGCTGCCGGTATGGAAGGAAGTACAAAACCGTTTGCCTGGGTGATGTTCGGTTGCAGTGCTTCGACTCTAGGAGGAAGAATCCCGGCGTGCTTGGTCTCTCAAGCGGCTTTGTTGCCGGCGTCCAAACCATTCAAACGTGCGACACTAGTGTTCAAACGAGACCTTCGACACAAGGCCACGAGGAAGGAGGAGACAATGGCCAAGAAGAGGCAAGTCCCGACAACGGCTTGCAAATTCTTCATGGGTGGCCCTTCCGGGCATGAACTCCACGCTTGTGGAGGAACTTTTCCTCGAAGGCGAGGAGGTGCCCAAATGGCGGCCCATGGACTCCAACGTCAAGCAGCAACTGAATCATCCAAACGATGGGGAAGATTTAAGTACCCTAATCTGTGGGGAAAATCCATAGCTTGAAAAGTGGGCATGTGTCCTCCTTCCGAACGCCAAGACGATCATGAACGGCCTTTTCGGTTGCAAGTGAGCGAAGTAGGCAATACGACAAGGGAACACGCATGCCTGAGCGGATGCCCCTCTATGTTGTGACTCTCGCGCGATGAATGCCCGACGACCACAAGGTCAAGCGAGGTCTCGACTTGTCGCTGCTGAGCTTGGGACCAAAACAGAGAGCACAACTTGAAAGTATTTTTGGGAAGCATGCGAGCGATCGGCGATTCCAAAGCATCGCCGTTTGCACCGTGAAAATGTCGCGGGGGCGTGAGCGCGTGAAGAGATATTGCGTGGCTGCTTGCGTTTGCACGGGCATCCCATTCTTATTTGCTAGAAAGCCGTCTGGCTGCGACTCCTTGAAAGGCTTCGCCATTCTCCGCTTAGTTTGTCGTCGGACGTTTTCGTTGCTTTGGTTTCGGAGCCAAATTGGGTTTTGAAGATGGGGTCTCGCTGCTTTGGCCCTCTTCCCTCGAAACGGCACGATTCGGTTCTCCGACCCCGCTTTCGTTGTCCTTTCAAACCCGGAGCGCTTTTCAATGGACACTCACATTTTACGGTTCTTGGGAAGAGGTCGGGGCCTCCACGCGTGCAGATCCTGGGACGTGTTCCATCCATGGGGGTTACGGCTCGATCCCTCCTTCCACACGAGAACGGCGGGGGCCGCTCTCGCTGCTTTTGCGGATGCACGAGGAGGGCGTCCGCCACGGACGTGCCGCGCATGCACGTACGCCCGTTCCATCCATGTCCACGGCTCCTCTTGGTCCCAACGAGCGTCCAGTGTGGGCCACCTGTCTTGTCCACGTGATGCGTGTGTGTGTGGCTCGGTCGTCCATCTTCGACCCATCCGATGGAGTTAAGCCCGAGTTAAGCTTCAGCCTGGGGGGAGGTCCTGGGGGGAAGAGGATTTCCTCGGACGGATACGAAGCCGATCCGACCGTTGAGCGATGGCGTGCGGCTCTGCGACGTCGATCCGGGGCGTTCCCACCCGCCTCCACCGCCCCGAACGGATCCCCACCGTCCGTGGGGCGGGTCGGGGCGCCTCCCCTGCTCCACGTGGCGGTTCCTGGGCCGTCCGTGCCAGCCTGTCCAGCAACGACTTCCGACCTGGCGTCACCATCGAGATGGACGGTGCTCCTTGGAGGGTGCAAGGTGCGTTCTCCACCCCGCGATGGCCACGTGGGACCGTGCGATGCGAGACACGTGGAACCACGGTACGGTTAGGACCCCCCTCCCCACCTGGAGGGTGCTGGAGGCGTCATGGAGATCCATCGATGGATCCCCACCCTCCCATCATCCAGAAGGCTTGCACACAATCTGCATGCCATGACACACGCAGGAGATGGAACGCAAGGTGGAACGCAACAGAGGGCGTCGATCGGTGGGAATCGGATGCGCGGGGGGAATGCGCAAGGCATCAGGTGTCGCGGACCACGGATGCATATGCACTTTTTACCACACAGACGCCATCGCAGACACCTCCGTGCCGCAAGGTAGTGCCAACGTGGACATCCATTTGTAGCAGCACATCGGAGCCACCGCTTCCAAGACCGAATGCAAGGCCGGGTGCGGCCTCGGGGTGTGTAGAGGGAATTGTTGCTTCCATTTGGCGCCTGCGATTCTTCACTCTGGGAATGGGACGATGGAGTTGAGTCGACCATTGGGATGCACTCGTCGGATGCGCATGGAGGAAGACCGGCAAGAAGGACAGGCGGGCTGACTGTGTTGTTGTTTCGTGCAACCTACCTGTTGGGCAGAATTCCTGCACGTGAAGCCTGGCAAGGGAGCAGCCTTTGTGCGTACAAAGCTAAAAAACTACATCACAGGAGGAACGGTGGAAAAGACGTTCCGGGCCGGTGAAAAGGTCCAGCAGGCCAACCTCAATCGAACGACAAAGCAATACACATACATGGATGGGGACCAGGTGCGAAAACGTGGACGATGGCCAGTGGCATTCACTGTATTCGAGGAGGCCGAGGCATGCAGAGAAACTGACCAGGAATTGATCTTCGATTTTCTTCGCAGTACGTCTTTATGGACATGACCACATACGAGGAGACTAGACTGCCTCGAGAGGAGTCCTGGGCCAAATACCTCAAGGAAGGCATGGAATGCGAAGTGCTGGTTTGGAACGAGAAGGTGAGCGAATGGTTCGAGCGACCAAGAGGAGGGACAGCCTCAGACAAGAGCTGACGTTTTTGACCCCGTGGGACCGTTGAACCGTATGGGGTGCAGGTGATTGGTGTGGATCTCCCCAACACAGTGGTGCTGGAAGTGGTGGATACCGACCCTGGGCTGCGTGGAGACACCCAATCTGGTGGGTCCAAGCCTGCAAAGTTGGAGACCGGTGCCGTCATTCAGGTGCCCCTTTTTATCAACATAGGAGAGAAGATCAAAGTGGATACACGATCCGATCAGTATTTGAGCAGAGATTGATTTCACCAATCCCGTGTACATGCAGACTGGTGGCATTTCCGTCCTGCTCTCTTGAATTGCTATGAGAGCCTGGAGACAGCAGCGTGCCAAGAAGAAGGTCGATTGCCATCACCTTTCACGATATGCCGCCTTTCTTTTAAGGTTTTTGTATTGGTATTGATGGTCCGCAAATGGCTGTATCGAGTACTTCCTGGGTGCCATCACCAATCACAATATCTGTGGACGCGTCTGTACAACATGCAGAACCCCATCCCTAACAACCCCTTCGATGTCTTGAGGAACACCCCCCATCGCAGCTTCAGCTTTTCTACCTGACGCAAAAATTCGTTCCAACAACTCCATCCTGAACTGCTCGCTATCAACCAACGGATCACTTGCATAATCAATTGTTGCCTCCTCTGTAGGGACCGTGGGGTAGCTGTCGTAAAGTCCTGCCCCTGCAAACTCTTCGAGGTCTTCGCCATTGCTATCTGAACGCACCATGAGGGCGCTATCTGATCGAATAAACAAACCTGTCCGTTTGGAGGGAAAGGTTTTGACATCGATGGATGGGGCTCCATCCACCAATTTACCAACAAAACTCAAAGCACGCCCTGGGTAATTCCCAACCAATGCTTCGCCCATACCACACACAACTTCCCCAAACATTTCTTCGGTATCTTTGGTGATCGGATTGGCTGTGTGAAGAACAAAAGCATAATCGGCCCTGATCACCGGCTGGATGAGGCAGCCCATCAGAAGGTCTTGGTCAGGGATGCCACGGGCTTGGCGGTATAGCCACGCCCTATCTGTCCACTTGCTTGCCCAGACTTTCACCACGCAAGCAATCACATCTTGCATATCATCATCATTCAGGATGGAAGGCGATGCTTCACTGCTGAGCAATTCCACAAGCGAATTCTTTAAACTTTCATGCAGCTTGGACGGGATGAAAAGTTTGTCCATAACATTCTGACGGATTGTTTTCAGGCCCACAGGGACTCCAGATTCGTCCAGTGACTCCTGGACAACACGGCTTGAAAGTTCCTGCAATGTGTCATACAAGGATTGATTCTCCGGTTCCTCCAATACACGCTCAAAAGCACCCAAAACGAGTGCTGCCGAGCTCGGAAGGTTGAGGTCCGCTTCGATGGCTTGCTTCAATTTGTGCAAATTTGACGCTTTAGGTCCAACGCAAACGTTTCCAGGGGAAGACATGGAATCGATATCCTGGAACTCTGCTTCGAGAATGACCAGTTTGTCTTTGGGAGGCAAAGATGGAACCCTCAGCTTTGCAACAGACCTCGCTTCAGATGGTACTCCTTGATCTTGCTGATCGGTCTCGTCGCTTGCTAACAGCTGAACTTCACCATCGCTCAAAGGCTCAGCCGATGCACGCGTCCCTTCGAATTCTTTGAGCCGACTGAACGCCTCCAGGTCAGAGCAGCACGCAAGAATAACCTGTTGGTTTCTCGCGCGAATAGCCAAGTGACTTAGTATGTCCACGTCACTAGTGGCAATGATGCACCTTATATTTTCAGGGATGTCTTCGGAGCCGTCGATTGTGTCAGACAGCAAGATGGTGGGGCGGCTGAAAGTCTGGCCTTGCACTGATGCCAGCGAGCTGACCACTTCGACTTGACCGACTTGGCGTTGGGTCTGGCTGATGATGTGCCACTTGCCAACACCTCCTGCTTCACGAAGCTGCGGTTCCACGTGCCTCAACACCGAGGAAAGAACAAAGAGCGGCTGACCACGGACACTTTCCTCTGCAAAATTAGTGATGTAGGATTGATCGACGCTACATGCCTCGCCAATGCCTTTGGCGCATGGAGCAATAAGCTGGAGGAGTTTGTCCATGTGGTGTGCCAGAGTCAGCGCCAGGGTTTCCGAGGCAGCTAATAGCTGCAAGGGCATGGCACCCGACCAGCGGTCCCCGCCAAGGAGCTTACTCCACTGGGACAACCTCATCATGAGTTCCTGGTCTTCGTCCGTCACTAGCGCATTTTCCAAGATGAGAGGGATCAAGTTGAGCGCATCATCGATGGAGAGGTTAGGGTAGTCTAGCTTTTGAAGCTGGAGGCGGAAGTAGTCCTCCAGGGCTATGTCTAAGAGCAGAACGTCGCGGCTAGCAAACCCATGCTTCCAGTAGCCCGACAGCCTCTTTCGGATTTCTACGATCTTTCCAGGAACCCACCACTCTGTACGATGTTGCAGAAGGTCGTGCAGCATGTAGTTGAGTTCCCCGTCGAGGAACCCCTTTGCATTTTCCAAGGACACGTCCAGATCGGCACCAGAGTGGGTGAGTTTGAGGATCCAGAGGAAGTGCTGGAAGTCTGGTATCATGTGGGGTAAGTGCAGGGGTGCGTGGTGAATCGGATGGTACATGTTCTCCAGGTACTCCTTCGAGATGCCGTTGTTTTCCCAGATCACCCTGTAGAAGTCCCCTGGATTCCCGCTGAATTGACAAGCTAAATATGCTTCACAGATGGCGATGTCTTCCGGCGAGGTGTTGGTGTGCAGCTTTTGGTGCCATTCTTCTAAGAACTTCTCTTCGATGCCAGGTCTGTGCCCTTCCTTGATTCCGTGGGTCCTCATGATGTTCAGGATCCCCATGCGTATCTGCTCGCTGTCCCCACCGCCACGTGGAAGAAGGCCAAGGGTCATGCGTGCCAATCTCCTCACCTCTGCATCCCCGTCATGCACGGCCACGTAGGCGATTTTCTCCGTGAGCGTCTTCTGCACATGGGCTATGTCCTTGGACTGGTAATTGGAGTTGCGGTACCAGTCCAGCTGCTTGTTGGCCGAGAACCGTATCCACGTGTACATGCTTGCCATTCCCGTTCCACCGACTTCGGCCGCTTGATCCAGCAGTTCGATGGCCAAGCAGAAGCGATTGAACAGTCCCCAGTTGCTGTAGGTGGCTTCTGGCTTCACGATCTGCTGCATCAAGTCTTCCGCCGATGCCGGTTTCACGCGCAGCACGAAATCCTTGCCGTTGTCCTTGATCCATTGCTCTTCCTTTTCGTCCACAAGCAGCATCACCAGCTTGTTGGGTCCATGTTGGGAAGGGAGTGGGATCTCCAGGTCCGGTCCATCGCGTTCGAGCGGGGTCCTCACCGCGTGTTCGTCGAAGGGGGACGTTCCCGTCGGCCAGCAGCTTTCCACAGGCCTTTCCCACTCGTCCCAAGCCCAGTGCACGGTGAGCACCTGGCCATCGCCGCTTCCTCCGCCATCCTTCCAGCGCACCACGGCCACGTTCGTCCCGTTCGGGCCTTCCGTCACGTGTGCTTCCAGCGTTCCGCGACCGTCCAGGTTCCAGGACGTGCGTGCACGTTCGCCAGACGATGCGGCTCGCGCGGAAGGCCGTCGAAAGCGGCGATGGCGTGCGAAAGATGCGCGCAAAGCGCACGTCGCCATGGCCGACACGTAAGGTTTCCCTTTCGCCTCCCTTTCGAGGGCGATCCGAACCCGAAGCGGGACGGGTTCGAAAGGGAAAGGGATCGGGTTCGATCGGAAACGGGGAACCGTTGGGAAGGAACGAGCGGGTTCGAAAGGGGAAGGTGGTCGGGGTCAGAAGGACAAGGAGGACGGGTTCGAAAGGGGGAGGGGAATAGGGAAGGGGGTGCCACGTGGCAGGTCGGAGGGATGGGAACGGATCCTCTGCAGGTCATGGATCCGGATGGGAGATCGGAAACCAACCCATCCGTCCCGAATCGGCCCTCGAAGCACCTCCCGTCGAGGAAAGACCCTCCCCCCCAACGCCTCCAAGGTCCATCCCCAGAAACCCGGTGCAGCCTCTAACCATCGTATTAATTCGAACTATCGTCAGGAGCTGAGAGGGACTTAACCGTCGATTAACTTCGTGGGGGAGAGGTCCTGCCAGGGCCACAGGGTTCCGAGGGATGTGGTTTCTTGGACGGCCGCCATCTCCCCCCGGGAGAGGCCGATCCTCTGCACGCTCTGGCAAAACGTGACGGGATGGCTGCAAGAAAGACCCGAGCGTGGTGGGGATTCGGGTACCTATACCCGCAGAGGATCGCGGTCCGTCCCCGACCGTCCGTTCGCCCCGGAGGACGCGTCCTTTCGCCCCTCCGATCCTTCGGTCCTCCCTTTCAACCGTTCCCTTTCGATCGGAGACCTCCCCCCTTTCAACCGTTCCCTTTCGATCGCGCGGGTATCGCCCGTATCCGTCCTAACCCCTCCCCTGTTCTTCGGTATACCGAACCGTTGTGGAACCCACAACCGTTCTCCGAGATCCGTTCGCCCCGTCCTATTTAAAGGCCAGATCCGCGCGTGCTCGGTCAGAACGTGCTCGACCGCTCATGGCCACCTGCTTCGTGCTGCGCACCGCCATCGCCACCACGGCTTCCCACCTCCGCGACGACTTGGATCCGCTGGTCCTGTGCGCCACACCGTAAACCACACGCCCAACTCGCCCTCGAACCCCAAAGAACGGGTGAAATGGCGTCCGGTGAAGAAAACACGGTGCAAGACCACGTGGTGGAACACGTGGTGGACCTGGCGGAACCTGCGGGTGCTCCGGCGGCGGCCGACGTCGAGGCCATGGAAAACGTGGTCGACGGGCACCTGTCCGTCTTGGAAAAGTCCCAGCAGAAGGCAGCCACCTTGCAACGCCAGTACAGCAATCGCGTGCTCAACGAAGGCATCCTGACTGCCCTGTGGGTTCGCCTGCCATGGCTTTTGATTGCCTTGGTTGGCGGCCTCCTTGCTGGTCTGGTCATCTCTGCCTTCGAAGCTGAATTGGAGGAAATTGTGGCCATCGGCTTCTTCATTCCCGTGGTCATGGACATGGGCGGTAACATGGGCACTCAGTCCTCGACCATCTTCGTTCGCGGCATCACAACCGGGAACATCAACAAAGAAACCGCGCGCGGTGTCATCCTTCGTGAAATGGCATTTGGTGTGATCACTGGCGTCGTCGTGGGCCTCCTTGCCTTTGGCTTCTGCTACGTGTGGCAGGGTGCCATTCTCAATGAGGGGTTTGCAGGCAGGCTGGCAATCACTGTGGGCCTGAGCCTGATCATCATCTGTGCACTGGGTGCTTCGCTTGGTTTCATGATCCCATACGTGGCGCACAAGATCAAACTGGACTCTGCTGCAGTGTCCGACCCGATCATCACCACGGTGAAGGACATCATTGGACTTTGCGTGTACTTTGGCCTGGCCAAGGCCATCATGAGGAGAGAGCTCCAAGCAGCTGACGACGAAGCGTGAGTGAGCAACCGCATTCCAGAAGCAATATCTAGTTTCTTCTCCCACATGCTGGGAATGGAAGAGACCAGTTCTTGCTTCTAGTGTTCTGGGTCTTGCACGAATGAACTCTATGTGAGTGTGGTAATCAAGATTGTACGTTTATGTAGGGTTTTGTGGATTCGGGTATGCACATGAAACGGGGTGGCTCTGCCAAGACAGTGGGAGGGTGGAATAGCGCACGAAGTCCACCAGGGCTGAGCCAGGGCGCACGGTTGCCAAGTTCTCATGTGTTGCATTGCTGGCCGCGTGTACCTTTCCCCGAGCCTGTTCCGCGCAGTGTCCGTGCCCATACTGCCATCCTATGTCTCTCCATCATCTTCTCACCAGCGCAGGAGTCTGCATGGCCATCTCCGCCATCCCGGTGGGACTTCCACGACGACGAACCTCGAGGGACACGTTTGGTACGAGCATGACCACGTCCTGCGTGTGCATCCACCATTTTGATGGTTGCTTGTGTCCATCACTGGCTCCACTCACAACCTGGTCTTCCCTGGTCGACGTGGGACACGTCCCACACGTCCGTCGGATGATCCTGGACGTGCTCCCAGAGCTCCAGCACCTGCGGCTGGTGCTGGCATCTGCATCGCCACGTCGTAAGGACATCCTACGTTCGCTCGAAGTGCCGTTCGAAGCCGCGACGTCGCACTTCGAAGAAACCCTCGACGCCAGCCGATTCCCAAACGCGAGCGAATATTCGCAGCAGACGGCCCTGGGAAAGGCGGTGGCGGTGGCCGGTAGAGAATATTCGAGGGAGGGTCCAGATGTGGTGGTAGGTGCAGACACCGTGGTGGAATCGCCCAGTGGACAAGTGCTGGAGAAACCAAAAGATGTGGAAGAGGCCAAGAGGATGCTGAGGTCGCTGTCGGGAAGGTCTCATCGCGTGCACACCGGAGTGGCCATCGTGGCGCCCAACCTGGTGGACCCCGGAACCGGCACCATGCCCTATGTGAAGACCTTCGCAGAAACCACCGTGTGCCACATGGCCGTGCTGAGTGAAAAGCTCATCCAAGCCTACGTAGACACAGGAGATCCCATGGACAAGGCTGGAGCCTATGGCATTCAAAGCAAAGCCGGACCTTTCGTCGCAAACATCCAAGGGTGCTACTACAACGTGGTGGGATTCCCACTGCATCGGTTCACCGTGGAACTCCGAAAATTGGTCGACGAAACTGAACTGGGCACGCAACTGAAAGGGCGGATGCAAGCAAGCTGAAAGAGTGGAACGATTTTATTGGTACCTTTGCCGTCATTGAGCTGGAGGGGGACCTTCCGTGCTACAGCGAAAGGATATTCAGACTTGGAAGTGATACATGCGTGATGCTCCCCATGCAAGCCAGCCATGGGCTGCAACGGCCATGAGCTTGTGCGATTCTGTACCCCTTTATCAAACTATCAGGCCCTGCAGCGATCCTTTCAATGAAGGATTCAAACAACGTAGGTGCAGCTCTGCGGACGTAACCAACGTACGACAGGCAACAAAACCTGATCTGCTACCCGATACATGACTTTCAACGTGTCTGGACACAACGTTGACGTGTAATGTGCCAAACGAAGTGGATTCAGGGATAGTGCCGTTGCCAATTCTTCAAGGCGTATCTTCCACCCGAGAATCACCATCCACAACCAATGGCTGTGTCTCTCCTCCGTCCTCTACCGTCCCATAGATCTTTGACTGCAGGAGGATGGTCATGTCCAGAGATACGGTACCAAGGCTCCCAAGCAGCCACGGGAACTTGCTGATGAAGTCTTCACTGCTCTGAACGCGCAAAAGGATGGAGACCCCATATGTGAGATTTGCAGCCACTGCTGTCATGAACATACCAAGGGCTAGGCCCACAACCGACCTACGGCGCATGTTTTTGGCAATCTGTGATATACGTGAGAACAAGTAGAATACCGAAGAAATCCACCCACACCAATTGCCCAGGATGATCAGCCCCTGCGACCGGTAGCTGTGGCCGCAGGGTGGATAAGTCTGCTTCAGGACAGCTTCGGGAAGGATCAGACTTTTGACCAGCGTAATGCTTCCTGTTGGAGAGGCGAGCAAGCAGACAAGGCCCACGGAGGCGGCGGCCCCAGCGGCCGCCGTTGCTGCCACAGATGCTTTCCTCCTCCTCCCAACTTCTGCTGGTAGTTCGCGGTAATCATCTGGTCTGATGTGCCTCCTTTGGTTGAGATGGTTGTAATACATGTACTGGGTTAAGATGATCGTATCTGCGAATATGAAGTACACCGCCGTGTATGTTTCTGTGGGCAGCTGGGATCCGGTCAGGAGGCATCCCGCTAGGTTGCAGGTGTCTCCCATGAGCCACTGCAGCAGGAACCAGACGCTGAGAGCTTCTGCACTCTTATTCCTGTAGTTCTCCACCAGCTGCGGTGCTTGAGCTGCCATCCACAGCAATATGGAAGACATGCCCACCAGGAAAGCCACCAGCTCCCAGTTCCCATACACGCAGTCTAGAAAGTACTTTTGCACCCAGATCACGTTTCCTTCCTCGCACGAACAAGGCGACATGGTCCCTGCTTCCTCCTTCGCGCAAATGAGCGCCTTGCAACACCGATTCGCGTCTTGGAAAGGTGCGTTTCGTCGAAGAAAACTGGAAGAAAGAAAACGAAGCACCGTCGGTGTCACTCCCACCGGTCGGAATTCAGAATCCGTCCTCACTGCAACCTCAGGACCGTCGTTCAGCCTTTGTACTGGAAGGGAGGTATTGAGACGGGCCTGGATTCCCCGGATTGGATGGCATCGAGGATGGTTTTTTGTTGGAAGCCAAGGGGGGAAGCACATGCTGGGGACATTTGTGTGAGAAGTGCATGTTGGAGAAGCCTTCCACCACGAACCTTGAATGCATGAGGGCGTCGATCGGAATGCTGAGGAATGGTACAAGTTTCCTCCTCGAAGTGATCCCGCAAAGGAATGCACGACGACCGTGGTCCCCCGCGAACCTTGCCCATCGACGATGCGGACCACCTTCTCACAAAGCAACGCCGGCAAGCACTCTTCTCTTTTCGTGTTGCATCTTCAGCCATTTGTTTTTATCGTCTTTCGTTTTGCGCATCAAGACAAGTCTCCACCATCTCGATCCCCTCTTATTCTTGATTACATTCATGTTCTTATCGTTCGCTTGGACGGTGTATGCTCGTTGTTCCCTCCTCTTTCGTCCGATTGAAGGAGAAATAGAACGTCGATGGCATTCAATTTCGTTCTCCCCTCTCTGCTGCTCGACTCTCTCTATCGCTCGCACCCAATATCACTCCACCTCTCCTCCCTCCCTGTGCTATGCCCATTGTCTCCACCGCTTCCCTCTCTTTCCCTTGTCCCTCTCCTTCTCCCTCTCTCCCACATCTATTCCCTACTCCCTTCTCCTTCTCCCTCTCTCCCACATCTATTCCCTACTCTCTCTCCCACATCTATTCCCTACTCCCTCCCTTCTCCTTCTCCTTCTCCCTCTCTCCCACATCTATTCCCTACTCCCTCCTCCTTCTCCTTCTCCCTCCTCTCTCCCACATCTATTCCCTACTCCCTCCTCCTTCTCCTTCTCCTTCTCCCTCCTCTCTCCCACATCTATTCCCTACTCCCTCCTCCTTCTCCTTCTCCCTCCTCTCTCCCACATCTATTCCCTACTCCCTCCTCCTTCTCCTTCTCCTTCTCCCTCCTCTCTCCCACATCTATTCCCTACTCCCTTCTCCTTCTCCTTCTCCCTCCTCTCTCCCACATCTATTCCCTACTCCCTCCTCCTTCTCCTTCTCCTTCTCCCTCCTCTCTCCCACATCTATTCCCTACTCCCTTCTCCTTCTCCTTCTCCCTCTCTCCCACATCTATTCCCTACTCCCTCCTCCTTCTCCTTCTCCTTCTCCCTCCTCTCTCCCACATCTATTCCCTACTCCCTCCTCCTTCTCCTTCTCCTTCTCCCTCCTCTCTCCCACATCTATTCCCTACTCCCTCCTCCTTCTCCTTCTCCTTCTCCCTCCTCTCTCCCACATCTATTCCCTACTCCCTCCTCCTTCTCCTTCTCCTTCTCCCTCCTCTCTCCCACATCTATTCCCTACTCCCTCCTCCTTCTCCTTCTCCTTCTCCCTCCTCTCTCCCACATCTATTCCCTACTCCCTTCTCCTTCTCCTTCTCCCTCTCTCCCACATCTATTCCCTACTCCCTCCTCCTTCTCCTTCTC
The DNA here is from genome assembly GCA_020975725.1 of Picocystis sp. L7. Classification (NCBI taxonomy): domain Eukaryota; kingdom Viridiplantae; phylum Chlorophyta; class Picocystophyceae; order Picocystales; family Picocystaceae; genus Picocystis; species Picocystis sp. L7. The sequence goes on along the minus strand of QXJR01000024.1, from coordinate 77,609 downwards.
CTTCTCCCTCCTCTCTCCCACATCTATTCCCTACTCCCTCCTCCTTCTCCTTCTCCTTCTCCCTCCTCTCTCCCACATCTATTCCCTACTCCCTCCTCCTTCTCCTTCTCCTTCTCCCTCCTCTCTCCCACATCTATTCCCTACTCCCTTCTCCTTCTCCTTCTCCTTCTCCCTCCTCTCTCCCACATCTATTCCCTACTCCCTCCTCCTTCTCCTTCTCCTTCTCCCTCCTCTCTCCCACATCTATTCCCTACTCCCTCCTCCTTCTCCTTCTCCTTCTCCCTCCTCTCTCCCACATCTATTCCCTACTCCCTTCTCCTTCTCCTTCTCCTTCTCCCTCCTCTCTCCCACATCTATTCCCTACTCCCTCCTCCTTCTCCTTCTCCTTCTCCCTCCTCTCTCCCACATCTATTCCCTACTCCCTTCTCCTTCTCCTTCTCCCTCTCTCCCACATCTATTCCCTACTCCCTCCTCCTTCTCCTTCTCCTTCTCCCTCCTCTCTCCCACATCTATTCCCTACTCCCTCCTCCTTCTCCTTCTCCTTCTCCCTCCTCTCTCCCACATCTATTCCCTACTCCCTCCTCCTTCTCCTTCTCCCTCCTCTCTCCCACATCTATTCCCTACTCTCGCCCTTCTCCTACTCCTTCTCCATCTATTCCCTACTCCCCCTCAATCCCTCTCTCCAACGATTCCCTCACCTTCTCCCTCTCCCAGTCTCTCACCCCCCTCGCACCCCCCCCCCGGACCATCCTCCACCTCACGTGCCACGTGGCATCCCCCCACGTGCGTTCTCCACCCCACGTTTCCCGCCATTTCCGATCCGGAAGCTCGTCGGTCGAAGCACCGCCATGCGCCTCCATGCCGCCTCGCATGGACGAAAAAACGCGCGTGGATGCGTCCTGGCGCGCAGCCAAGGGACGAAGAGGTCCATGCAGCTCGCCTTCGTGTCGGCGGAAGTCGCGCCATGGTCCAAAACCGGCGGACTGGGCGACGTGCTGAGCGGATTGCCCGTGGCACTCGCCCAACGCGGACACAAGGTCATGACGGTGGCGCCGAGGTACGACCAGTACGTGGATGCGTGGGACACCGACGTCGTGCTGGACATCATGGGAGAAAAGGTGAGGTTCTTCCATGCCAAGAAGCAAGGCGTGGACCGGGTCTTCGTGGACCATCCCTGGTTCCTGGCCAAAGTGTGGGGAAAAACTGGATCCAAAATCTACGGGAAGAAAACTGGCGCAGATTTCAGGGACAACCCCAAGAGGTTTGCACTCTTCTGCAGGGCCGCCATCGAAGCCATCGAAGCCATGCCCTTCGGTATGGATGGGGAACAGTGCACCATCGTGGCCAACGACTGGCACTCCGCCCTGGTGCCCGTGCTGCTCAAGCACGAATACCAACCGCAAGGCAGGTACACCAATGCTAAAGTGGCACTCTGCATCCACAACATCGCCTTCCAGGGAAGGTTCTGGCCGGAAACCTTCCAACAGCTGGAGCTGCCCGCCGAAACCATGGAGAAGTTCCTCATGACCGACGGGTACGCTAGGGTCATAGACGAAGACAATCCGGTGCTGGACACCAAGGAAATGCCTTCCGGGAAAGAACACCAAAAGTTGAACTGGCTCAAAGCAGGAATCCTCTCGAGCGACAAGCTGCTCACGGTGTCTCCCAACTATGCACAGGAGATCGTCTCGGGCGAAGACAAGGGGGTGGAAATGAACCAGTTCATTGCACAGGTGGGGATCGAAGGGATCGTGAATGGGATGGACCCCTCGGAGTGGAGTCCGCAAAAGGACAAGTTCTTGGACATGAAATACGATAAGACCAACGTCATGGAAGGGAAAGCGATCGCCAAAGAGGCGCTTCAGGCCGAGTGCGGATTAGAGGTGGATCCAACTGCACCTCTGTTTGGGTTTATCGGGAGGCTTGAAGAACAGAAGGGCGTGGATATCCTCCTCGAAGCGATCCCCAAGCTTATGGAGGCGTGTCCACAGGCGCAGGTCGTGGTCCTTGGCACCGGCAAAAAGAAAATGGAAGCAGCGGTAGAGAAACTGGACGAGCAGTTTCCGGGTTCCTGCGCCGGGGTGGTGAAGTTTTCTAGCCCTCATGCGCACCTGATCACGGCGGGAGCAGACTACATGGTGGTCCCATCCCGCTTTGAGCCTTGTGGTCTTATCCAGCTTCACGCCATGCAGTATGGAACAGTGCCAATCGTTTCATCGACCGGTGGACTGGTTGACACCGTCAAGGAGGGCGTGACTGGTTTTCACATGGGTAGTATGGACCTGGACGAGCTCACCGAAGAGGATGCCCAGGCATGCGCAGAGGCGATGACAGTGGCTTGTGAAGCTTACGCAACGAATGATTACCCACAGATGGTGAAGGCATGCATTGCCCAGGACCTCACATGGTCAAAGCCAGCGCAGAAGTGGGAGGGGATACTGGAGGAGCTGGCATTCAGCTGCCCCGGCGGTGCTGGTAAGAAAGGTGCTGTAAAGACACCAATGCAGGAACTCTCAGCAACATAGATGCTCGAGGTCAAGTACAGTGATGGAACGCTGGAAGCCATGCAAATATATCAAACAGGTTCAGGAAAGGTGGAGTAGAGAAAACATGAAGACTTCGTAAGAGAGATAGATCTTGTTCAACCTTTGGCACCTGTTTTTGCTCATGAGAAGCAGATGCCCCCGATCGTCGCTTGGTACCCGCAGATCCTTCCTTTCAAGAGATTCCCATGTTATGATGATTTTTTCCCGGAAGCTCTTGATTTTGTTGCGAGTAGTATGATGGTAATCGCTCGCGTATCTTCCACTTGCATTTACAGTTATCCCTTGGAAGAATAAAAGCTTTCTTTAAACTCGGCAGATACCCCCCTTCGCCTGCTTGGCCGTTCTCCGGGTTCGAATGGCAACTGAGAGTCTAACCAAACACTGTCCTTTACTGGGCAAGTCTAGGAGAACGTGGCATGCGTTCTCAACCCCTGGGCTGTCTTCTGTCAATGACTGGCTCCCTTTTTCTTCTTTCCATCCACGCAAGTGACCGTTTCTGTGTGTGCTGCACGCTCACCGACCTCCAAATCCTTCTTGTTTTGGCGATCTGATTGTCCGCTTCACGTCCTTTGACCGGGCAAGATTTTCACCTATGCTCAATTGTGGTAATGCAGGGAGTTCATCCTATCCTTGGAATGTTGCATCGCATATTCTGCTCGAAACGCGGGCGGTTCCCGTGACCAGGAAGGGGGTCCCTGCTGCCACATGTGTCTTCTCGAGAAAACCCCAGACATGTTCCCCTCCACATGGCAGAGATGTGCAACCATTGCCTGAGCAGCTTCTTTCTGGTGTAGGGTCCTGAACAAGATGCATAACCCACCATGTGTCCTGGAGAATGGATGTTTGAAGGGAATGGGTGGTGCCAGGTCCACCCATTCGTTGTGAACTTCACATCGAATCTCTCCCCGGTCCATCCCCGCCTCCGACCCCACCGGGCTTAACTTTGCTTAACTCTTCTTCCCTCTGTCCTTTCCTCTTCCCCTTTCCGCTTAATTCGTGGATAAACTTCCTGGCTGCGGGGAGGTCCATGGTTCGGGAAGTTCAAGTGAAGATCACTCACGTTCGACAGTGGTGTTGCAGTTGTCCGAGTGCAAACGACGGCTTGTGGTCCGTTGGTGGGGTGCTGGATCCCAGTTCCGGGGCGTATTGGATTGTGTGGGGCGTTGTGTAGGGCCTGGGGCGCCATATTCCGGGGAGGGGGGCATGTGGAGGTGTCGGAGGTTGCTGCAGGCGGGACTGAGCTGGCAAAAGAGGGAGAGGAGCAGTGCTGCTGGAGGTGCAGTGGACGTCAAAGCCTTGCAACAGGTCTGGAAACACCTGCAGGAGGTGGACAGAGGACAGAAGAGCTGGCACCAAGCCGCCAAGGACATGGAAAAGGAGGAGCTGGTGGTCCTGGGACAACCACCACACACGGAGGAGGAACAGATGCACGCACCACAAACGCGCATTTCGGGAGAAGAGCAAATGAGATCGGTGGAAATCCTTCCGCTTGGAATGGGGGAACAACTGGAGCAGATCAAGGAAATGATTCACACCATGGAAAAGAAGAAAAAGCAAGTCGAAGCTCAGGCAGAAAAGAACGTCCAACGGATGTTTGTTTCTGCTTGGACCATTCTCCTACTGCAGACTGTTGTAACGTTGCGAATGACGTATTGGGAGCTCAGGTGAGTTGTGAATTCCTCGTGCAGCTGCTACCTTCTCGATGTGTGTCGCAAGGCGGTTTGGCGACTCAAATGTTGTGCACGGTGCTAGTGAAGGATTACCAAGGCTGAGAAGGCGCAGCCACCACAGCTCTTTGTAGACCACACGCACCAGCTGTTCCTCTGACTTGCGGCTGACGGTTGAAGAAATCTCAACGTGTTTTGAAACGGTATACGTATGTCTTCGCTCCTATCTCTGCACTGTTTAGTTGGGATGTGATAGAGCCGATTACCTACTTCATGTGGAGTTTTGTGCTAGTTGCCATGTATGGGTTCTCACTGCGTACTAGGCGAGAATTTACATTTGAAAATCTCAGGGAATTTCTCCTAGAAAAGTGCAGAAAAAGGGGGTACAGGAGAGCTGGAGTAGACTTGGATCAATATAGGGCATTGTGCAGACGTTTGCATATGACTCAAAAGAAGGTCCTGGAGGCCAATTACAGGCGCAAAAAAGTCGGATAGGAGTCCCTCAAGCCTGACAAGCATAGAACTTTCCTCAGATTATTCCACTTGGTAGAATTGTACACAACAAAAGAGAGGGTGAATTCCCTACAAGCGTGATTGTTGAATAAGAGATGCAGTGTTGAGGAAAGTCAGAACAACTGGCACCAATTTGCATTGGCGTGACGTGAATGCAAAAAAATCAGCAGGAATTTGACAGTGCAGACAGATTTCCCTGGTGCAGGCTTTCTTGGCTGTGGACCACTAGAGGGTGCGGCAGCGTACTTGTGCCTGTCTATTTTTTTGTGCAAGCAACTTGATTTGCAGACAGATCAAAGTATTTCGAGCCTATCGTCAAGCCTAGAAGACCGAATTGTACTTTTGTGTCGCCTGTGTGCCTTTTCACGGCTTTTAGCATGCGTCCTTGACACCTTAGGCAGCGGCCTGGCAGCAGATTGAGGCAACGTCAGTAGTTGTACAGGTCTTAAGAGTGACAAACAAAGAGCTGGCTTGCCTTTTCATGGTGCATCAAGTGCACGTCCTAGACTCAAACAATGCAAGTTGGAGTATCGAAGCGCCAAATTTGTTTTGTTACCACCGCAAGTTTCAGTCCGAGGCCATGCGCTAGAACGGCATACAAGTTTCTTTCAAAGAATAGGCAGCATTTGCTCTGCAAGCTAACCTGAAAGATTTCTATGACATTGCTTTGATCAGTCTTTGCTCCAGCTGTTTGTTGTGACAGCTTCCTTTGCTTCAGAACGCATGCTGGGTAAATACGCTGGTTTTTTCTCTACATGCCTTGAAGAAGCATTCTTGAGCATGTTGACCAAAAGACAGACAAGGAATGATCTTCCTGGGCATTAAGGTGAGGCTACTGTATTAGAATATGCACTCCGTAACTGTGCATTAGGGCGCTAGATCGACAACCACTGAAGCTAGAATAGATGGTGGCAGGCGTACCACTCGGGACAAGCTTGGCGATTCCACCTGTACAGTGGCAGCGTAATGCAAGTCTTGCACGGTAATCAAGCCAGAATCTGATCCTGCACGCTCGTGGCATGACAGCAACTTACCTGAGCGCTATTTTTCATTCATGACCAATATTCCTAAGCACAAATTTGCACTTACCCAAAGTGGTACAGCATTCTCCTCCTGGCCACTCCTTGTTCTATGCATTTCGTTCAATGCTCGGGCGACTGGTTGATGAGCATCCATCAGTTGTCTTGCCCTGCAGGCTCCGTGCCTTTTCATGCATCTGGTTCTTCTCTGTGGTAGTGCGATGCCTGAGCGCGGTGTCGCCGTTCTTAAGGGCCATTGCTTTGCTAGTCCGAAACCTCAAAATTCCCCGAAAGAGGCAGGTCAGAACATTCGGTATGTCTTTCAAATGGCCGTTGGAAGTTGAAATTGTGTCCTGCCAAGGGACTTTCAAGACGTTTGTCGAGTGTTCTTTGTCTTGATTGCTTTATGCTTTGAAGTCGGGAACAAGGTGGCACTGCTGCGATGTGTTTGGTCCATGGGCGGAGTATCCAAATCGGGCCCATGTATCGTTCGTCCGGACAGCACTCGGCGGCACCTGAGGGGATCAGGTCTACAATTCTGCTGTTGCCTTGTCGCACTTGATCGTAGGAACTCCCTGAAGTGTCCAGCAGGCACTTTTGTAGATGAATTCTGGCGGGAACCCCACCTGGCTCCTCCGCCATGGTCCTCCATCTCTTTCCCCGCCTTTCACGAAACGATCGACGTTTCTTTCGACAGACGGGAATGAAATTGACATGTGCCGTCGAGGAAGATCTCCGTCCCAGGACGTCGAGTTAACCACTCGTCGAGGTTAACCGTAGGGTTTCCTGTTCCCCCCCACCTGTTAGCTGCGACACAGGTATCCCTCAGCCCCCGGATAGGGATCTTTTCCCGATCAATGGGTGTTCTTCAGTACGTATGCGCAGAGGATGTGGGTCGTACCTCGAAGTCCGGGGTGAAGGCTTCCTTGCTTCCTTCGAAGGTCCTTAACTTTCGGGTTTACCTCGTTTCTGTGGTGGCAACCACACCGAGAGCCCCTTCGGTTAACCACAGGTTAACCCGCCCCCGTCCAACTCCCTCTTCGTGAACTTCGCTTAACTCGTTCGCTCCTCCCTGTTTCCCCCTCGCGGTCGATCGGTTAACCTTCCCCACTTCCCTCTGTTCCTCTGACGAAGTTAAGTCCGAGGGGAGCTGCCCGCGTCCTCCACGCGCCCAAGACGCCATTGCGTCCGTTGTGTTGGAGCGTTGTGTCGGGTTGTGTGGCGCGTTTCGGGGCGCCCCATACCTCCCCGGGACGTGCTGGGCCAGCCACGAACGCAACGGGGCGCCTGCAGCCCGTTCATGCCCGAAAAAAGGCCGTTCGAAGCGTCCAGGTTGGCGGGTTCGGCAGCACTTGGGTGCTGAGCTGGCGGGACCACGTGGACCAGGATGAGCGAAGAAGGGACGAAAGGTGGCGATGGGGAGAAGGTGAGGACGTCCAGGCGTGCAGATGAACCGATGGAACGGAACAAAGACCTGCCTGCCGGACAGAAAGTGGTGAAGATGGGATGGCTCTGCTTCCAGCTGCACTTGAAACAGAGGACCCTGTTCATCCTGCTGCTGTCTGTGTCCATCTTCAGCGCCGTGGGATTCACCACCTTTCAAGAGCAAGTGTTCAACGTCAAAGATTTCCATTACGGCGGATGGGTGACGCTCTGGACGCTCGTCACCTACTACCTTTGTGCGTTATTCGAGAGGATCTACACCAACGACACTGTGAGGAAAGCCCCCATGAACAGCTACTACCAACTTGCAGTGATCACCTTCGGAGGGATGTACTTCACCAACTGGTCCTTGAAGTACATCAATTACACCACGAGAATCGTCTTCAAGTCCAGCAAGGTCCTGCCGACCATGTTTTTCGGGACTCTCATTCAAGGCAAAAAATACGTCCTGGTCGAATACATCGGAGCCACCATGCTCATTGCTGGAATCAGCATGTTTAGCCTGGGAGACAAGGAGGGGATGCCCAATTTTAATTTGCTAGGGATAGCTCTCATCACAATCGGCGTCTGCTGCGATGCTATCACGTCCAACTTTGAGGAAAAGCGTTTTTTTCGTCGCGAAAACCCATGTTCGCAGGCAGAGATCATGTACTACTCTAGCGCAGTAGGAATTGCGTACATGGCATTCGTTCTTGCTGTGACTGGGGAGCTCATGGAAGCACTGAATCACACTCTGGATCACTGGGAAGTGGTACCATTGATTGTTGCCTCCTCGAGCCTGGGGTACGTCAGCGTATCCGTGATTTTGCTCATGATCAAGTACTTCGGTGCTACAAACACAGAGATCGTAAAATCATCTCGCAAAGTGCTGCAGATGCTTGCAAGTTTTTTGTTCTTCCCTAAGCCACCGAATTACAAATACGTCGTGGGTGGAATTGCTGTAGTGTTGGGAATTGGAATGCTGAGCCACTACCAAATCAACAATCCAACGGAAGAATACAACAAAGCACCAGCCAAAGAGACGGACAAAGAGCACACAGATGAGCATGTTTATGAAAAAGTGTGATGGAAGCAAGGCTTCCCATCCACTTGAGTTGTTTCCATTGCTGCAGGAACTCTCCCTGGCAATGCAATTAGTTGTACCAACACATCGCGGTTGGCGTTCTAGTAATAGAAGTGCATTATCCAAGAAAACTTCACCAGCTAGATCGATCCTACGCTGCTGGCACCTCCCAAAGTCTCAATTGGAGCCTCCATTCATCCCCCTAGCGATATCCGCAGAGCAGGCAGCAAGCTTGTCTGGATCAACGACTCAAGCTCTTATTTGGATCCGTAACCAGACTACATTTTCATACATTCCCATTGTTGAGGAGAAGTGATAAACGAAACACCTTCAGTTTCAGTATCTGTGCAGAGAAAAGATGAAGAGACACACATGCTTCGTTCCATCATTTGGATGAATGAACTGCCAAATTGCGGCAGAGATGTAGAAAGGAGCAAAGCTGTAAGATACCTCAATGCGACTGGAGTGCTTCTTGCAAGTCTCTGGCTGGTTTGGAAGTTGGGGATGCAGCACATGGGTGACATTTGTGTGCATCTTTCCTTAGTTTGCAGGACGAGACGTGCCAACAAAATTCAAGCGGCACATAAGTTTTCGACGCCTGCAATTTTTCATGTGGCAGCTTGCTCTGGCAAGCAGAGATCCAAATGGTAGAGTGTACTGTGAAGGCAAAATAAATGTCAAGAAGAAGTTAGTGATCCCAATTGCTGCCTGCTTGATCCCCGGAGTCGTCCCTCATAAAGAAAGCCTGCTTCCAAGCTTATCATGTTCTCTGCCCACACCCAACATTCCAGGACAGCCTCAAAGTCACCCATCCTTGTGATGCATGATCAAGGATGCATCCTCTGTAAATGACACCTACAGCGATGAACATGCATGATTATCACTCAGAATTCAAAAATCGTTGTGTAGAGACACGCCTGGTGTCTGTGGGTGTGTATCCTAGCCAGCAATTGGACCTGTCATCCATGCCCACGCATGCATGCTAGTTTTTACATATACGCAAAGGTAGTGGATTTTTATCTCGAAAGATCCTACCTGATGGTGATTCTGAGCCCCAGGGATGTTCATTTTCTTGCGACTTGCATTGCCCAGATCTGTGCAAGTTTAAGATTCCATGCTGTAATGTGCTGTTGTCCGATCTTGGCGCGTTATGAACCTGCTCGCCGACCACGGCCTACCCACTTCAGATCATTTTGTGCGAAAGAAAGGGGATGATGGACTTCTCTCGAGTGACTCCCATAGTGAAGAAATGCGACTAGTCTGTGTCTTGCGCAAGAAATTTGCCCCGGCAAGTCGTGTTACCGATTCACATTTTTGCTCCGTCAAAACCATCCGTCTGCTTGCTACGCTTGTGTGTATGTATCTTGCAGCACCCTGTGGACTGGATGACGGGAAGGACTCCAGTTCAACCAGGCCACGTGCTCGAACGTCCACCATGGCCACGTGGGTCGTGTACAGCGGCTTGGCCAACGCCATCCCATTGGATGCTATCCATGTTCCATGCAAAGCGTTTCGTGCAACTGTGCCCAGAATCCGTGTGATGTGTGCCCTTCTCCTGCATCCTTGGTCCCTCCTCGAAAGGAGGATTTCTCGGACACCTTGGGATGGATTCGATCACGTGATCCCACGGTTACGACATCCTCGATCTTCTGAGATCTTCCCGCCCCGAAACCATTGGACAGGAACGGACGCCCCGCCCCGATGGAATCACGTGATGGTACGGACGGGGCACGTGATCCATTCGCCCCAAACCCTCGGCCTTTGCAGGCGCCATGGCCTCCAGGTTTCCAGGAAGGAAGCTGCAGGAAGGTCGATGGATCTGCCGCTCTTACCAGAGCATGCATGCGCCAGATGCACGGCTTGGACCGTCCGATTCGACCCAGTAAGCAACGACTCGTCCATCCGTCGATCGTGCGGCCCATTTCCATGAGATGGGTCGAAGGGAATTCGAACAGCTCGTTGGAGAGGACGATCGGACGTGTGTGAACGTGAAACCATCGCTTCGCATGCACCATGACAAGGATGCTTGGCTCGTGCGAGGAGCTCCATCGTCCGGCGATGCACAATTCATCTTGCAGATTGGAAATGTTCCAAGCTGCAAGTCCTGTGCGAGTGACATCCCCCATCCAACTTGGATTGGTTTCCCTCCACGTGTCGTTCCTCCCTGGTGCCGAAGAATTCCCTGAGGTTCTCCACGGGTAGCCTTTCGTGGTGGAAGAATGGAGGCGGATCCAGGACTCTTGTCCTTGGATCCAAGCGGTTTCTGGCATGCCATCGGAGAGAAAAAAGGGAGTTTCTTCTCTACAGGCCAAGGACGTCGGCCAAGGATTGGTCGGTTGACAGGAAGGCGGTCGAGTTTCAGCCGGTGCTTCCGGTCCGTAATCCATAGCATTCCATGACAAGGAAACAGCCTCAAATCCCTCCTGTAGATCCTCGGGCGGATTCGCCTCTTCTGCCGAACCATTGAGGCCTTTCGTCGATCGTTTGTGCGTTCTCAGCAACAACCACCGCAGAGGAGGGCCACCCGGGGCAGGATCCCGTGTCGACACCGAGGTCGGGTCGACTTCTTCCCTTCTGTTCCCTTCTGAATCTAGCTTTGAAAGGGACCGACCCCGGTTCCGTCCCGGGGTCGCCCCGGTTCGTCCCTCCTTCGAACCAGGACGATTCCTCCCCCGTTTCCAATGGAAAAAATGGTACCAGGAAGTGGTCCATTGGACTTGGGTGTGGCTGGCAGGGATGGTGGGGACCTGCCAACCTGGGCTGTCAAGTGGACATTCGCTAGGTTTCACAAGAAGGTGCACTGGTCCATGGCAAGGCCACCCTCATGGAGAAGGACGGATGGAAGGTTCGTTACGGAGTAAGGGGGAAGAAATGGAGCTCCGAAATGGTGGAGCTTGTCCTTCGAGGGAAGATGAGGAGGACGCTGTCCCTGGCCGCGGTCATCTCCTTGATGGTGTTGACGGGTTTTCGAAGCTGGGAAAAGTATCGAGACCACGCTGGGATTAAGAACAGGCTGGACAGGATACAGTGCCCGACGAAAAATATCGATCCCCGTATCCTGGATGCATTCCATCAAGATTGGGTCCTGAAGGGATGGGATGCCTCCGTGCCTGTAGAAAGAACAGGTACTCCAATGCCGGAGCTGACCAAACCTGCGAGTATGTATGAAAGTAAGGAGGAAAACAAGCACCTGTGGTCAGCCTTTGGGGCTCCAACCACTCCGTACGCGGCTCGGAACACCCTCTTTGTACAACTGTTGCAAAAAGTGGGGCCAAAGAGGGTTTTCGAGTTTGCAGGCAATGGCGGTTTCCTCATGCAAAAGGCTTTGATGAACTGCGATCTCTTGGATACAATGAAACACTGGATCCATGCAGAATTTTCCAGACCGGTGTTGGACTATGCGACTTTCCTTGTCAGCCATGAAGAGATTTTGTACTCGCCCAACTTGAACCCAGACCAAGTCAAGCCTGACGATTGGCACGTGCCTTTGCCATTTGCTACCATGCTTCCAAACGCACAGCCTTCGGTTTCCGTTGATATCATACACCTGGACTTTTCAAATGCAGAACAGGTCCGTACATCATTGAATCTGAACTTGTTTGACACATTTGCAACAATTTCTTTTGAGCACTTCTATGATGACATAGGCATCATCCGTCGTCTACCGGTTGGGGCCAACTTCTTGTTCTGTGTTCCAAATTTTGGAGGCCCTGAGCATTTCAGAAAGTTTAGAAACAAAGAAGAAATAAAGTCACGCTATGGAGAAGCATTGGACATTGTGGAAATCGTTCAGATGCGATACCTGTGGACGAAGAAGAAATTTATTGTTTGGGGCATTGTGCGACCACAGGATGGTCAGGAGAAACCAGAGTAAAGTAATCGCAGTATCCGGCAATTGCAGTCCCTAGCAGTGCCGCCCATTGCGTGGGCAACTAGAACTAGTCTGCGAACACGGGGATAAGTCTGAGAAAAGAATAGCTCAAATGGGAACAAGAAATGCGCAACTTTTAAAGGTCGTACTATGACCCATCAGTAACACAAAATGCTAAACACGTGCGTCACGCAGAAAGCAATTGCTCCCATGTTAGAAATCCCCGAGAACAGCTGCAGCTCTCAATCTGGAGTGGTGGTTTTAAGAAACAATTGGCAGACGATGGAATGCACGGCACCCCACTGATGTTGCCAAAAAGCGTTACGTTCTACCAACTGCAGGTGTTTGACGTTGCTGCCTTATACACCCTATGGCATATGAGACACGCGTACTCTTCTCCCATGCCGACCTTCTGTGATGAGCACAGAACTGCACAGTGCACTTCTGAAAGGGACTGAGCGCGGAGATGCTTTTACCTGCAAGAGGACTGGAAGATCAGTTGGAAATGGATTGCCTGTTTGTACTCACAAGAGGAAAAGCACTTACAAGTTCATTACAGTGGCTGCTATGTGGGATGTTCTGCTCCACTCGCGCTGCCGAATGCACTGCGAAGTTTGCAATCCATATTAACAACCATTTTCGCAGCACTTGCAACCTTTGCACCATTGTATGTTGGAAATACCAAAAAACTTACCGTTTGTTGGGTTCAGATTGGTTTGCGGGATCAGGGCATTGCCACTAGTAGGTTGAACGCAGTTATCGCCAACGTTTCCACCTTTTACGATCACATTGGTTATGTCATCCCTAGACTGCATTATAGCTTGCAGGCACTCGTACTTGACAGTGCCATCCGCATTGCTTTTGCTATTTAGGAAGCCATCTCTGCAGGTGATCTTTGCATTGCTAAGACAACGCGAGTCTGAGGCTTCTTGAAATTTGCCGTCAAATTCGTTGAACTCGTACTTGCAGTAACCCCCAGCGGGACAAGAGAGCTTGTTTCCTCGTCTGGTGAAATCAAGCGTTTGTCTGGGGCATTCAAAATTGTTCGGACAGTAACTGCAGCACGGACAAACTGGAGGAGGAGGATCTTTCTTTTCCGTGCACCATTCCAGATGTGATATTCCACGAGGCGTTCCCTGGTCGCTTCGTGGAGCTTGGTATTCGACTAGGCCTGGAGAGAAGCAGCAGTGGTTGCAATCATCGTCATTTCCACCTTTGGCAAATACCGTGGATCGTGGCCGTGCCTGGCTACCAAAAGACGCCTTTTTGCAATCTGATCCGACAACCTCGTCGCAACGGGGTATCTGGCAGTCAGATGCAGGCCCGCATTCGAGCTGGAAATCAACGTTGTTCCAATCATACTTGCAGTACACTTCCCCTTCGCCGCACTCAATGAAGCCATCCTGCCCGCAAGATTCTCCCAGCGTGATTCCACCGTAGTCGCATCTAGCGCAAGTTCCACACGAAACGCGGGTCTGTGCTCCAGGCAGCTGGGTGGCCAAGATGAGCAGGCTTATGCCCAGCAAGCCGTAGGGGCATTGCAGTGACATGGTAGGTCGTCTCTCGGGCGGTTCGGTTGTCAAGGACCGGATGGTCCAGCTGCCTTCCGAGCACAAGCCGATCACAAATGACAGGCTGCATCTTGGCAGGCGTCTTTATGCACTTCATTGGGCAGGCCACGTGTCCTCGGCACGTTTTTTCGACCTTCTGTCTTCCACAACGTGTGCAAGACTGTGTCTGTTGGCTCCCATGAACGTCTGTGGAGCCATCTGTACGCTGATGTAGCAGCTGCGTGGCCCTCCGCGTCCACCACCGAGCCGTACGTCTCCTCTGCGATGCCAGCTCAGCAGGTGACCTTCGCCCGGGCAACTGCCCTCTCACGTTTGCCCCTGCCTGGTGCTGTCGCACAGGGCCGTCGATGTGGACACGTGTTTCCGATCGGTCGCAGATGCGATGACGTGTCCCCTCCTCCGGACACGTGTCCAGGACGGACGGGGGGTGGAGGGGCGCCCCCCCCTCGCCCCGGGGCGAACGGATAAGGTTCGCCCCGAAACACGTGGCCGGATCCTCCCCCGGGGCGGGCGAGCGTCCACGTGGACAGGCTGGCGGATCCTTCGGGTGGACACGTCAGCACATGGCAGATCCGATTGGTGTGTTTCGTGGCGAAGATTCCAGGTGGGACCCAAGAGAAGGATGTGCTGGACAAGTGCACGTATGGAACCAGGAACCAGCACCGCATTCGTCCGCTTGGACAGATGGAACGAAGGAAATCGGATCCGAAAGCATCCATGTGCAACGAGTGGAGCAGGTCGGAAAGCATGCCAGCCAAGAGTTCAAGGTAGAAACACAGATGCCCAGCAATGGGCCACCATGCGCCCGTTTACGGGCGTATGGAACGCATCCTTCAATCTGTGGACGCCGGGGTTGGTTGTGATACAAGCGACTCCTCCTGCACCGATGGGCCAAGGCATCGTTCGATCTCCACGCAATCCATGTTGCATCCCTCCACCTGCATCTGTGGTCTTGTGAAACCAGGCCAATCCATCCACAGGATGGGAAGGGTCCAACGCGATCCAAGTGTGGATGGAAGCTCTCCTGTCCAGTGGTGCGTGAGATGAATGGAGCGACGATAACCCCTTGTCCAACGATCCCAGGACGCATTGCACCACATCCTCTGCTTGCACCACCCATCCAAGTGGGTTGGAAACGCCTTTTTCTTCCCGACATCCTCGTGCAAGGTGTGCTTCATCAGCACCACAAACCCCTACTTCCCTCTCCACCCTGGGATTCCTCCTCCGACAGATCGGGGCTTTCCCGCCAGAATTCCGGCGGGAAAGGTTCGGGGAGGGGTGGGAAGGCGGCGGCGTTCCCGCCATATCGGCGGAGGCGGGCGTGCACGTGGATGCCACTTGGACCTCCAGCGGTGGGGAGGTCTCCTGCGAGGAGCTGTGAAGATCTTGGATCCACCCACAACACAACTTGCATGCGCATTGAAGGAAGGAGGAAGAACAAGACACCGCGCAAGCATCCGGTGTAGGATTGTGTGTGCAAGTGGACTAGCCCCTTGACGAGCTGAAGATCGAATGACAACATGCAGGAAGTCTGCAGGGCCCTGTGTTGGACCGCGGTCTGGTGGTGGGTGGCTGGTGCACTGCACGAAATAGCGCACTTGACGTGTGCGTCGCTGTTGTGCCCTCCTGCTAAATGGTGCTCTTGGCAAAACGCAGTGGGAGTGTTGTGCAGGGATGCAGTCCGTGTGAAAGACGCAAGAAAGAGGGAGGAGCTGTGCATACGGCACACGGGATGGGTTGTGTCGTTCCTTCTTGCTGCGGTCACCCTCAGTCTTTCAAGCACTATCCAACATGTGCGTTTGGCCTTCTGCATTACAGCTTTAGAAGCTTTCAGCTCTGATGCTTTGGGAAGAAGACGTTGCAATGGAGTCTTTCGCTGTGGAAACTTCGGCCTGATCGTCTTGTCTGACCGAAACAAGAAGATTGCTCTTGACATCATCAAAGCTATGGTCTCCGTGACAATGATTCGTGGAGCACAAGCTGGTGGTGTGGTGACATACAGAAAGGCAAGCAAGGGTATCCGTGGCTTACGCAGTCGGGTAGCCAAAGGCAAACGTCAAGATCTATCTTCGCTGCTAGACAAGAAAGTTCGCCGTGCGTTGCGTTCCAAGGCACTACTTTCCGGACCACATGTCTACATTGGTCACACCCGGTTTGCGACTACCAGCATTGCTACACTTCCAGGAACCCATCCCCACATTTGGTGCCCTGGGCAGGTACATACGGTGTGGACAGGCCTGTCTACTGGCTCGTGCTCGAAAAGTCAAAAATTTATTGAAAATCACATAACACACAATGGGGATTTCGACTTTTTCACTATCGCAGGGCAAATGGTTGGAATGGATCGGATCCAGGCATGGTTAGAAGCGGCCACAGGTGTTCCTCGCCCCTGCAGCGTGGATAGCGCTGCCATTGCAGGAATGATGGATGTGTTGCACACAAGAGGTGTCTGGTTTCTCTCATTAAGATATGCTTTCCTATTCGCAAGCCCGTACAATGGCTTGACGCAAGATCCTCCTAGCAAAACTAACCTCCAAAAGTTGGGGCTCTTGGCAGACAATCTTTTTGGTGCATTCGTTGCCAGAACTAACTGCTGCGAATTCACACCAATGATCCGTGGACAGCTCTGTTTGCATTTGAGAGAAGGAATGAGACCAGCCTTGATGGACTACTGCCAGCTTTTTGATGAAGAAAGCAATGTTCTGACATGCTTCATAGAAGTGACGGTTTCTGCATTTTTCGAGCATGATCTTTTTTACGCATCAACTTTGTTCTTTAGACATGCGAAGGGCTCCTTCGGGCTCTGCACCAGCTCAACAGTCAGTGCCCATCGACAAATCGTTGTTGCAGCCCGAGGACAGTCCATGTCTGTTGCTTTTTACCCTCGCATGGGACTTGTGCTCTATGGTTCGCAGCAAGCAGCAGTGAAAGCAGCCATTGGAATTGCAGAAGAAAAAAAATCTGATCCTGCGTTAAAGGTTGGTCAGCGCCTTGATTTGGATGACTTGGGCGGAGAACTTTGTCTGCTTGATTGGGGAGAGGGCCAGGCATCTTCTGTGACGAAAGCAATGCGTGTGGAGACGGTTCCATCCTCAGGCGTGAATGTGTATTTCGTGGAAGAGAATTTGGTCCACTTTGAAGGCTTTGAAAAGAGACTTGTCCCACTCCAAGATAATCCACTGGTGCTGCCGCTACCGCGCCGTGTATCTAATCCAGTTTGCGCCGACATACTGGAAATCCCCAAGGCATTAACAAAGATTCAGAACAGCTTTGCACATAGTTCGGATAGCCTGAACCGCTTCACAGCTTGGACGCTTGCTCGCAAAATAGGTCAACGTATGAAGCGTCTGACCGTTTCTCCAAACGATGTGGATGTACTATTGACTGGTTGTGAGGTGAGTCTTTGGGTTGCAGAACAATTCGCAAGTGACCTGAGCATGATATTTCCTAACATGATAACAAAGGCCATTTCCGCAAACAAGTTGCTAGGGCTCAAGGGACAAAACTTCCCTCATCACGCCCTGGGTTCTGTTCTGAACGAGCACTGGGTCATCGAGGGCACGATTGTAATCATCTTGAGCCACAGTGGAGAAACATTTGGTTCCTTGGCTGTTTGCAATCTTCTGCGCCCTCTGACTAAGGATATCTTCGTTGTCACAAGTGAATGGGACACCCAGATAGGGAAGCAACTACGCAAGATTGATGGCAGTTTGTTCCATGCAAATGTATTCAGCACTGAACTGGGTCTAAGAACGGCCGAACCTTGTTCCATTACAGTGGCTGCCACTCACCATTTATTGACACAGGTCCTCATCTATCTAATGGAGTACTTTGAGATAAAGAAGACGAAGGAGGGCCTTGGTTCCAACTACACTGCACAAGATATGGCTGAACTTCAAAAGAATAATGATATGTGTCTGTCAAACTTGGAAGAGGTTATCGGGGATGACTTAGCCTACAGGAACACTAAGACAGGTACGTCTGTTGCACTTCGTGGTATTGGCAGGAAGTGGGCTTGGCATATACTGGAGCTACCTGTTGCGTGGATCCTCTCCGCTGCATATATAATTGGCACAGTAACGGCAGGGTATCCACTCATATATGGTATATGTGTTGCGGCAGGCATGTCTGAAACTTCATCATGGACCCCTCTACCACTATTTTTTGATTCGCTACTGTACGTCTTCGTTGCACAGTGGACAACTCTTTTTATTCGCATAGCTCAAGGTCGAGCCCTGTTTCATCGCATTTCTACACGCACGATAGTGATTGCAGATACTCCATGGGTTGCTCAGGCAGCGGAAGCTTTCCTCAGTAAGCTGTTTGCAACTAGTTTCACAAACACTTGCATCAACGTGCACAGTGGCAATCCTGCAGACCATTTTGTACATCGTTACACACACAGAGTAATGAGAGGGACACTTGTGGCATGCGGTAGGCCTGATGGTCGGCTAAGTAGCTTGACTGCGCTTGAAAATTCCGTTTGTCTTTCGGTGAACCAAGCTTCATCCATACAGCACTTCGGAGTTACATGTGAAAGTCTGACAATTGGTCATAATCCTGTGAATCTTCCCTTGGCAGCACACAATGTATTTCTTCCTTCTAATCGCCCTGACTACATTTGCGAGCACCTGCTCAAGTTATCAAAAGGCTTGAGGCCAGACGAAGTTTTGTCTGAGATGAGCAGTAGTCAGCTTCTCGGTGAGTATGAGAACCTTGTGCAGCAAGATCGTCTTCTGCAGGTGAGGAAGAATTGTGGAGACAATCCCCTACAGGATCCACCCAAGGAATTCGTGGCGCAGGAAGGATACTTTGGTGAAGGCTTGCGGGCAGCGAATCCAACAGCATCATCTGAAACTCTGGTTGAGTCGCAGACTATGTCAATGCTTTTGTATGAAACACGTTTTGCTGCGCTTCAGCGACTGGTTGCGTTCTTTGTCGTATTCTATGAACTTGGATACACTGTGCAACAGTTCTGGAAGTATGTCAGCTTTGGTTTTCTTACATACGACATGTCCAGCACTCATTCTGTCATGCGCGTGGCAACAACTGCCAGCCCAGTATCTGCAGCGGATATAAGAGAGCAACTTCTAGAGCTAGAAAAGGAGAAAGAGGAGAAGGTAGCCAAGCGTGTGATTCGTGAAGCCGTTTTCAAATACCTAAGTAATAGGCGGCTGTCGAGACGTCGAACTTCCAAGTAACTCGTTGTGTTGCCCGTGCTTCTGTAAAATCAAGTTCACCAGACCTGTGTAATTGTTTCCAAGGAAGAGAAAGTCCCATACAGAGGTCTTTGAACGAACATAGCATGTGCTTATTGGCTATCGTTATAACTTCTTAAACCATACGGGGCACAGACTTGGCTAATTGGAATCCATTCATGTGGACAGGCATGTGCCAAGAATAAAACCAATGGGCCCGCAAGTGTTTGTCTGTCTCGTTGAGCATCGCGTGAAATATACTTTAGATCCCAATATCTTGTTGACATGGAACGCAGCCAATATGCATGTTCTATGGCAATGCACCGAAGCACACGAATTTGTTGTGCGAGGAGTTGCTACTTCTGTGGGTGAATCTGTTCAATGCTGGCATCCAACACTGACGCCAAGATGTTGGTCATCCAGGCGGAGGAAATCGTGATTGTATCTTTAAATTTTTGACAATCTGGCCAAAGTGGTGGTGGCAATATGACGCTATGGAAAATGTGAATTAGCCACTGAAATGGCTGCGTCAAGAAGCAAGCTTCGATATGTGAATACCCCTGTTAAAACCCATGTCTTGACCATTCACTAGGAAACGCAAGAATCTTTACTTTAGTGTGGACTTGGACACCTTGGCAGCAGGCTCTTGTCTTCTAAATATTGGTTAGTCTGTTTGCATGCATTGCAATGTTTTGAAGCCGTCTGGTTCCTTGGTTTGACTGCCATGGGCATACTGTGACTGTGCTAACAATGATGGCAAGTTGTCTCAGCAAGAAGTGAAAGTTCTCTTAAGTGCACATGAAACAATATTTGTTTTATGTGCGAATTGTGCACAAGCAATGGTTTGATTGAGTTTGAGTGAAGCATGTGCTGTTTGACCGTCGCATTTGTTGGGATTTGTGGGGCCATGTCTTGCAACCGCATTAAGACTCAGTATCACATCCCATTCTTGATAGGATCATTTGACATCTTTGCCCACCTTTTGTTGTGTGGTCTACACGCATGTGTCTTGCATTTTCCGGATTAATGGTATTCACCATAGCTGTTGTTATTGTATTTTCAGATTGAGTTCCCTCGGCAATGTTAGTAGTAGCTCGACGAAGAGGGGAAGAAGCTTATTTGAGTAGGCGGCAATCAAGGCACCCAAAGTGCACCTACCCTGTACAAAGCATCAAATCATCTTCATTGCCAAGCGAGTAAGGAGCAAAGATGAATCACCTAGACAGTACGAAACAATCTCATGACATTTCGATGCTTTGGGCTGAACACAGTGTGTCCATGTTTGTTTCCTTCCTTTCCAGTCTTGCTGAGGCAGCGCAGCAGGCCAGCATAGCATTTCCTTGTGTGGTTGCAGCATATGACTCGTCGATTTTACAATGAAGAGTGCAGTTCTTATGAGCATGGATTTCCTTTGTATTGATTGCTGCTTGAAGTTCCAGTGTGGCCGACAATGTTTTGTTTTCTTCTTAGACTTTTGCCCGCAGTATATGATGCACTAGTTATGTACACAAGTACGATGAGACAAAGAGTGCATCGAATAACTTGGATGTAAGTGTTGACGATTGCACTCACACATATTGGTCGATCTCACCTCATATAAATGTTTGTTTGTTTACGAAACCTTGTCCATAAATGTAGAAAGTCATCTACTTGACCAATTCTAATTTGCACAGAATGCAGAGGTGTCCAGACCTATGGCGAAGCATTATTTGACACGAATGAACCATCGCATGCTTTCTAATCCATGTTGTATAGGTTGTTTGTTAATGTAGATGAAATTACTGCTTCATGATGAGGCAGTCACAAATGATAATATGCATGCTTGTCTGCTATGTCCAGTTACAATACGTATTCTTGTTAGAGATGGTATAGATAGAGCCTCGACCCAATCACCCTCTACGGAGGAACGAAAAAGAAGCGACTAAGTTGGCAAAGCCAAGGACAGGGAGCACTATGGGGGTGGCCAAGTGATAAAGGACAGCATGACTAACCCACTCTTCCCATGGTGCAAGTGCAACATGATTGTCAGTGGCCAAGATAAACTGTCTACATCCTTTGCTAGTTAAGTAGCCAAACGCAGGCATCCATGAATTCGTAGATGATATATAGATATCTACATCATAAACTTTGTGTGTTGAAAGAACGTATCTGTCCAAGAAACTTTGTGACACCAATTCGGTGAATGATCAGGAGCAAACAAATGTAGAGTACAGAAAAAAGGAGCATGTATGCATAGATGCTAGAGAAATTGTGATGTCAGTTGATGAAGAGCTACATGTCTAAAATCCTCATCCATTAGTATTATATATGTCAACTTGTAAATCAATAACAAAAATCCAATGAATATGTACAACCGATCTTTCAGTCCAAAACAGGTCAAAAAATTCCTAAAAAATGCTCAGGGGAATCATGCCCGTAGCAATCTCCTACCACTTCCAGTTGACAAGGATTCTACATCACTTTCTTCAGACAAACCATCCAGATGGTTGTGCTTCCCCCTGAAACTGGAACGTTCCAACAAAAACTGTACACTATCTAAAGCCATTCGGCGCCAGATAGAGCCCCTTCTAAAAAGAGAAGCCATGTTTCCAGTTATATGGTGATTGGACTTGTCCTCTTGTCTAACCATTTCCACGCTAAGAGAACGGTCGCCAGCAGACGGCCAGTTGCCAAGGGACCATCTGCCTGGTGAGGATCCCCGCGAACTGCTACCAGGTGAGGATCCAGGCGAGTTGCCAGAGGACCCGCTGCCAGGTGAGGATCCAGGCGAGTTGCCAGGGGACCCGCTGCCAGGTGACGATCCAGGAGAGTTGCCAGGGGACCCGCTGCCAGGTGACGATCCAGGCGAACTGCTACCAGGTGAGGATCCAGGCGAGTTGCCAGGGGACCCGCTGCCTGGTGACGATCCAGGCGAACTGCTGCCAGGTGACGATCCAGGAGAGTTGCCAGGGGACCCGCTGCCAGGTGAGGATCCAGGCGAGTTGCCAGGGGACCCGCTGCCAGGTGACGATCCAGGAGAGTTGCCAGGGGACCCGCTGCCAGGTGACGATCCAGGAGAGTTGCCAGGGGACCCGCTGCCTGGTGACGATCCAGGCGAACTGCTACCAGGTGAGGATCCAGGCGAGTTGCCAGGGGACCCGCTGCCTGGTGACGATCCAGGAGAGTTGCCAGGGGACCCGCTGCCAGGTGACGATCCAGGCGAACTGCTACCAGGTGAGGATCCAGGCGAGTTGCCAGGGGACCCGCTGCCTGGTGACGATCCAGGCGAACTGCTACCAGGTGAGGATCCAGGCGAGTTGCCAGGGGACCCGCTGCCTGGTGACGATCCAGGAGAGTTGCCAGGGGACCCGCTGCCAGGTGACGATCCAGGCGAACTGCTACCAGGTGAGGATCCAGGCGAGTTGCCAGGGGACCCACTGCCAGGTGACGATCCAGGCGAACTGCTACCAGGTGAGGATCCAGGCGAGTTGCCAGGGGACCCGCTGCCTGGTGACGATCCAGGCGAACTGCTGCCAGGTGACGATCCAGGAGAGTTGCCAGGGGACCCGCTGCCAGGTGACGATCCAGGAGAGTTGCCAGGGGACCCGCTGCCAGGTGACGATCCAGGCGAGTTGCCAGGGGACCCGCTGCCTGGTGACGATCCAGGAGAGTTGCCAGGGGACCCGCTGCCAGGTGACGATCCAGGCGAACTGCTACCAGGTGAGGATCCAGGCGAGTTGCCAGGGGACCCGCTGCCTGGTGACGATCCAGGCGAACTGCTACCAGGTGAGGATCCAGGCGAGTTGCCAGGGGACCCGCTGCCTGGTGACGATCCAGGCGAGTTGCCAGGGGACCCGCTGCCTGGTGACGATCCAGGAGAGTTGCCAGGGGACCCGCTGCCAGGTGACGATCCAGGCGAACTGCTACCAGGTGAGGATCCAGGCGAGTTGCCAGGGGACCCGCTGCCTGGTGACGATCCAGGAGAGTTGCCAGGGGACCCGCTGCCAGGTGACGATCCAGGCGAACTGCTACCAGGTGAGGATCCAGGCGAGTTGCCAGGGGACCCGCTGCCTGGTGACGATCCAGGCGAACTGCTACCAGGTGAGGATCCAGGCGAGTTGCCAGGGGACCCGCTGCCTGGTGACGATCCAGGAGAGTTGCCAGGGGACCCGCTGCCAGGTGACGATCCAGGCGAACTGCTACCAGGTGAGGATCCAGGCGAGTTGCCAGGGGACCCACTGCCAGGTGACGATCCAGGCGAACTGCTACCAGGTGAGGATCCAGGCGAGTTGCCAGGGGACCCGCTGCCTGGTGACGATCCAGGCGAACTGCTGCCAGGTGACGATCCAGGAGAGTTGCCAGGGGACCCGCTGCCAGGTGACGATCCAGGAGAGTTGCCAGGGGACCCGCTGCCAGGTGACGATCCAGGCGAGTTGCCAGGGGACCCGCTGCCTGGTGACGATCCAGGAGAGTTGCCAGGGGACCCGCTGCCAGGTGACGATCCAGGCGAACTGCTACCAGGTGAGGATCCAGGCGAGTTGCCAGGGGACCCGCTGCCTGGTGACGATCCAGGAGAGTTGCCAGGGGACCCGCTGCCTGGTGACGATCCAGGCGAACTGCTACCAGGTGAGGATCCAGGCGAGTTGCCAGGGGACCCGCTGCCTGGTGACGATCCAGGCGAACTGCTACCAGGTGAGGATCCAGGCGAGTTGCCAGGGGACCCACTGCCTGGTGACGATCCAGGAGAGTTGCCAGGGGACCCGCTGCCAGGTGACGATCCAGGCGAGTTGCCAGGGGACCCGCTGCCTGGTGACGATCCAGGCGAACTGCTACCAGGTGAGGATCCAGGCGAGTTGCCAGGGGACCCGCTGCCAGGTGACGATCCAGGAGAGTTGCCAGGGGACCCGCTGCCAGGTGACGATCCAGGAGAGTTGCCAGGGGACCCGCTGCCAGGTGAGGATCCAGGCGAGTTGCCAGGGGACCCGCTGCCTGGTGACGATCCAGGCGAACTGCTACCAGGTGAGGATCCAGGCGAGTTGCCAGGGGACCCGCTGCCAGGTGACGATCCAGGAGAGTTGCCAGGGGACCCGCTGCCAGGTGACGATCCAGGCGAGTTGCCAGGGGACCCGCTGCCAGGTGAGGATCCAGGCGAGTTGCCAGGGGACCCGCTGCCAGGTGAGGATCCAGGAGAGTTGCCAGGGGACCCGCTGCCAGGTGAGGATCCCGGCGAGTTGCCAGGGGACCCGCTGCCTGGTGAGGATCCTGGTGGTGAGCCGCTCCCCGGTGGTGAGCCGCTCCCCGGTGGTGAGCCGCTGCCCGGTGGTGAGCCGCTCCCCGGTGGTGAGCCGCTCCCCGGTGGTGAACCACTGCCTGGTGGTGAGCCGCTGCCTGGTGGTGAGCCGCTGCCTGGTGGTGAGCCGCTCCCCGGTGGTGAGCCGCTCCCCGGTGGTGAGCCGCTCCCCGGTGGTGAGCCGCTCCCCGGTGGTGAGCCGCTCCCCGGTGGTGAGCCGCTCCCCGGTGGTGAGCCGCTCCCCGGTGGTGAGCCGCTCCCCGGTGGTGAGCCGCTGCCCGGTGGTGAGCCGCTCCCCGGTGGTGAGCCGCTCCCCGGTGGTGAACCACTGCCTGGTGGTGAGCCGCTGCCTGGTGGTGAGCCGCTGCCTGGTGGTGAGCCGCTCCCCGGTGGTGAGCTGCTCCCCGGTGGTGAGCCGCTTCCCGGTGGTGAACCACTGCCTGGTGGTGAGCCGCTCCCTGGTGGTGAGCCGCTGCCCGGTGGTGAACCACTGCCCGGTGGTGAGCCGCTCCCTGGTGGTGAACCGCTTCCCGGTGGTGAGCCGCTGCCCGGTGGTGAGCCGCTCCCTGGTGGTGAGCCGCTCCCTGGTGGTGAGCCGCTTCCC
Source organism: Picocystis sp. L7 (assembly GCA_020975725.1). NCBI lineage: Eukaryota > Viridiplantae > Chlorophyta > Picocystophyceae > Picocystales > Picocystaceae > Picocystis > Picocystis sp. L7. The sequence continues at coordinate 52,845 of QXJR01000024.1, read as the reverse complement.
GGTGGTGAGCCGGTGCCCGGTGGTGAGCCGCTGCCCGGTGGTGAGCCGCTCCCCGGTGGTGAGCCGCTTCCCGGTGGTGAGCCGCTGCCCGGTGGTGAGCCGCTCCCCGGTGGTGAGCCGCTCCCCGGTGGTGAGCCGCTGCCCGGTGGTGAGCCGCTGCCCGGTGGTGAGCCGCTGCCCGGTGGTGAGCCGCTGCCCGGTGGTGAGCCGCTGCCCGGTGGTGAGCCGCTGCCCGGTGGTGAGCCGCTCCCTGGTGGTGAACCGCTTCCCGGTGGTGAGCCGCTGCCCGGTGGTGAGCCGCTCCCCGGTGGTGAGCCGCTCCCCGGTGGAGAGCCGCTCCCCGGTGGTGAGCCGCTCCCCGGTGGTGAACCACTGCCTGGTGGTGAGCCGCTTCCCGGTGGTGAGCCGCTTCCCGGTGGTGAGCCGCTCCCTGGTGGTGAGCCGCTCCCCGGTGGTGAGCCGCTCCCCGGTGGTGAGCCGCTCCCCGGTGGTGAGCCGCTCCCCGGTGGTGAGCCGCTCCCCGGTGGTGAGCCGCTCCCCGGTGGTGAGCCGCTGCCCGGTGGTGAGCCGCTCCCCGGTGGTGAGCCGCTCCCCGGTGGTGAACCACTGCCTGGTGGTGAGCCGCTGCCTGGTGGTGAGCCGCTGCCTGGTGGTGAGCCGCTCCCCGGTGGTGAGCCGCTCCCCGGTGGTGAGCCGCTCCCCGGTGGTGAGCCGCTCCCCGGTGGTGAGCCGCTCCCCGGTGGTGAGCCGCTCCCCGGTGGTGAGCCGCTCCCCGGTGGTGAGCCGCTCCCCGGTGGTGAGCCGCTCCCCGGTGGTGAGCCGCTCCCCGGTGGTGAGCCGCTGCCCGGTGGTGAGCCGCTGCCTGGTGGTGAGCCGCTCCCCGGTGGTGAGCCGCTCCCTGGTGGTGAGCCGCTCCCTGGTGGTGAGCCGCTTCCCGGTGGTGAGCCGCTTCCCGGTGGTGAGCCGCTTCCCGGTGGTGAGCCGCTTCCCGGTGGTGAGCCGCTTCCCGGTGGTGAGCCGCTGCCTGGTGGTGAGCCGCTCCCTGGTGGTGAGCCGCTGCCCGGTGGTGAGCCGCTGCCCGGTGGTGAACCACTGCCTGGTGGTGAGCCGCTGCCTGGTGGTGAGCCGCTCCCTGGTGGTGAGCCGCTCCCCGGTGGTGAGCCGCTCCCTGGTGGTGAGCCGCTCCCCGGTGGTGAGCCGCTCCCCGGTGGTGAGCCGCTCCCCGGTGGTGAGCCGCTCCCCGGTGGTGAGCCGCTGCCCGGTGGTGAGCCGCTCCCCGGTGGTGAGCCGCTGCCCGGTGGTGAGCCGCTCCCCGGTGGTGAGCCGCTCCCCGGTGGTGAACCACTGCCTGGTGGTGAGCCGCTGCCTGGTGGTGAGCCGCTGCCTGGTGGTGAGCCGCTCCCCGGTGGTGAGCCGCTCCCCGGTGGTGAGCCGCTCCCCGGTGGTGAGCCGCTCCCCGGTGGTGAGCCGCTCCCCGGTGGTGAGCCGCTCCCCGGTGGTGAGCCGCTCCCCGGTGGTGAGCCGCTCCCCGGTGGTGAGCCGCTCCCCGGTGGTGAGCCGCTGCCCGGTGGTGAGCCGCTGCCCGGTGGTGAGCCGCTGCCCGGTGGTGAGCCGCTCCCTGGTGGTGAACCGCTCCCTGGTGGTGAACCACTGCCCGGTGGTGAGCCGCTCCCTGGTGGTGAGCCGCTCCCCGGTGGTGAGCCGCTCCCCGGTGGTGAGCAGCTCCCCGGTGGTGAGCCGCTCCCCGGTGGTGAGCCGCTCCCCGGTGGTGAGCCGCTCCCCGGTGGTGAGCCGCTCCCCGGTGGTGAGCCGCTCCCCGGTGGTGAGCCGCTCCCCGGTGGTGAGCCGCTGCCTGGTGGTGAGCCGCTCCCCGGTGGTGAGCCGCTGCCTGGTGGTGAGCCGCTCCCCGGTGGTGAGCCGCTCCCTGGTGGTGAGCCGCTCCCTGGTGGTGAGCCGCTTCCCGGTGGTGAGCCGCTCCCTGGTGGTGAGCCGCTTCCCGGTGGTGAGCCGCTTCCCGGTGGTGAGCCGCTTCCCGGTGGTGAGCCGCTTCCCGGTGGTGAGCCGCTTCCCGGTGGTGAGCCGCTGCCCGGTGGTGAGCCGCTTCCCGGTGGTGAGCCGCTCCCTGGTGGTGCACCACTACCCGGTGGTGAGCCGCTTCCTGGTGGTGAACCACTGCCTGGAGGTGAGCCGCTTCCCGGTGGTGAACCACTGCCCGGTGGTGAGCCGCTCCCTGGTGGTGAACCGCTTCCCGGTGGTGAACCACTGCTTGGAGGTGAGCCGCTTCCCGGTGGTGAGCCGCTTCCCGGTGGTGAACCGCTTCCCGGTGGTGAGCCGCTCCCTGGTGGTGCACCACTACCCGGTGGTGAGCCGCTGCCCGGTGGTGAGCCGCTTCCCGGTGGTGAACCACTGCCTGGTGGTGAGCTGCTCCCCGGTGGAGAGCCGCTCCCCGGTGGTGAGCCGCTCCCTGGTGGTGAGCCGCTTCCCGGTGGTGAGCCGCTGCCTGGTGGTGAGCCGCTGCCTGGTGGTGAACCACTGCCCGGTGGTGAGCCGCTGCCTGGTGGTGAACCACTGCCTGGTGGTGAGCCGCTCCCTGGTGGTGAGCTGGTGCCCGGTGGTGAGCTGCTGCCCGGTGGTGAACCACTGCCCGGTGGTGAGCCGCTCCCTGGTGGTGAACCGCTTCCCGGTGGTGAACCACTGCTTGGAGGTGAGCCGCTTCCCGGTGGTGAGCCGCTTCCCGGTGGTGAACCGCTTCCCGGTGGTGAGCCGCTCCCTGGTGGTGCACCACTACCCGGTGGTGAGCCGCTCCCCGGTGGTGAGCCGCTCCCCGGTGGTGAGCCGCTCCCCGGTGGTGAGCCGCTCCCTGGTGGTGAGCCGCTTCCCGGTGGTGAGCCGCTCCCCGGTGGTGAGCCGCTCCCTGGTGGTGAGCCGCTCCCCGGTGGTGAGCCGCTTCCCGGTGGTGAGCCGCTCCCTGGTGGTGAGCCGCTGCCCGGTGGTGAACCACTGCCCGGTGGTGAGCCGCTCCCCGGTGGTGAGCCGCTCCCTGGTGGTGAGCCGCTCCCTGGTGGTGAGCCGCTGCCCGGTGGTGAACCACTGCCCGGTGGTGAGCCGCTCCCTGGTGGTGAGCCGCTCCCCGGTGGTGAGCCGCTCCCCGGTGGTGAGCCGCTTCCCGGTGGTGAGCCGCTTCCCGGTGGTGAGCCGCTTCCCGGTGGTGAGCCGCTCCCTGGTGGTGAGCCGCTCCCTGGTGGTGCACCACTACCCGGTGGTGAGCCGCTGCCCGGTGGTGAGCCGCTTCCCGGTGGTGAACCACTGCCTGGTGGTGAGCTGCTCCCCGGTGGAGAGCCGCTCCCCGGTGGTGAGCCGCTCCCTGGTGGTGAGCCGCTTCCCGGTGGTGAGCCGCTGCCTGGTGGTGAGCCGCTGCCTGGTGGTGAACCACTGCCCGGTGGTGAGCCGCTGCCTGGTGGTGAACCACTGCCTGGTGGTGAGCCGCTCCCTGGTGGTGAGCTGGTGCCCGGTGGTGAGCTGCTGCCCGGTGGTGAACCACTGCCCGGTGGTGAGCCGCTCCCTGGTGGTGAACCGCTTCCCGGTGGTGAACCACTGCTTGGAGGTGAGCCGCTTCCCGGTGGTGAGCCGCTTCCCGGTGGTGAACCGCTTCCCGGTGGTGAGCCGCTCCCTGGTGGTGCACCACTACCCGGTGGTGAGCCGCTCCCCGGTGGTGAGCCGCTCCCCGGTGGTGAGCCGCTTCCCGGTGGTGAGCCGCTTCCCGGTGGTGAGCCGCTTCCCGGTGGTGAGCCGCTCCCTGGTGGTGAGCCGCTCCCTGGTGGTGAGCCGCTCCCTGGTGGTGAGCCGCTCCCCGGTGGTGAGCCGCTGCCTGGTGGTGAGCCGCTCCCTGGTGGTGAACCGCTGCCCGGTGGTGAGCCGCTCCCTGGTGGTGAGCCGCTTCCCGGTGGTGAGCCGCTTCCCGGTGGTGAGCCGCTCCCTGGTGGTGAGCCGCTGCCTGGTGGTGAGCCGCTCCCTGGTGGTGAGCCGCTCCCTGGTGGTGAGCCGCTTCCCGGTGGTGAACCACTGCCTGGTGGTGAGCTGCTGCCCGGTGGTGAGCCGCTCCCTGGTGGTGAGCCGCTGCCCGGTGGTGAACCACTGCCCGGTGGTGAACCGCTGCCCGGTGGTGAACCACTGCCTGGTGGTGAGCCGCTCCCTGGTGATGAACCGCTTCCTGGTGAACTGCTTCCTGGTGGCGATCCGTTGCCGGCTGGAGGTTCAGAGGAGCTCCCTGGTGGCGATCCTGGTCCATCGTCCGGTGGGGATCCTGGTCCATCGTCCGGTGGGGATCCTGGTCCATCGTCCGGTGGGGATCCTGGTCCATCGTCCGGTGGGGATCCTGGTCCATCGTCCGGTGGGGATCCTGGTCCATCGTCCGGTGGGGATCCTGGTCCATCTCCAGGGCGGGAACCTGATGGGCTTGGGGGAGTTTCAGGAGTTGGCTCTTCTGTTTCTGGCCCTTGTGATGGGGGCTGGTCTTGCTGTGAATTTCCTGGTGGGGCACCACTTGTTGGAGCCTCGCTTGGTGGAAGCTGGCCAATTGGTGGACGTTCTTGATTGCTTGGTCCCTGTGCATCTGAGGGTAGTTGATCAGAATCGCTGGAGCCAGGGCTGACCGAGCTGCACCATTCCATGTGGGCAATGGAAGTTACATTGGTTCCATTGCTAACAGGAGCATATATTTTGATCGAATTCGATTGGTAGCAGCAATGGTTGCAATCTGCACTTGCTTCCGTTCCCCTGACATACACAATTACGGTACTGTTTTGTTTTTCCGAAAAGTTTGCCCATTTGCACTTTTGATCTTGTACGTGACCGCAAGTGGGCCTTTCACAGTATTTAGGATTTCCGCAAGACGGTTGGAACCTACCATGCAACCACTCATACTTGCAGTACCGCTGGTGGCTTTCGCAGGAGAGCGGGTTGCGTTTGCATCCTTCTTTCAAGTAAGTGCCTCCTTCAATGTGCACTTCCTCATCTGAGCTTGTATTCCGACAGCTTTCGCATTGTCTGCAAGTTTGGTTCGCTTGGGCGCATGGCCATTTACTTGCTGCCAACAAGAATACGATCAAGAGTACGTGCCATTGCAGGCGAGCGAGGAGCATGTCCTTCTTCTTCCTTCAAGAGGCGGACGTGGGCGTTGCCTTGCACGTTCCCACCTCGTGGAAATGATCGTTGTGTCGCCTTCGCTTCACCAAGCACACCCGTTCCATGGCGGCTTGGTGCTCGACCACGGGAACACGTGTTGCTTCGTGTCCACCGTCGGCTGCAGCCGCATCCCTGCCACACGCTCTCGGCAGCCACCAGGTCCGAATCCTCCAGATTCGGATGATGTGTCCACCTGGTGATCATCGAGCCAGGTACGTCCGCCGCCAGCACGAAAATATCCTGGGGTTTGACGTGTCCTGGAAGGTGTCGTTCCTGACCGCACACGAAGACACGACAGCTCGACTCGACCGACCTCCACCCCCCACCCGATTGTAAACTCGGGACTTAAGTGCCCCGGGGCGTCCACCAATGGGGATCGAACCCGTGTCTCCCCCCAGGTGGACACGTGGGTGGGGGAATCTACGGGTCGGATCCGGAACACGGGTGGACACGTGTGCCCAACGGTCGTGTACGGGGGGAGGGAAGGAGGGAGGAGGGTGGAAAAAAGGAGGGTGTCCCACCAACGTGCGACGAGGAATGTCGTGGAGGAAAGAGGTGGCGAAAAGGGGGGGGCGATTCCGTAGGAGACGCTTCCATCGACTCACCCAGGCGAGTCCTCCCTCCACGCGACTCGTAGTCCGGGCGATCGATCGAAACCAACCCATCGGTCGATTCCACCACCGAGGGCTCAGTCCCCTTCGAGGATATTCGATACCATGTGGGAGAAGTATCGATTTCGAGCCGTCACCACTTTGAAGATATCCTTTCGGCCAGTACCGAACGTGCGGAATCCATCCAAGTCCGATCGTACGAGGGGAAAATAGAAACTGCTTATCCCCGGTTTACTGAAGATATCCTTGAACTGGGTGATCGGCCTGAACCGGATGGATTCGGCCAATGGATCCGACGGACGAGCCAATTGATGGCGCTAGGGCTTGGTGGGGGCGTTACGAGCGTAAATACATGCATGAATTCATGCATATTGAGTATCCGATGTCGCATGAATGCGACTCAAGTTGAGCGCCGTGTAAACCGATCTCTTCGGAGTCGCCGTGCATCGAGGGGGGATTGAGTCTATTCTCCCATAGAGAATTGACTCCCAAAGTGGATACCTTGGTCCCAACTCTCTCAATAGAAAATCAACCCGATCGAGGGACTCCTCATTCGGAAAACGGGACGTCTTCAAAAGATGCTTCGGGAGAGCCAAGCAGACGAAGCATATCACGTGCGTCGCGAACGATCCACCGACAAAGAGGAGGCAGTGGAGGACAACTTGCGAACGGGACGTCCGAACGTGGTAAAACGTTGTGCTTCCATTAGCACCGGTGCAAATGAAAAAGTGTACTGTGTCATGCCTCTGCGTTCGGGACGTGAAGCAGAATGCAACGCATGTAGTGACCGAACCTTCATTTGGGGCAAGCAAGGTCGTGAGGCGGAAGCAAGGCCACTAGGGACGCGGCGGCCAACTCTCTGAGGAGAAAGCGTAGCCTCCTCAAGAAGAGGGTTCTTGACCTAGGTTTCTAAAGCACGGGCGGTCTCGACCACTGGGTGGTGGGGTGCAAATCGCTTGCAGACCGGGCGGGATCCTGCCAAAACGGTAGCTGTGTCGGCAAGTGGATTGTTGAACGCTAGGGGGAAGCAACAAGTGCGTTTGGAACGTAAATAGGGAGCCATCACACAAGAAATGGATTGGGTAAGCATACACGGCAATGGAGCTCGAACTGCAAGATCGCGTCTGCTGACGCTCTCAACTCATTGTTGGGAATAGCAACACCCACTGACCAAACATGCATGCACAAAGGAACCGTAGGTGGGATGAATGCTGGAGGCAAGGACCGAATGCGGGTCAAGGATGGATCCATTTGCGTTGTGGACATCTTGGAGCACCTTCATTAGCACATAAGGAGTTGTGTTTTTGAAGTTGTATGGCATGGAATTCAGCAGCGAGCATCGAGGCTGTTTTTTTTACGCTTGTTGAAGGTACCTTCTGCATCACCGCAAGCAAACTTCTCCATCGGGACAGGTGTTGTGATACATGTATGTTGGGCACACTGCCTTCTCTTGGGTTGCGGTGCGCGTAACCTAGCAATAGACTTTCCCACCATTTCATCCAAGGTTGCAGGATGGCTATGCATTCGCACAACTTAATAGCACCCTTTCCTTGTGAGTTTTGAAGATGATTATCGCTTATTTGCTTGCCAAATGCTAGTGCATTGGCCTTCAATCGGGCGAAGGAAGGCTTTTAAAGTGTGGTTGTGCTTGACGTGTACTTGTCAATAGCAATCAACGTGCAATGAACCAATTTGACAACATCAGAATTCGCAGCTATCACATCAAACAAATTGTTGCGCAAGGCTCTTGGGATGTCTACTGGCTCCTCGTCGTCGCTAACGTAAGGGGCTTTGGCATCATTATCTTGTTCAGTCTCCCTCCCACCTTGCAAATCGACGTCCACAAAATGTTTAAGGTCCTCATGGATACTTGGGCACATATCCAAAGTTGCGGGAGGACCCAAGATACCAGAGCAACGGATGCAATCATCATCAATATTGTAATGTGCACCTGCCATGTCCACTTCACTGATGGTTGTTCCCTCAAACCTCAAGACAACAAAGACATGCACACAAGGCATCCTTGTACGCGCAAGAAATTTACAAGTGCATTTCCGTTGACCTACGGCTCTATGTACTTGGTACTTTGAATTCCTGGGTTTAGTTACTAGCCAACTATCTTCATTTGTTGGAGGCCAACGAATGGCAACGAAGTCTCGGCTCGTTGATAACTTCTTCTTCAAGAATGAAGCTCGCACAATGACATCCGGGCGAGGGACTTTGCAAAGGTCCATGGGGATCTTGTATTGCCTTCAACGTACCACGTTCGATGTGGATTGCTCTGCAACGCATTGGCATACGCGTAGCCTTTCCAAAGGCTTTGGGTAAAACTAACGAGCTGCAAAGCCAGTTTCGTTACATGTTTGTTCCTCCTAATACCAAATTCTTGCTTATTTCGCCCTTTGAGGGATTCGTTGAGATTGTTTGTGTCGATACGGTCTACATGCCCCAAACATTGTCTCCGTATTCTTGAGTACGTGGCCCAACGTTCTTTGTGTTGCTTCACGTATGTGGAGTGATATTGTTCACTAGCATGATCTCCGTGTTTGTAGACATACTCTATAAATTCACGTTCTGGCTTCACGAAGGCTGGTTCACTTTTGGCGTATACTATAGCTCGCAATAATGTAAGGACACACCTCCAGTCCCCTTTATTTGCAAAATTTGCCCGCTTTCCCTTGGTGTGCTTTAAAATGGCTTGTTGCACATGAAATTAACACCAAATACAAGATACACTCGGTAGGTTCGACTGCACGGCGTTCACGAGTTCCATGGCGCAACTAGTGATAGTTGAGTTAGGTTGCCATAATGGGCACGACCACTTCACCAAAGCAAGAGCCTCTTCGTGCGATGTTGTATCCTCTAGATTGGATAGATAATAACATGCTAGGAATCCTTTTCCCGTGTTTGTTTTCCAATCTAAGACAGTCAAAGGGAAAGTGTACATATTTAATTGATCTTTCGAGTCAAGGTAGAACCAAGAGCCATGGCGCGCTAGCAAATACTGCCTCTCCTTTGATTTCCTTAGAAAGAGAAATCTTTGTCCCGTCCTCCCCTTCGATGTAGCAATCGGAGAGCCATTGTGTAAGAATGCCTCTGACACAAATGGTAGTTGACCCCTAATCGAATTGCGATAGACCCATATTTTTGGAGGAGCACGACAATGTGGATAAAATGCCTCCAACCGTTCATGTGCATATTGTATGTTCTCCCTGCTTTCATGAAAGAAAACTCGAGCTCCATGGGCTTTGGCACATTAACACCGTGCGCCCGGAGGTTTGTTTGAACGTTGCCTCGTCTCCAAATCTTGAATGCATCCCACGTGAACACTTGCTTGATTCGCATATTTGTGGGTTTAAATCTCCCATCTGATCTAGTACGGACGATTTCTCCACGTTTACTTGCTATGCTTTCACTTTTTGGGGAACACGAACTATGAAGATCCCATCATTGTAGATTTATGCACTTGTGCTCCTCAATGAGGTCTCAAGTTGCGGATGAAGTGGTTGATATCTTCCACACTCATTGGTACTACGATTACGTGTACGTTGAAAATTAAGAAGTGGCGAACCCCAAACAATTGCTCAGCCGCTGTCCATCTCCACTTTACCTCTTAAATTGCATTTTTTTTGTCACACTTCATTGTGTCTTTTACACGGTGGACCAAGCATGAGGACATGGGCTTACCTCTTCCATGACATGCTAGTTGAATATACTTGATGCTTGAGAATGAAGGGAACTATAGGTCCTAGCCCCCCCCCTGGGAGGAGCCCTAATCTCCCCTCCATCCTTGGTCACACACTCACGGGCCTTTGGACTCGACGATACTAACTTATCCGCGGCTGGTACCTTCTAGCTTGATTGGGGACGGGCAATCCCCTTGGTCATTTTGGGTGAACCCCCGGTCCCTATACAGAGATCGGTCCCTACCTCGAGGCCCCAAAACAGCAGGGTACTCGATCGAGGGTTCCCAAATCCCAAGGCTCTGCCCTGGAGGATCGGACAGCCAGAAGGGCTCCAGCAGCCCTTGATCCCCAACAGAATGGATCTTCACCGTTGGCTAGGGCACCAGACCCACCAAGAGATCTTTGCTAAGCAGATCTCATGGTGGATAAGGCCTGGAAACACCACCCCCCTGTGAGAAGCCACCTAGGGCTTCCCACAGGATCTTGTAATTGAATTAGAACCTTCCTGATCTCAGCTCCAGGTACGCAATGGTTCTCCGCACCTCCCAACTCAACGCGGAACCTTCTTTACACGCAATATGCCAGAAACTTGGGCTACGTTAGGCCTGCTGTCGCTTCACAACCTGCCCCAAGCCATCCAACCACATCACCGTGTTGAAGAGGGGGTTTTTTGTTCGTAAAAGGTGCCGCATGTAGATTTAAGGTTTAGTCTCTATTCCCGAATCCCCTCTTCTAACAAGTTCTCTTCTTTGTGCCTTCCGGAGAAGTCCCTTAGCATTACTTTTCGTAACAATACGTGAACAACATGTGGTACCATTTACAGTGAGTCAAGAATGCGGTTGAATCAAGAGCGATATCGATTTGTTGGCAAGGCTCACCAAGCGGCCGAGGGACAAGGTTTGTAGCGACTACACGGAACTTCCAATGGACCATAGCAACGGAAGAAGAGAACGATGCACAAAAAGAGGCTACGAACACAACGAAAAATGAATTCCCTCGGCAAGAGACGAATTAAGGAACTTCGTACCCAAGAAAGGGGCAAGGGCAACCTCGGAATAAATGCTCCTGCTCCTACTACAAGCACAAGTAGATAGCGTTTCGTAGCTTCGCAAAGAGATGGATGGACTTGCTTCAACGAAGTGGAAAAGCATTCATCTACAAGCGTAAGGGGCAATGAACATGTTGATACCATGCGCACAATTTTCAAAGGTTAAGAAAGTATATGAAATCTCTGTCCTGGCTACCTTCTCTGTCGAAGGCCTCCGCTTCCAAACTTTGGGCAGTATGTTCAAGCTCAAATAGGAGACGCTACATTCCGTGGCTTGAACGTTGGGTGGACGGAAACAGCCAAATCCATTGAGGCATCCATACTTTCGCCAACATGGGCAGCTTCCATCACGGTTGGGAGTCATTCCTCGGGATTCTTCATAGTCTTCAAAACGATTGATCATGAAGAAGAGGAGTGCACGTACTTTGGCAGCACATCACTAGGGCGACGTGGAAACAATGTACCACTACGTGAGGGCTATCTACAAGAGCTGTACCGGAATGGGTATTCGTTTGCATAATCGATTGTTGCCCTCTTATGGACTCTACGTGCCCCAGACGTATGATTATACAAAGCGCGAACATTCCCTTTGGGAATAAGGTATCACTCACGAATGCGCTCATTCGTTGAAAGAACAATCAACGTATTTTAGCGAAGCTAAGTTCCTCAGCTGTCCCTTGGAGGTGTGTCAACCTTGTCCAATCCGTTTGCAAAGAATAGGTTGCCACTCGTTTCCTTTCTGGAAGTTGTCCATTCAATTTCTTGTTTTGGACTCGGTGCAAACTGTCGATGCATTGCCTACAATTTTGAACGAGCCGCAAAAACAATCGGAAGAGGGCTGTATTCGGCATTCCCAGACCAGCAATTGCGCCCGAAGGAATCTGCTCATCAATTCAACGTGGCAAGCAATCACTTTGAGTTAAACTTTGCTTCATCAGCCAACTTTCCTTGCTGACTTTTCATTTGAAGCCAAGCTTAGAATTTTTTCGCAAAAAGTAGCACTTGCACTCAGAACTGAAAGTTCCGGCGTTTAAGAAAAGGCGCATCTGTCCAGCATGGGGTTAAACAATCCCAAATCCTATTTCCAGGCACTGAATAGTGCAAATTGATGCTCCTCGAACGCTTTCTATGAATGCACTATGAACTGCTCTGAAGTAACCTTTGTATAAGCTCCATATCACGTGCATCCTTGGATTCTTCATAAATTGCTTGCTTATAGAAAAGCACTTGCTTTAAAGCCACATACTTCAACCCATAGCAGTACCCAACATTCTCTGGATTGTACAGAATGTCTTCGACGGACACGTTGTGATACCGAAACCTCCTGGTGCTAACAATATGCATACCAACTTTTTCCCCACAAGCCCTACAGTTCGTCATTCTTAGGTGGTTGTCATATATTAGGTCATAGTTGGTTCTTGGCCTTAGACCATAGAAACTCAAAACACTACCAGCGTCCACAGAAAAGTGGTCAACATGCAAGGGTATTCCTGGAGTAGCCTCTGTTGCGTTGACGGGTTGCACAGATGCAAGGCTGACGGAGGCTTCATGACAAGCTAGTTTTCCCTCTGCTGAAGAGAAGTTCATGTAGTGCAGGGAATTCGAAAAAAGGATCTGACGAGACAGGAGAAGAAGATCTCTAGATCCAACAGTCATATGGACAGTATCTTTCCACTTTTCAGTTGCCAAGTGAAGCAGAGAGCGCGCTTCGTCCCTTGCAAGTCGAGCCACCTCCTGATTCCTGAACAGAACAAAGATACACAGCATTGAGTTGTTAGAAACATATGTCTGGTTCTGCTTCTGTGATAGCCAACTAGTGTCCCCATAAGCCATATGAACGTACATGCCATGCGCAACAAAGTTGAGCGACACTTCCTTATAATACAAAACCTTTCCGCTATTGCGGCGCAGAATACCTAGCACCTTTGACAGCGTAACACCCAGTTTCTTCATCGCATGCAAACCTTTTGGCCATACGTTGAGCATAAAGACATCCTCTGTGTGAGTAAGAGAGTGGTACACAGCCATGTCAATCAGAGAACGCGAAAGCCCCCGCTCATGGAAAAATCGCCAGTCCCACTTCCTAGTGGACTCGTTGACACAATAAACGGGTATTGCATCGAGCCCGAGAGTAACTGCAATAGCAGAACGATGAGCCCCATTCTTCAGCCACACTTGACCACTGTCCTTCTGCAGAACGATGGGTATTGCATGAGCTGGCGAGAATCCATTTTGTACGACTGAAGAGTATGTTTTCTCAAACGCAGTTTGAAAGTCCTGAGGAGTACGCTTCCAATCTTCTCGAAAGTGATTCCATACTTTCTCGTGCTGCAGATATGCTTCCAGTGCTGCACTAGGCACCTTCAACAAGCCTTCCACATGGCTGCGGTGTACGAAACGAATGTAAAGAAGCTTCATCAAGAGGTCGAACCTATCTTCATGGAAAAGATCGGAGGCCGCATTGAGTTCCTTAAACTGGCAGGTTACGGTCCCTACTTTCCCCCAAGGTTGATCTGTAGAATTCACCGTTTTGGACTGGTAATTCGGTGCTTGAAATACTGTTGTCATTTTCTTTGATCTCTCGCGGATGTGCCTTGTCCGCGGGCCAGTAAGTAAGAGGGTACTGAGCAGTCCAAAAGTGAGGAGCAGGCCGCATGGCCACATTAGAAAGCACACAGAGGACCACCCGTTCTTTCCTTGCAACTTCGGCCCTCCTGCTTTTCCAGCCCCTCCCATGGCCTCTGGGTCCTTGTTTGATCGAGCAAGGCAGCCGAGAGCTCAGTGCGATACTGACGTCGCGTAGCGAACGACGAAAGCGAGTGCATGCAGCAAGATGGACGTTTCTCCAAGGATTGCATCTTCTGAGCGATGGAAGGATTCAACGCACGAATAGCTGACGCACAGCCGAATGGCAGGTTTTCATCGTAACCGTTGCCCCGAAACACACCGACCGTCCCGTCCCTCGATGTTGGTCGACTTCAATCGACAAGTGTGGGGCGGTCCGCCCCACACCTGCCGCTTCTGTTGTTAACCTGGGTGCTTGGATTGAATCGAGGGGAACACAATGTCCCTCCCCCGCTGCTTACCGAGAGATGGCCCCAATTTCCCCGGGGATTCGCCCCTTGCCGAGAACCCAGGCTTGGGAACTGGCAAGCCTCGTGTGGATGGACCCTTGGGATAGGACCAAAACTGCACATCAGCAGACACAAGGGCACCCATGCTTGGGCGATCCAGGATGGAGAGGTTTATGGTAGAGGGACCCGGGGCTCAAAGGTCTTCTCCATACCTCCTCGATGAAGACGTGGACAGAAGTTGCTGCATAGAATCACGGCGGGAAGAAATCGACAAAAAAACGAGGCAGGAGTGCTCCTATCCATTCACAGGGACTCTGAAGCGTTGTCCAGCTGACAGGTAAACAAAAATTTCCGTTACAAGGTAGCTAGCATTGGGGAAACGGGTCTACCTTGTATTGGTTCATGCAGATCATGCATACTGCTGAAGGGCTTGCAGGTCTGGTCACGGAGGAGGACACACGCAGACGGTGGCGAATCCATTTTCCACTGTGGTGCAACCAAGGTCCTCTCTGCTGTCTCTAGGCCCACCTTGTGTGACGAGAACAGTGTTGTCCGGCAGCCCCGATATTGTGGCTTCCCTGCAGTCGCTGTCGATGCACTCGGCAGATAAATCGTCAAATCCGCAGTCATCTCTGTCTGGGTCTTCAGGCACAAGATTGTTACCTTCTTCCTCAATCTTGCATGCTGGTACACCGCCAGCGCATACAAGCGCTTGTTGACCCATACCACCTGGTGGGGCTTGCACTTCAAAGTTGGCGCAAGTAATACCATCATTCACTGCAGTAAGAGGGCACCACTGTATGTTCGAGATTCCAAAACTGCCTGGCGGGGGCACTGGCGGGGGCACTGGCGGGGGCACTGGCGGGGGCACTGGCGGGGGCACTGGCGGGGGCACTGGCGGGGGCACTGGCGGGGGCACTGGCGGGGGCACTGGCGGGGGCACTGGCGGGGGCACTGGCGGGGGCACTGGCGGGGGCACTGGCGGGGGCACTGGCGGGGGCACTGGCGGGGGCACTGGCGGGGGGGCACTCGTGAAGACACAGCACCCACAGAGCTTGTCTTTCAATTTATACGCATTGCATCCCTCGGGATACCAATCCACCACTTCTCCCTCTGCAACCTGGCTGTCGCAGTCTTCTTCTTTGGAGCAGAAGAAATCGTAGGTGAGCGTAGGATTTTGATCTTCCAGCTGCTCCACAATCCAATTGCAAGCACGGACATCTTCTGCACCCTTCACATCACAGCGGTCTTGGTCCAACAGGAAAGCCTCTTCCACACACCAGAGGCAGTCAAGGTGGCAGAGCAAGAGCAGCGCAGCCAGCCAGGTGGTTCCCTTGGCAGTGGCAGACATTGTGCTTGGCATTGAGCAGATTCTCTTGTCCGACGTCTGTCCAAAAGACCTGCTAGAACGTAAACATGCAAGAGTCAGCAGTCATCCCATGGAGAAGCCGAAAAGCTCTACAAGTGGCTTTTTGCTGTCATGGTTTCTTCATGCTCTCCCAGCGATTTCGTGCATCGTGCCTGTCTAGATTCCCCTGTGGTGGAACGGTGACATTGATGTGGACCACGTGGCATGCACTTGCGATGCCATTGACAAGGATGAGTTGGGCCGTTCTGATGATCGCTCCTTGGCATCCCCTTCTACAAACATACTTGGTGTGTTCCAGGATGCCACGATGCTCGCTCACTCACCCGTTGCTTTTCTTGTTTGCCAGAGGAGCGAGAGTAAATCTTTCTTCCTCGGGCTTTCGAAAGTGACGATTTGTTCGTCTGGACGTGCTTATATACTCCTGCCAATACAACGAGGGACCAACACATCACCACACGTGTCACGTCCTCCGACCTTTTTCCTCTGTCCTCGTGCATGGTGTCTCTCCCTCGTAGCATCTTCATCCTCCGCATCTGAGTGCAACGAGGCAATTCGACGTCGGCGCGTGTGTTGTGTCGATCCTCCCTCGTTGTGGTGTCTCCACAGGCGAGTTCCCAGGCCACTTCGAGCCGCGGGAAAGCGAACACGTATGCAATACGTGTCCTCCCTTTCCCCCGGGGCGAATCTTGGAGCTGTAGCACGGGTTACCAATCGGTCTTCTGTGAGGAGGGGGGCGCCCCCAGACTTCATTGGGGTGGAAGCCCGTCCCACATGGGGCGAAAACGTGGAACCCGAGGGAAGATTTCATGGGGCGCCCCGCCCTGGGACACGTGTCCACCCACGTGTCCAGTGGATCGAATCCTGTGGATCGGGGGGAATATGTCCCTCCCCGAGGATATGGGGTGTGAAGATCACAATGGTGCAGATCGATGGTGGACGAGGGACGGTCCAAGCTCGCATGGCGATGGACATGCCTCGGCTTCCATCTTTTCCAGGGAACACAACGTCCGAAGGAAACAACGCTCGTGCTCCTAAACATGCCCAGTTGAATCCAAGACGAAACCATGGTGCTTGGGGAGGGGTGAAGCGGATGTGAACGGCCTCACCTCTCGGAATGGAGCCTCGTTGTATCCCCATCGCGTAACTCCCTTGTGACGTGGCAGCCCACGAAGGATCGACGTTCCGTTCTCCAATACGCCAACCGTAGGTCGTGGTTGATAGGCTGGAACATCTATGCGGATCTCACTTGAAGAAGCGCGGCAAAGATTGGCTCAGCTGAATTGAAATCAGAGACAAACTGATACAAAGGTACAGATCATGGCCTTCCGGCGCGCACCGTCATTGTGCTGTTCCGTGCAGATGGACGTCAGTCGGATACTTTACAACGGAAGAAATCTGCCTGTGACTGCCTGCCTCTTGTGGGATGTGATACCCGTTGTTGTTCGCCCTTGCTCCAGCTTGGCTGGCTCTATCCTCATGGCTGCAACTTCCAAGAGAGACATCCAGGAAGGACAATCGGAGCAAGCGTGTTCCTGCTTGAAAAGTGGAGTATGTATACCCTCGCTCTACCCAAGGTCTACCAATACCCAAAAATGATTGGATTCTATCATTTTTTTCGCATTCCCGTGAAAAATTGTGCTTGTAGCACCCAAATCGGCAGGTCTTTGTAAGCGATTACTGCTGCGAGTTTGTGCTTGAGTACTGGACAGCACAGGTTTTGCACGCAAAACCGTCAATCATGAAGTGCATGCGGGTGTAGTGGTTAATGGAACGAAGAAGTTGCTATCAATGTTTCTTTCTCAATCTGGAATCCAACAGAAGTTAGCAAGTTAAACCACGTCTCGAACATGACGAGGCCCCTTGCTGCCATTATTGTATTTCTGAGCTTGGTGGAAACGATGATGTCGCGAGCCAATACTACAGTAAAACTTTTCATCCTGGATTTCACGAAACTGCAAAACCCTCAAGCCTACTTTGCTGCAAGAGCAGTTATGCCTAGCCGGACTGTGTGCAACTCCGTGCTTGAGTGGCATCAAAATACTTCACCAAACTGTCTAAGCTTCGCTGTAAACTACAACACTAGGCTGTGTGCCAAGAAATCCTAGAAATGATAGGAGGCAAGTAACAAGCATGGGATGGCAGCATGAGGTCGAATAAGCAGTCTTGCACTGCCTTGGACAAACATCGACCAATTGCCAATGCCTTGGCTGCACTACAACGGTGTCCTTCTTTCGGGTGTGAGCGCCTTATTATTGATGTAAATTCGGATACGTTATTGCTCCTGTTGGGAGGTAGTATCTTGATTAGGTTGTATTGGCAACTGTATGTCTTCATTAGGAGCAGTGCACGGCTCTTCCCTTTCCTTTTTCTCTACCAACCACATCCTGTAACATCCGCGTTTGGGAGAAAGCCCACAACTGGTGAATGTCACTGGCAGCCACAAAGGACACCAATAAAGGGGTTTTCCGTGAACTGTTCGTATTTTAGTGAGCGTGCAACTCTTCCAGCATGTGTCAAAGCCAACAATGAAAATAGGCTGCCTGGAGGACAAGACAAGAATGGACTTTTTTGGAGGACAGCCTGCAAGCTCTTACAAATTGGCTAAAAATTCTATTATTGATCGTAGAAAAGCTAACAGCACGAGAACTACCAAAGTTTTTACCGTCATTCCACACGAAAGCTTGTCCATGAATCCTCAATGAATCGCCAAACTAGGAGGTCTTCAAAAGATGTGCAGTTTATCTCAATTGGAAACCAAGGCACTTCTTGGTCATGATAGCCTTCACATTACTGCACACAAGTCTTGCTAGCTTCATGCTAGAATTCCATACCTCTTAGTTGCCCATATTGAAACTCACCACACGGTTTATGTCTGATATGGGAAGACCTAATGTGGTGATTGCTACATTTACAGAAGAGAGAGCACGCCACTGTTTGCCGGAAGTCCTCTTGCTTGGATGAAAACCTGTGTGCATGCTATATTTCCCTTTTCATGCTTGACGAGTTACAGCTACGATGTTGCAGCATATTGCTGGCAAGTTTCTCAATCTCATGAAAACATTCAACGTGCTGGCAATCCTGCATGAATACTTCACTAGATGGGGTTTTACAATTGTTTCTCGGGCTCCACTGCTCGCACAAGTTTGCGGTTGCATCCCTGTCTAGCAGCGCTGTTGGCCTCAAGGTGTGCAAAAAAAAGTGTGGTGATGAAGCATGTTTGAACCAAGATTATTGTCCTAATACTTTTCATGAAACCTTTGCTGCCGGCTGGAAGCAACGGCATTTACGCATGGTATGACCTTTTGATTGATTCTGAAAGTGAAGTAGCTTCACGACGTAAGTTTGCTATTGCTGTGTATGAAATATTCAAAACATGGCATAGTATTACCAACGACGATGTCTACATGCCTTGATTCATGGTGTTCAGCAGCAGTCTTCTTTGGTACAGACACATACTCAATCTTTGGAACATCAACTCCATGCAAACTAGAAATCTGCACCAGACCTTTCTACGGCATCTCTTTCGCATCATGCATGACTGCATACCTTGAACTCAAACGAGGATTTGGCACTTGGGTGAATCTACGGCAATTTTCTACGAATACTGCAGTGCATTATCAGTGCTTGGAGTACAACCCGCCCCATTTCGTATATAAACTTTTAGAGAACATGCACCGTTCTTTTTTGGTGCAAAAGTGCAGTCCCTGCCCAGACTTTTTGCAAAACACTGACTTGACGATTCTTGCCACTGCTTGAAAGAAACACCAACATTCAATTTCTAAAGGCCATTTTTCTCCAATTTCAAGCATTCCATGCCTCTGGCATTCTGTAGCCTGTGGTCATATTTTTTCCTGGACGGCAAAATGCAACGAATCAATGAAAAGGAGGCCCGCATGCCCATACCTGAAAGAGCTTTGGGTGACCAAGAAAGCTTTTTGCCTTCATTGGCACCACAGACACTTGGCGCAACTCTTCCAGCACCTTAGTTGCAATATCAAGTCCATTCTCATAATAGAAAAGCAAGCTTGAGCAGTTCCCTCTCAAGTTTTCGTCTGGTTTCTCTTCAACTATCTAATCTACAAAGTTTTAGTGCAAACTCACAGTATCTTCACGTTTTTCTTGATCAGCAAGGGTCTCAACTCGAATTTTCCGCAATGAGTCGTCAATTTGGCTCAACACCGAAGACAGTAGACTCTTATTCCAGAACACTGGTATCCACATGTCTGCTTCTTAGAGAGCAGTCTTCCCTGGCAGCACTTGTCTGGGAAAACTTGCTTCTGCACCGCCAGTCAGGCAGCGCTCTCCTTGTGATATGAGAGATAATTTGGCAAGCATAGAATGCAGAAAGTGCCCTTACTAGTTGCCTAGGCGCTGTGAACAGCTTACGGTACCCTGCCACTGTTGGGCATGCTTAAACGTTTCCATCGTAGTTCCCGAAAGGTAGTGAGAAAAGCCAAGTTCAAGACGTTCACTAATGTCTGTAATGGTAGATACGTCCTCCAAGTTTTTTGGTACAACAAACGATGCAACCATTGGAACATCACCTCCAAAGCATCAAAGGCTACACACAGCATTCCATCAATCGAAAATCAAGCACTAACCAAACATATCATCTAGGAGTGAAGGAAGTTGGGCTGATATTTAAATCCTCGTCCAAGAGCATCAAAAGCAATATCCAGTACAATTCATCACACAAGCTTGCATTTTCGATAACAATGTGTGATTGGAGAGGAAATTTCGGTTGAGTATGCCCAGCAGCAGTTGTTCGAGGATGGGAGATTCAGGTATAAGTGCATGCCAAAGTCTTTTGTATATCGTTCTTCAGGCCTATGAACTTTGCTGGATTTTGCGGTAACCTTCTATAACCTCGATGTACGCCTGATGTAGCAACCCTTTCCCTTCTGTACACGGCTTACCCTTTGTTCCTTCTTGTAGGAGCAGCTCAAGATCCATGAGAGGGGGCGTAACAATGCAGCCTACCTGGAGTGGCTTCTCCACACCTTTGAATCGAAAATCACCTAGGTCATACAGCCCAGCTGTCAAAGTGTCACTCAAGCCAGATACTGCACTCTTTGTAACAGAGGTAAACGCTGCATGCAAGATATCCAGAGGTCCGCAAATTGCTCCGCTGGGAGCTATCCCCTGCAGACGTGCTGCGCGGCTTACAAGCGGGCCAAAATAATCCGCAAATCCAGTGCTCCTGTGAGGAGTAATAAGAGAAGGTATGCCTTCGCAAAGGCCAATGGATACGTCATAGTCTAAACCACGTACACTTTTGTTCCATTCCACATCTAAAACAGTGTTGCTCCGGCTAGAGCTCTCTTTCATTATAGAACTCAACCCACCCGGCTCCAAGTAACATATGCTTCCATGTGACTTATAAATCCAGGAAGTCAGGCTTGTGGACCATCTCACAGCGTCCGCGACAGTTGGAAATACCAGCATATAATTGCTGTCTATGAGTTCACACTGGTATCCGTTGTAATAAGCAAGAAGCTGCTGTACGCAACTAATGAAGTGCTTTTTCACTGACTCCTGAATTGAAGAATGAGTCCCTAGCATATTGCTGTGCATTATCAGCTTGCAAAAGACAATGGTGACGGGCCTTCCAACCTTCTCTTCCACAGAATGGTTGTCCCCTTCTGTGTTGTTTGCCCCCACAAATCGACGCAGAGTTTTTCGTGAGTTAGCCACCCTCCCAAATGTAAAATTAAAAGATGCGCGTGCTCCTGGTGCATCAAAGAAGTCCTTCCTAACTTGCTCATACTTCATGGGCTTACTAAAGAAGAGGGCCCTGGGTGCAAGCCTGGTGGACATCACCTGGATCGCACGGACCTCTTCCACACTCGAACATTTTACGTTTACTTCGAGATTGCTGCTTTTTGCTTGACCATGTGGAGAACGATAGGCGCCACAATCTACAAAAATCGGGGGGTTCTTTGCAAGCAAGTGATGCAAAGTAGTCTCAGAGCTTTGGCACAGTCCACCCCAACTTCTCATCACATCTGAGCACTGGGTGCAGCGCAGCGATCCGCTGTGATCACGGGTTGGCAAGACCTGCTCAGTAAAACTTCCCACTTGTCTGTGGACCTGCGTAAACGTTTGCTCATCCATTAAAACTTGGCCCCCATCACAAATGTCTTCCAGAATCTTGGCAATTGAAAACACCCCTCCAATGTACTCTACCTCATTGGTTAGAGGATTTGTCTGCAACCGCCTTGGATGGCCAGTGGCAATGGCCATGCGAACCCTCAGGCCATTGAAGAGGAGCTCTTCATCCTGGTATACAGCCTGCGCCTCTGGCAAGCTGGTGAGCGCACCTGGCCATCTCAAGTCCAGTAAAGCCTCTTGGGAACACAGGCAAAAGCAAAAGGCATCGATTGGAGTGTGGAAAGCAAACACGAAACCATCACCCTCAATGGCAACTTCATATCCGCCGTGCTTGCTCAAAAATTTCCTGAGTATTCTGTTATGCATGCTTGTGGCAGTTAGCATCGCATCTGGGTTACATTCCCAGAGGAGCGTGCTATTCTTCACATCGGTCAATGCCAGGGTCACTTCCACCGGGCCCTCTAGGGGAAGCTGGAGAAGCTTTCTATCGGCAGGGTTGTGGACTGTACCAGGGGCATGCTTGCGTTTGAACTGCAGTGCTCGACTCTCTTCTTTTCGCTTGTGCCTTTGCCACAGTGTAAAAATGCCGCACATACAAACTAATAAAGCCATGGGTAGTGTCACGGCCAGAATCAAACCCAAATCACGACTACCAGAGTCAATCTCATCAGGGGGGCATGTTCCCCATCTAGGCTGGGGAAGCTTCCACGAAAGTGCCCCGTCAGAAAAGTTGCTTGGGGTAGATCCAATGTTTCGCACACACCACATGGAGAGGTCCTGGTCAAACGAAGTGGCACGGTGAAACATCCCAATCATCAGAAGGACCTGGCGTGTGTCCCAATACCGTAAATCCCCATTGAAGGCCTGTGCACCGTTAAATAGGTCCGACATGTTGTTTACCTTTGAAGTATCCCAGGAGCTGATATTTTCGTTGAACACTTTGTCGCCCTCAAAAATTCCTCCCATATTTGCAATTTCGCTTGTGCATGTGCTTGCTGCATTCTCTGGCGTGATCATTGGTAGACTTCTCTTCGTGTACTCCTTTCCATGCACAATGCCGTACGAGCGGAGCCTAGCACCATCGCATACCACAGTCACTCCGTTGCTGCCAAGCACAAAAGTGTCCGTGGGAGGGCCTGGAAGATGGGGGCAGGTCCCCCAGACCGGATGATCCTCCACCAGCATCTTTGTTCCGCTACTGAAGTTTGTAGGAGGTGACTTTACTTGTGGTACGCACCAACTTGACAAGCTTTGGTTGAATTTGCTGGCATCCAGAAACATGGATGACATATCCGTAACGTGCACTGTGGTCCAGTTGAAGAGAGCATGATTGAACTCTCTAGCATCTTCGAACATTCTTTCCATTGTTTCCACATTGTTGACATCCCACCCAATCAGTGGTTGATTAAAGCGGAACGCCTCGGCGAACATGCTGCTCATATCTGTGACTTTCCCAGTTCTCCACTCCCCAAGCTCTTGATTGAAACTCCAAGCTCTCCGGAACATGGATTTCATGTCTTTCACCTGACTGACATCCCATTTGCCAACGGATTGATCAAAGCTGCTGGCATCTTGGAACATGGAAAACATATTTTGGACTCGGCTAGTGTTCCACTGACCAATCTCTCCATTAAATTGCCTGGCCCCTTTGAACATTGCATTCATATTCCTCACCGTGCTTGTATCCCAGTCAAGAAGTGCTTGATTGAATGACGACGCATCCTCAAACATAGAACTCATGGAAACAACTGAGCTAACATCCCAGGAATTCAGCGGCTGATCGAATCTTATGGCTCTTGTAAACATGAAAGCCATGCTTTCTACCAGGCTGGTATTCCAATCTTTAATGGAGCGGTTGAACTGTGTAGCATATTGAAACATAGACTCAAAGGACACCACACGATCGGTGCACCATGCCTCGATGTCCTGGTCGAAGCTTATGCTTCCTTTGAACATTGCTTCCATGGTGTGTGCTTGATTGGTATGCCATTGTCCAATGGGTTGATTGAATGAGATTGCCTCTTCAAACATAAAGCTAAAATCGCCCACCTTTCTCGTGTCCCAGAAGCCGATGGGTTGGTTGAAGGCGGTTGCACTAGAGAACATGCTCCTCATGCCTATCACCTGACTTGTATTCCATGCATCGATGGGCTGATTAAAACTTGTTGCGTCCTGAAACATTGCTTGCATGTCAGACACTTGGCCCGTGTCCCATTGTCCAATGGGTTGATTGAAGGCTGTGGCTTCAGCAAACATGAAAGCCATGTCTGTAACCTCACTGGTGTCCCATTGTCCAATAGGTTGATTAAAGTTGTTGACTTCGGCAAACATGAACGCCATGTCTACTACCTTGCTGGTGTCCCATCCTCCGATGGGTTGGTCAAAAGCGGAGGCTCCCCAAAACATCCCATACATATCTGTAACCTTCCTGGTGTCCCATTGTCCAACAGATTGATTAAAGTCGTTGGCTTCGGCAAACATGAACGCCATGTCTACTACCTTGCTGGTGTCCCAACCTCCGATGGGCTGGTCAAAAGCGGAGGCTCCCCAAAACATTCCATGCACAGTAGTCACCCCACTGGTGTCCCATTGTCCAATAGGTTGATTGAAGTCTCTAGCATCGGCAAACACGAGGGTCATGTCTGCTACCTTGCTGGTGTCCCATCCTCCGATGGGCTGGTCAAAAGCGGACGCTCCGAAGAATGCCCCAAACATGGAAGTCACCTCACTGGTGTCCCATGTGCTGATGTTGGCATTGAAATCACTCCTGTTGTAAAACATGAACGACATGTCAGTGATGTTGCTCGTGCAGGTGGTTGGTGCATTTGCTGGTGTTATTTGTTCCGTGCTTCTTTTCGTGTAATGAATTCCACCGACCATTCCAGATTCACCTATCTCTGCATGAGGACACATAACAGTCACGCCGTTGTCTGCCAGGAAGAAATTAGGTGCCATGCTCGCATGCATGGGAGAAGCCAGTAGCATCCACGTCCAAGTCCACCAGAGGAGCTTCTTCGTTCGCTTGATGTCTCTTGGACCTCCTTTCCTACACCAACTGCACAAGATCATGTCCTTGGGTGCCTTCCCAGGTCTCATGAACCCTTGCTTGCCGCCACCAACCGTTGCTTCGACGTCACCAGGATCTTCTCGCATGGTGTCGGTGCATGCATCACGCCTTGGACACGCCTGAATCTCACCCTTGCGCCTCTCCTTTCCCTCGGCGCGGTTCCCAGCGCCGTGGAAACGCCGCAGCTGGCCTCTGCTGGTGCGGCAGGCGTCCCTTTTCACCGCAGAAATGGCGGGAGTGGTGTCCTGGGGTCGGGTGGGTGGACACCACGAGAAATGGGGCGACCCCAACGCCATGGAAGGGACCCTGTGCCTCGAATTTACACGACCTCGAGACAGAAAGGGTCATAGACGACACAAGGAGTGGAAGAAGGAGGGTGGAACCGCAGGTATTGGGAAAGCGGAAGGACGTGGACGTGATCCCGCTCGACGCCGATCGCCGGAGAGGAAGGTAGGAGTCGATCGGGCGTGCAATCCATGGTGAATGGCAAGGTCCATGTGCAAGGGCCTCTGCTGGGAGCAGGTGCAGAGGATTGGATCTCGCGCCTTCCGCACAACGCCCTGCAAAACAAGCGGCCGGACGGAGTCCCTTGCCTGGACCAGTTCATTACGCCAACAAGTGAAATCCAACAAACCACTGGACCGTCTGCATCCTACGTAGGTGATGTGCTGGCTGATCCTTGTGCACCCAAAAAGCCTCCATTTGATTTGAGTGACCAGGAATGGACGGCACTTGGGTTCATGGATCACATACAGAGCCAGTGGTCATGGCTTGTTGCCTCGCACGCAGCATCAAGGAGTGGTCACCAGAGGGTGTTCATCGATGCCACGGGAATTGCAGCGCCCACCGCAAAAATGCCTGCCTTCAAATGAAGGAAAGCACGCAACAAAAGGCATGCCTGCAAATTTGCAAGTGATCTGTTGACTGCCTCCCACCTGCCCTGATCCAGCGATACCTGAACCTAGACAGAAAGCGTCCAGGCATCCCCACCCCTCATGAGTGCAACGGAGAAAGCTAAGGCTACGAATAAGGAGCGAGACGAAATTCAACTATCCTCCACACTTGAAATTACCAGCTTTTCTTTTTGCACGTGTTGTCTGAGCAAAGATCTCCTCCTCTTGTGAAGGCCTGTGTATGGAGCGCATTGTTCGAGCCCCCTACCAGACTCCATTCAAAGCTACAGGAAGATCCTGCACCTGTTCCTGTTCTTTTGACTGCTTCCTGTTTGAACATCACGGGCCTTCTGTTGAAGGTAACATCAGGGCACATTCTCTGCCACTTGATTTTGATTTCTCTATGGTACAATGTCTTGGTACGTGATCCCACTTTGTCTTGCTCCCTTACTATCTCATGTACATGACCAGGCGCAAAACGCAAGACTTCGAGCTACTCTCCTCTCCCAACCTTCTCGTTCACGTTCTCCCCTTCCTACCTCGCTTTCAAGTCCCACGGTTCAAACCAACTGCACCGCCGCAATCATGGGAATCCTTTCCCTGAGCTTCTGGGTCACGGCCACGCGCACGGTGAGCACGTCCGCTGCGGGCCCGGACAGCCTGACTTTCACCAGGGGTCCGTCGATCTCTTCCAGTTCCAATTCCCCTCCTCCGGTCCCGGAGAGATACGGTCGGATCTCTCCCAGCACGCTGTCGACGTTCTCTGGTGTGAGCTCCAGTCCAGCGTTGGCATCTTCCACTTGTTCCACTTCCAGTATTTCTGGGATCTTTTCCATGAGCCTTCTTTTGATGCCCATGGTCATGGTGGTGGTGGAGCTGGGACACGAACCACATGCACCTTGCAACCTCAGCTTCACGGTCAATCCATCCACTTCCACCAGTTCCACGTTCCCACCGTCCGACATGAGGTACGGACGCAGCTGCAGCGTTCCCAGGGCGTCAGTTTCGGTTCCGCACGTTCGCCATCGCCTTCGTCTCGGAGGCAAGAAGGTGCGAACCTCGTCTCGCGGTCCTCACCTCGTCGAGCACCAGCTCCACGTTCTCTTCGGTGAGCTCCAAGGTCTGTCCGAGCTCGGCTGCACCGCTCCTGGCGCGCACCAGGCGTCGTTTGGACGCGTTTCGAAGGCAGGAAGGCGTCCAGGAGCTTCTCGTCCTCCTCTGCAGCGATCCTCGCGGCAAGAGGTGCGAAGACGTCGTAGAAAGCGGCGAAAGTGCGCGCGCCATCGTCGACGACCACCTGCGGTTCTGGACGGATGTGGTGCTCCAGGGACGGTTGTGGCATCCACAACCGTCCCATAACCGGAATCGAAGCGGATGTGGGGGTCACATCCGTGCCGATGGGGATACGGACGCCAGCACCGGGATCCTCCCCCCTGGCTCGGGAGGGTTAACTTCACGTAAACTTCGGGAGGGAGGGACCGTGGTGGGGGAGATCGGTGGGGTTAACTTTCGGTTCACGGGAGAGGTTTGGGGGGAAAAAAGACCCCTGGACCCACCCTCCGAGAAGAAACTCCCTCCCTCTTCGGTCTTCGTTCGAGAAGAAACTCTCCCTTCGGTCTTCGTTCGAGAAACTCCCTCCCTCTTCGGTCTTCGTTCGAGAAGAAACTCCCTCCCTCTTCGGTCTTCGGGTCTCTCCCTTTCCTCTCTCCGGGTCCACCGAGTCGGGAAGGACCGGGGGTTCGAAGGTTGTCCGAATCGTCCCTTCCCAGTGGTTTTTGGGTGAGAGGGATCGATGATGATCACCAGCCATTCACGACCTGGGAGTACAATTCCAAACTCGCTATCAGGCGAGCCGCCCAAACACCGGGTTCAACAAGTTTGCGACTCGCGTGTGTTCCGACGGTTCCGGTCGCCGTGCTCTTCCGGTCCTCTCGTTGGCCCACGAGTCCAACACGGCAGCAAGCGTCCACGCTCTTCTCTCTACGCGTCCCTTCTGAACACTCCACTGGAGTCCATCTATCAGAGGGTGGTGGTGGGGGGCAGTGCCACCGTGTCCCATGCACTCCAAGCCACCTACCTCCACTCTCCTTGCTGCACAAGGGTCACCCCGTCCCTTCGATCCCTGCCGAGTCTCGAAACCACCCACTGTTGGGTGTGGGAGTATCTTCTCCGAAGGGGGGGGGCTCGAGGGAACCTGTTGAGAATCTTTTCCTTCCTCCAGAAAGGGGTCTACATCCCCTGCGCCTGGTCGACGAGTCGGTGACGGTCGATGGATGGGAGAACGGCGTGGCGGCTCGAGGAGTTGTTGGACGTGGATACCAGAGAGTGTGGTGCATGTACCAACCCACTCCGTGCATATGGTGGGTGGAGTTTACGTCAAAGTCAAGTCACGCGCATGATGAGGCGAACACGGACACGGCTTGGTTCTCGGGGACGACCTCCTCGTCTGCGGTAGAGAAGAAACTCCCATAGAGGGATCCTTGGGCCCAGGTCTCTCAACACCGATGAAAAACAGTTGATCCTCGATGGAGCGAGGATTCCCTTGGGCTGGTGGGTCGGTCCGAACCGACGAGGTTCGGCCGATGGATCCAACGGACGAGCGTCTTGATGGCGGGAGTGCTTGGTGGCGGCTTTTGAGCGCGTGTTCGCTCGATTCACTCGTGCATGTGAAGCATCCGAGGTCGCATTCGTGCGACCTATCGAGAGCCCGGCACAAGCCGGTCCGTTCGGGACCGCCGTCCCTGCCGGCTTGCGCGATGGAGTCTCTTCACCCAACCGAGAAGAAACTCCCACAGCCGAGAACCAGGTCTCCCACTTTTAGTCCATTGGCTGTACGTCGGTGCAATCAGGATGGTTCACTCGAGTCCCCCCAGTTGGGAGAAGGTACTTCCAAACCCAACAGAGGGTGGTTTCGCGTCTCGGAAGGGATCGAAGGGACCGCGTCATCCCGTCACCGAAGACTGCTGTGGTAGGTAGCCTGTCGTGCATGGGACTGTAGCACTGCCCTCCCACCCTGATGGATGTACTCCAGTGGAGTGTCAGAAGGGACGGGCAGAGAGAAGAGCGTGGACGCTTGCTGCTGTGTTGGACTCGTCGGACTGCGAGTAGACCGGAAGAGCACGGCAACTGGAACCGTTGGAACCCACGTACAGTCAACCTTGGAACCGGGCGTTTGGTGATTCGCACGCTCGTGCGTCGCACTGCAATCCTAGGTCGCGAACGACCGGTGAGAATCATCGATCTCTCTCACCCAAAACCCACTGAGAAAGACGATTCGGACAACACCCGTCCCATCGATCCCTACCGAGACCCGAAACCACCGACGGTTGGGTTTGGGAGTATCTTCTCCGAACCGGGTTGACTCGAGGGAACCCTCCTCCGGATCGCCCCGAGGTGCACGGCCCATGGACCCACAGGACGTCCCCTTTGGAAAGGGGATGGGGTTCCCATGGATCCTCCCTTGGCCCATCCCTCCTTTCCTTTTCCTTTCCTTTTCTCCTGGGTTTCGTGTGTTGTGTCTCCATCGGACGAGGTCTGGGAGAACGCCAAAAGGCATGGCCATGCGCATGTCCGCCATCACCCAGGTGCGCCTTTCCCTTTTCCGTCCGTCCGACGCGACGGCCGGTCGCGAGTGGGAGGGAACGCGAACGCCAGGGGAGCGAGCGAGGCAGGTGGCGAGGAGAGGGAGGGAGAGAAGGCTGATCGCGGACGTGAAACGCGCATGCGCGCGTGCGCAGGACACCTTCGACCAGGCCGTGGCGGAGAACCAGGCCGAGTTCGACATGGACGTGGACGAGGCCGTGCGATCGGCCGTGGAGGAGTTCCAGGCGCAGCACGTGGACCTCACCGACGTCCTGCGCGTCGCGCCGTGCCGCAGGAACCGAAAGGCGATCTGGTTGACTTGGATCGAACTGGAACGCGACCTCCAGGTAGGATCGGAAGCGAACGCGAGAGCGGACAGGATGCGAGAGCTCCACCACGAGATCCGATCTTCCACGTCCAAAGAAGAGGACGTCCTGCAATTGACCCAGGCCGACGCCGTGCCGAAGCTCCTCGCGTTCTGGAAGGCGTGCCGAGGCCAAGAAGAAGGGTTGGTCCATCCTCTCCTGGAGCTGTCCTCCGTCCTGCTCGTCCACGCCATCAACAAGGAGACGTTCTGCAAGATGGACGGACCCGCGATGACGTTGCAGTTCCTGCGACAGGAGTGCGTCGATGCGGAAGGCTTGGTCCAAGGCATGCACGTGGTCGCCACGGCGTGCCGCCACCACGAGAAGAACAAAGCCGCGTTCATGGAAGGAGGGATCGCGGACGCGATCGTAGAAGCGTTGCGGCGGAGGCCGTGCGCGGAAGACGGGATCCTGCGAGCCACCTGCGCCGCCTTGAAAGCCATCACCTCGGCGGACGACGAGAGCGCCGTGACCAGCGAATCCTTCAAGTTCGCGAGGGAACTGGCCCAAGCCGACGTCCACGTCCACCTCCTTCGATGCATGGCTTCGGAACGCGTGGAGGACGTCGGATCCAGGAGGATGGAGCTCCTGTGCGATTCCCTGCGTCGCGTGTGCGTCAACGAAGAGATATGCAAGGCCACCGTGGAGGAACAGGACGTCCTGGCCATCGTCCTGCCGATGCTGCGGAAGAACGCGGACGAGGTCGGACTCGTCGCCGCCTGCTTGAAGCTCCTGCGCCAGCTGGCGGGATCCGATTTGGTCAAGGCCCGTCTGGTCCAAAACCACGTCCTGGAGCTGCTCCAAGCGCTGTTGGCCGGGCACGCCGCCCACGCCAACCTGATGGAATGCGCCGTGGGACTGCTGGCGGTGCTGTGCCTCCGCAACCCAGAGACCGCGTCCATGGCCGCGAAGGAAGACACGGCCGGGACCGTCGTCGAGATCATGGAGCTGCACGCGAAGAACGGCAGGGTGCAGAGAAGCTGCTGCATGGCCGTGCGTAACATGGTGGCCAGGAACGAAGGATCCCGAACGTTGTGGCTCGAGAGCGGGATCGAGCCCATGCTGAGGAAAGCCAAAATCGGACATCCCCACCTGTGCGAGGACGTCGGTTCCGCTGCCCTTCGGGATCTTGGCTTTGACGACTACAACGCTGCATGAAGGACGGGGACCGCCCCAAGATTCATTATTGAGAAGCGCGGGGGACCGGAGACGCCCTTCTGGCGGGGTCGAGGCGTCCCCGCCCGGGTCCGCCGGGTACGGAGAGTTCCGGCGCACCAAGCCCACGGTCCTCGCACTCCCTGCTCGCGGAGCGATGCGACCAAGCCGCCGCGGCCACGGACGGTTCACGTCCCAGAGACGCGGCGTGCCTGGCGGAGAGGGACCAGTTCAACAGCCGGGGCCGTGAAATAATCCTTGGACATGCCGTCAAAGTTGACAGTCCCCCTGCAGGCCGCGGCGCCGCAGTTGCACTGCAGATCCTCGTCGGAGGAAAATCTGTAGTCGTACGTCAACTCTTCGCCTGCCTCTATGTCTCTCGAAGCCACGATCACAATGTGCTCCGTGCTATCCACCTTCAGCACGCGGCTGTAGCAGTTCGGCTCACAAGAGTGATTGATGAGGTGGGCGATGTTGCCGCACCTGGTGGCATCGACTGCAAACTCGTGGGTGACTTTGAACAGGTACGTCCCTGCTCCCACCAGGCTCCTGTAATCCCTGGACTCTCGAAGGTCGCAGATGACCGAGCGAGCGATTCCGCCCACGTATTCCACCACCAGGTCCCCCTTCCTGTGAGGCACCTTGCAGAAGGCGCCCCAGCCGTGAATGGCCGATTTGCCGATCGTGATACGCCGACCGTGGGTGATCCTCATCATCTCCATCTTCTCCTTGTTCGTGAGGACCTCCACGTCCCGGGGCATGGAACGGCCGCCCGAGAGAACCGTCCCTCGTCTTCGTACCCTGTGCGGGAGGGCCGGTTGGCCGAGCTTCATCCCCCCGTGGATCACATAAGGCAGGCTGCAAAGGAAGGTGCGCTTGCTTGCGCCTACTTGAGCTCGACGGCCCACGGTGCGACCGGAGAACGCGTGTGCTCGACTGCAGCCCTCTTCCCAGCCCTGACTTTCCCGTTCAAGGGACCCCGGATGCATTGCCTGCTCCCATCGACCTGCACGGCCGGGCGTGGGCTCTTGCGGGGCAAGAGGAGAGTGCCGCCTGCACATCGAGATCCTCGTGAGTTCTTCTGTGTGTTCGTCGAACGTCTCCAAGAACTCCATGCGAAAACCTCGGTGTCTCGCGCACAGCACGTGATAGGAGTTGTAGCACTGGGGCCGGTCGCACTGTAAGCAAGCGCCGTATGGCACCTTACAAACGCCGCACTGTAGCTGGAACCTGACCTTTGGAATCCTGTCCAACCCAGAGACGACATCCATCCTTTCCGGGTCGTTGTAGTACGCTTCGGGTATCCACATGGCACAGGCGCTGTGGACCCACCTTCCACAAGAGGTGCGCTTCATGGCCCTGCCGTTCGTTACGGGACAAAGGGCGCAGGGCGGTGTTTCTTCGACCCCTTCCTTGCACAGGTCGCACAACCACAGCCCGCCGTTCGGATTTTCCGACACGCCATAGCAATGCATGTGCACGAGCGTACCGCATTTTGAGCAATCCAGGAGCATGTTCTCCTCGTACTCTTCCCATTCATTGCACACGTAGCAGTTCCACGGCAGCTGGTTGTACTCGACCTGTGCAAAACTTTTAGCCTTTGAACACGGTAACGATGGGCAGGCCTTCGTGTCTGTCTTGTCCTTGGACGGGAAATCTTTGTGTCCCCGCGGCTTGATGCCCTGGGACAACCCGTCTGTTCTTTTTTTCTTCAGTGCGTGCGCTTCCTTAGACTGTGCACTGCCCTTTCGACTCGGGAGAGCCACTTGCGTGCCTTCTTTCTGGGTTTGCTTCTGTTCCCGCTCTTGAACTCTCTCTTCCCGCTGCTTCTCGAGCCTGCTCTTGACCTCCTCTTTTGTCATGCGCACGGTTACAAACTCTGACAGTTTCTTCGGGTCTGCGGTCACCACAGGAAGCCATTCTTCCAAGCGTTCCAAATTGTTCGGGAGCATTGACTTTGGGAGATCGCCTTGCTGTAGATATGCCAATGTTTCTTGAATGGCCAAAGAGAAGGACGTGCTGTCTGCCGGAGATCGAGAACAGGCCACCGGGATACCATCCATAAAGGACGAGCATTCACCACGACGGAGAGCACGGTACTTGTAGGAACCAAAGCATCGCGCACAAACACCAGATTGGTTCTCTTCCGCCCCGTCTTGATCGACAAAACCTGAATTGAGAAGATCCAACGGGCTAATGACTAGAGCTGGCCAGGGGTGGCTTCCAGAAGCATGCAACCAGATGACTTCGCCGGGTGCGTATCCACCATTCTTAGTGGACAGGGCTACATGCCCGCCTCCTGCTTGCAGTTTCGGGTGGAGTGGAAGAACTTCACCAGGATATGTGAAAATAATGTAACGGACTCTCTTCGAAGGGATGGAAAATTCTTCGTCTCCGTCCAAGTATTCGATCAGATTGCTACGGGTCCAACTCTCATAGCATACAATTCGACCAACGTAAAATAAGTCTTCGTCCCAGGTGGATGCGATCCACCTACCCACCATGGCCCAAGGATTCAATTTTTTCAGTGGCCACTCCGACAATACAATCCTGGATTTCCGCTCCTTGTCGAATCTACGAAAGGCTTCCACGAGTTCTGCTGCAAGAACCGATCCCCCAACTGCATCGGAGCTCTTTCTCGTTGGACGAGACACACATCGCCTGTTTTTCCTCGAGGTTACCTTGATGGAATCGGATGTTTCTTTGCCAACACGATGGGTGCGCAGATCGCGCAGAGGTGCAGAATCCCTGGCTTTCTCTGTGTTTGGCAGGTTGTTTTGCTGCTTCGTGTCTGGTGCCCTATCAAGTGCGACGTGGATGTGGCCTTCTTCTCCTTGTGTTTTGGATTGTATCATGGAGGTGTTGTTGATGTCTTGTGATTCCGTGCGTGTATGCCTTCTCTTCTGTCTAGTCTGGGGAGCAGCTACGTTAGATCGTCCTTTCGCCAGCTTGCCATGCACGTCCCCCACCTTTGCCAACGAGCGTTCACTCTCCGGTTCCGGTTCAGTTGAAGGCTCGTGAACCTGGAGGATTCTGGGACAAGGCGTGCTTGGATCTATCGGGTCTGCGTCGTTCCCTTTCGCATCCAACAAGTTCTGGCAAGACGGTGTGTCTGGGACGCAATCCGGCTCCTGCAGAGGGAGAGGCATGTTCAGGTCAATGCCACGCATTCCTTGGATGAGCAATCCGTTCTTTCCACATCTGGACGGGGCGCTTGCTATTCCAGTGGATGCTTCGGGCACTTCCTGCTGTGCATTTCGGAACGAGGCAATCTCTGGGAGCTCTTGGGTGCGATCGTTTGCGTCCGTCTTTCCTTCTTCCGCCGGCAAAGAATTGCCGGTGGTTTGGCCGTGGATCGCTGGCGTCCTTGGCGTCTCTGCATCGAACGTGGACGGTGGCATGGGTCTTCCTTCTGCACCATCCTCCAGCAGGATTCCATCCACCCGTTCCACTGGATGGGGGGTCCTCTTCCTATCCGTTCCTTCTTCGCCCGCATTGTTGGCGTCTCCGTCCTTCCTTCGGCGGTTCCTGGTTCTCGTTTGGACCTCTTGGTTCCTCTGCACGCGTTCCCTCTTCCTTTTCGTTCGTTTGGCGCTTGGTTCCGTGCTTGGTACGTGTGTGGATCCTTCCAGGGCTGGTTCCTTTCCACCTTGGGACGTGGAAGGGCGTGCATGTTCTTCCTTCCCTTCTTCCACCTCCACCATCGCCTTGTCCTCGTCCCTTCGATGTTCATTCGTTCCATCGTTCGTCTCTCCATCTCGCAAGAGTTCCGCCATGGTCTTGGTCTTGACGTGCTTGTGGCTGTTGTTGTTGTTGTTCCTCTTCTTCGTGGGAGGAAGGTGGTGGCTGGGCGCAGGTGGACAGCCGTCCCATCCGTGGTTCCCCGAGCACCTTCCCAACCAGCGCACCATGAGTCGTGCGAGCCAGGGACGACGAAGAGGATGCGACGATGGCGAAGGGAGGTGTCGCGCGGTGCGCGTGGAGACGCGCGGTCGATGGGACACGAAGGGAAGGAATGGGAAAGGGAATCGAAAGGGAGGGAATAGAAGGAAGAGGGAAGGAACAGAAGGGGGAAGGGAAGGAGAATTAGAAAGGGGAATGGAAAGGGGAATGGGAAAGGGAATCGAAAGGGAGGGAACAGAAGGAAGAGGGAAGGAACAGAAGGGGGAAGGGAAGGAGAATTAGAAAGGGGAATGGAAAGGGGAATGGGAAAGGGAATCGAAAGGGAGGGAACAGAAGGAAGAGGGAAGGAACAGAAGGGGGAAGGGAAGGAGAATTAGAAAGGGGAATGGAAAGGGGAATGGGAAAGGGAATCGAAAGGGAGGGAACAGAAGGAAGAGGGAAGGAACAGAAGGGAATCGAAAGGGAGGGAATAGAAAGGGAATCGAAAACAAGGGAATAGAAGGGGATAGAAAGGAGACTAGAAAGGGGAGACGAAGGGAAGGAATGGGAAAGGGACAGAAGGGGATCGAAAGGGATGGAAGGAAAGGGATCGAAAGGAAAGGTGGGAGAGAAGGGAAGGAAAAGGTGGAAAGGGAAGGGGAATGGAATGCATATGCACATCACAAGGAATGGAAGTGGTAGAGTGGTGAGCCCACCACGACCTTCCTCGTGGCCAAGGGTCCCCTTTCGGAAGCCATCTCTCGACAAGGGAAGGAGTGGAGGAAGGATGAACGTCCATCCGACGTGGTGGAAGGCATGGAGCCACGCTTGGAGAGAGGTCCACCAAGCACAAAGGCGAAGTGCACCACACGCGTCGACAAGAGGTCCCACCGTACATCCCGAGCCGCGTTCCATCCATCCAAATCCTCCATCTCGAGCGGCGGGAAGGAAGGAGTCCCCTCTGCAAGACGGAAAGGGCACCCTTGGGAACACCAGGGCATCTTCTTGCCTCAACGGAATGACCGTGGAGATGGGGAACGAGCACCAACAAGCATGGGAACACCACTGGCAAGGATCCATCCTTGCGGCTCTTTTGGAACCTTCCAAGCTCCGTTGCCATCGCCTTCCATCGGTTGCCATGGGACGCCGTGGATGCTGTCTGGACGTCCTTCCATCCGTCCATCTTTCTATCTTTCCATCCGTCCTTCCATCCGTCCATCCTTCCTCCTATCCTTCCATCTTTCCATCATTCCTCCATCCTTCCATCCATCCGTCCATCCGTCCATCTTTCAATCTTTCCTTCTATCCATCCTTGGATGCATGGTCTTCCTCCTTCCTTCCTTGTGAGGAGGAAGGAAGGGTGGACGTCCCAGGGTCAGGGGCCAAAAAAGCCCCCCGGGGTGGACACGACACAACACAACACAACACGACACAGCACAACACAGCACGAGGGCAGGGAGGCGCGGATGGACGCCTCGGGAGCTCGTTTCCTCTTCGGAAGCTGACGCGAGGAAGGAAGGAAGGAAGGAAAGAAGGAAAGACGACCCCAGGATGGAAAGGAAGAAAACAAGGCGACGTAGGAAGAAGAAACGGACGTGGCACGAAGCGATGCGAAGCTCAGGGACGTTCCTGATCGCCGTCCTGAGCATCTGGTGGCTCGAAGGAAAGAGACGTGCAGGAACGCGGCGGATGGAAACGGATGCAGCCGAGGCGGAAGGGAAGGAGAAGGTCCTTTCGATCCCGTCGGAACCGCAAGCCACGTTGTATCGCATCATTGGCAACGAGATCCCTGGTCGACACCAGAAAGGACAGACCCTGAAGAACCTGCAATACATGCTGGACCAAGAGCCCGAGCTGGAAGGATGCCACAAACGATTCCTCCTCAATCGAATCGTCAACCAAACCCTGGAAAGACAGGTCATGGAACTGCTCCAAAGGAGAGGCGTGCCCTTCCGACGGATCGCGTTCCTGGCAAAGGAGTACAAGAAGATTCCTTACGACACCGGCTGCTTGCCGCATCCCAAGTACCTGCTGGGCGACGAGTTCCAACGGTTGAAGGAATCGAGGCAGGCCAGGCTGATGTTCTCCATCTACCGCCTCAAGAACATCTACGTGTTCAACAACAACGGAGCGCGCAACGACGCCCTGCGAGAAGGCAAGCAGTCGGGGACCTGGACCCTGCCTTGGGATGGGAACTGTTTCCTGGAAGAACAGGGATGGAAGCTGATGCTAGAAGGCATGCGTTCCGGAGGCAAACACTACCTGACCGTGCCCATGCGGCGCCTGAAGGAACTTCCACACAATTCCCCCGCCAACGAGGATTGCCCACTCGACGAAGAACCCCAGATTGCGTTCCACCGAAGCAGCAATTTCACATTCGATGAACAGTTCTATTATGGCCACCTGTCCAAGGTAGAGCTGCTCCGAAGGCTCGGTGCCTCCGGCACGTGGACAACGTTGCGCGAGGATATGGGTTTCGGCCTTCGTTGTCCAAAGTCCAATTCGATCGCAAGGACAGGCCAGGCTGATCGCAGGGCCACGACCGCAGGATGGGTGTCCAGGCTTCCTTCAGGCATTGGTGCCCTGGAGAGTGGTCCGAAGACCCCATCTGCGAGGAACAAGGCAAGAGTGCAAGGAAGCATCGATTTCCTCTTTTCCCTGGACCTCGAACTGCAGCAGCAACAAACGAACGACATGATATTTTACAACCTTGGCGTCCTCGAAGCAGAGCGGACCCTTTATCGTCAGGCCCAGAATTCCCAGCTGCAGGCAACAGTGGATCGCTTGATTGCGCGTGCGGAGCGCATCCTGGCCAGAAGAGCAGATGTCCAAGGGGAAGAAACCAACCCAGGTTCCGAAGGATCTGGTCAGTGCGTTGGGTCCATTACTTCGAATTCCGCATCGCAGCATTCTGACGAGGGCCAGGCATCTTCCCTCCGCAACCGGGAGGCATGGATCTACACGCATCACTCGGGCTGCTACTCTTCTGTCTCCTCCAGAGCGATCTTTCTTCAAGCAGTGTCCGATGTGACAATAAGCGCACTGGCCTCATTCTTCAGTGGCAACGATGCTTTTGCCACACACGCCCTTAAGCATCTTTATTGCACGTTCCTGGATGAGCGGACACGATTGCTACCAGATTTGCGCTTTGCAACTCCAAGCAGCACTGAAACCCACTTGGGAGTTCGAGACATCGTTGGATTACATCACCTCCTTGATGCAGCGAGGTTGATGGAACGTTCTGGATTGTTCCAACTGCCTCACGTGGACAGATTCAAGGTTTGGTTGCACGATCTGCAAGGATGGCTGACGGGAACGGTACAAGGTAAAAACGGACTCCAAGCTCCTGGCTATCGTGGTGTATTCTACGATCTAGTGGTCGCGTCCATCGCGGCCTACCTAGACGAGAGGTTCACGTTGATAAAGGCCCTTGCACGTGCACAGTCCAGAATATCAACCCATTTTTCACAACAAGCCATGCCACAGCAACACGCAGTCTTGCTTGATGTGGAGGACATAGTTTTTGAATGTGAAGGTTGGGTGAGCTTGGCATACCTCTCAAGCAGGTTCGGGAATCCCCTATGGTGCTATGCCGATCTCTATGGCTCAAGTGTGGCTGCTGGGGTGGGCACCCTTCTAGAGAAAGCACGCACATTGTCTTCTGGCAGCGAGACTCCTCTCCTGGAGTCTCGCATCTTGGAACTCGGGTTTCTCTTAGACCATCACACCTGCACGTCCATCGGGCAAAGGACCAGCATAGAGAAATATGCATTTCAATCAGCAGATGTCGACAAGTCTGCCTTAAGGCCATACTGGAGCCTTGGCCTGAAAGCATCTGTGTAGATGAGGAAATGTGATCGTGGGTATTGGTCTCGGTGGCGATATTGGGAAAATGCATCACCCTCCTTAGAAATTTGATTCCCCTTCCTGAATGCTGCATCTGTGGTAACCGGAGAAAAGCAGCCTGTAGGAAAGAAGGCATTGACAAGGTCCTGCAGTAAGATGTATTCTAGCTGCGACTTAAAATCCAGCCAACAACTGGCATGGAAATCACAGGAAGTATGCTGCCTGTTTCGGCAGAACTATGGAAGCTAGGTCCCATCTGACCCCCGCGTGGACCGGCATGGTGGAAACACAAAATGTATTCTTGATCTCCGCCTAACCTATCCAGTCAGTGTTGAAGATGGAAAGATAATAAACGCCAAATTCAATCCATTGAATCCTAGCAATTATGGAAAAGAGCAGCGCAGGCTTCAAGGATCAAGGAAGTGGGCGAGGGCAGGCAGCTTGTGAAGGAGGCCGCATACAATACCGACTTCGTTACAAAAAGCAAAGTACTCAAAACGTTGTACA
Organism: Picocystis sp. L7; assembly: GCA_020975725.1. Classification (NCBI taxonomy): domain Eukaryota; kingdom Viridiplantae; phylum Chlorophyta; class Picocystophyceae; order Picocystales; family Picocystaceae; genus Picocystis; species Picocystis sp. L7. The sequence continues at coordinate 14,465 of QXJR01000024.1, read as the reverse complement.
CGTACAGCTTCCAACGGAAACCTGTTCACTTGGACCCTCTGGTGCCATGCGGAACATCGTGGCTTTCTCAAACGCATAGCTCATGGCTATCAATTGAGGCTCAGTGTAAAGATCGTTTCCAATAAACTGGATCGCAAATGGTTGCCCACCATCAAGGTAGCCTGCTGGGAGTGTAATACCAGGCAGCCCAATGTGATTGATCTGAGGCACACTGATAGCGCCAACACCCAAGCCAGATCCAAATGTTGGCCAGGGAATGGCAGAGAAGGGATAAAGGAGTCCGTCCAATTGCTCTTCTTTCATAATCTCAATATATTTCTTGTGTACACGGCTTCTCCAACCTGCGTATTCCCAATACGCTGGATCGGTAAGGGGATCCCCACCAGTTCCTTCAGCAGTGACGGAAAAGGGACTGACAGCTGCATCCTCCCCCATGGTGCGGTTGGTCTTCTCCTCCCACTCTTCGACCGAGTTGAAGTCGGATGTGTCGCCCAGGTCCTGAAAGTACAGGTTCAAATCATGGTACAACGTCTCTGTATATCCAGTGTATAGGGGGGGGGAGTCCTCATAGATTTCGGTCCATCCTGAATCGTTGAAAACATTTGTAACAAGCTCCGCTCCGAGCTCCATGACAATGTCCAGGATCCCGTTATACGCTGCATCTATCTCAGGCGAAAGTGGATTGTCCCATACACCATCATAAACGCCCAATCGCTTTCCCTGTAGTCCTCCTGAATCCAGAGAGGCAACGTAGCCCTCCTCAGGAATGCTTGCCAAGCCATTGTATGTTCTCACATCTTGAATGGTTGGTCCAGCAAGGACATCCAATGTGGCTGCTGCATCTTCCACTGTCTTGGCCATTGGACCTGCGACGTCCCGTTGCGCTACAAGCGGTGCAATGCCGTCAATGGGAACCAAGCCGATGGATGGCTTGATACCCACCAAGCTCTGGGAAGCCGATGGACTCTGAATGGAGCTACCAGTCTCCGTTCCCAAACCAAGAACGGCAAAGCTGCTAGACACCGCCGTGGCTGTACCACCGCTGGAACCGCCGGGCACGAGGTTCAAACCATAGGAGTTGTATGTCCGGTTGACGGCTGAGCTGTCCGACACGGTCCCGCTCCTTGCAAAGTCCGGAAGGTTGGTCTTGCCCATGATGATGGCGCCCGCCTCCTGCAGGCGAGCCACCACGCTGGCGTCTCTGGAGGGGATCATGTCCAATCCTCCCGTGGAACGACGGAATCCCCAGTAGCCGTTGCTCGTAGGAACGCCGGCAAGGTTCATGTTGTCCTTGATGACCACGGGTACACCGTGCAGCGGACCGCGAGGTCCACTGGCTGCATATTCCTCATCCAATGCCCTGGCGGTAACCACAGCATCTGGGTTGAGGTAGACGAAGGCGTTGTACACGGGTTCATATTTCTCGATCCTTTCGAGGAAGGCCAGGGTGAGTTCTTCTGCGGTGTATTCTCCTTGTTCGTAGGCTTCTTGCACTTGTGTGGCTGTGAGCTCGACGACATCGATGTCTCCACTGGCCAAGGCCAGCAAGCCGAGCAGCACCAACGCGGCTCGGAGCATGGTGGAGCCGAGCATTCCGATGGATGGGTTGGACTTCGCCATGGTGGCGCGTGTGCCAGGTCCGTTTGCAATTCTGAACGTCCATGCTCTGCATCGGTTGACAGGACATATCGCCACGATGGGTCGCAAGGGGTTTCCTTGTGACGGTTCGAAACCCTAACCCTAACCCTCGTTCGCCTGGTCTTTACCGGTTGCTGGTGTCGACACAACCGGGTTGGTTTCGACCACCACGAGCGTGAGGGGGGGGGCATCGATCACGTGCGCTACAGCCTTGGTTTCGCCCCGTGGGTTACGTGGCCTCGTACCTGCAACCGTCTCGGACCACGTGGGGGAAGGAACCAGGAGGGTGGGGTGGGGGGATGCCTGTCCCTGAAGCCAGTCCCCGGCCTTGCCGAGGAAATGTCTGATTCCCCTGTCCCGGAGGGACTTTTCCGTCCCGGGGGAGGGGGGACAGGGAGGACGAGGGGAAGACCGAGGCCGCGACCGATCGCACCGCGACGGACCAACCACGCGACGCCGGATCAGGACAACCGCGGACGGGCGTCGATCGCCGCGCGTGCTGGACTCGCGAACGCTTCCTCCCCTCTTGGGAAGGAAGGGAGGGGAAACGCGGGACCAGCACGCGTGGCGACAGGAAGACCGATGGAGGCGGACGAAGAGACGGACGAGCCGTGCGTCGAACCTGGCGCAGACGAAGCTGCTGGACGCCCGTCTCGCGCGAGGTGGAATGGCTGGTAGATGGAATGAATTGTAAGGTGAAGGAGGGGGCGTACGACCGGTGCGAAGTCACGAGCGAGTCCCTGGTAGAGGGATCTTTCGCGCCTCAAGCTGCATGAGGAGGGAGCCGAGTCCTGCCTCGTGGACTTCCATGTGCTCCTCCAGGTGGTCTAATGCAGCTTCTACCGTCGCGACCAAGCCATCGTCCACGGACGATTGGACCCAGTGGTGCAGACGCTTCAGCTTCGCCCAAAACTTGCGCCTCCTGCTGCTTCCGGTCGGATCTTTCCGCCACGTGGGTGACAAGGCCTCTGCCTCCATGTAGGACATGCAAGGAGAATCGTCGCCCGGGTCCACCAAACATGCCCACAGATGGCGTAAGGACGTAAAGTCCTTCGTGTTCACAGGCGCCGTTGGACACGCTCTCGTCCTTTGCAAGTTTTGAGCCACCGCTGGATTGCGTGGTTGTGTAATGGGTCGGTCACAAGTCTCCCAACCTTTCAATATCTGCGTCATCAAGTCAAGTTGGCTTCCCATGGATGTAATTTTCTCCGACATTTGTGCAACTTGTTTCACTACCTCCGATGCATTCGATTGTTGTGTCCTGTCGGGTAGCGGCGTGGCCTTGAACAACTCGATTCGTTTCAGTACTCTTTGCTTGAACACTTTCCATGCCCCATGGCGAAACACGCGGTGTGAGAATGCCTCGCTTTTGAATCCTTCCTCTTGCAACACAGCCATATCTTGCAAGAAGCACTTCCTTGCAAAATCCAACACATCCAAAAAATTCATGGCTGCCCGGTGGTTGGCACTAGGTGCTCGTGCACGTTCCGCAACCATTGCTTTCATTTCGTCGAGCTGAGGAAATACCATATCTAGAAGCACTTTTGGTGGCTCTTCGCGTTGTCTTGGTAGGAGTACAAACTCATGGCTGGGATGTTCTGCAGCATGCATGCAAGCTTTAGGATTCACTACAAGGTATGCATCCATCATCACCGAGCTTAGTTTGGCTCTATTCATATCGTTCCAATACCCAAGGCTTTGTATCTCATCATCCGGCATGAACGGCAATCGTTGAAGATGGCCTGCTCCATATTTTCGCATGTGCGTCGTCTTCTTGAGAGTGAGTCCCAGAAGTGCAAATACCCGGCGAAACGCTAGGTCCATTCCTTGCGCCGTCACTCCATAGAGATTATTTGTGCTCATCCATTCCCTACTGTCCACACGGAGGTCCGGGAAAGTATCACCCTTCACATCATATTTCCACACAAAGTACCGGCAAAGTGCTCCCATTGCACAAAGGGAAACATCCACATGACGAGCCAAGCCATGACGACGTATTTGCCCACCCGAACTCTTTGTTGGAGCATACAAGTACAACAATGGCAATTTATCCGGGCTCGAATGTTCGTACTCATCAAGTTTCATGCGTGACATTTGGCAATTTCTCAGAGTATCTCCTCTCATTAGACTTTGAAAGCATACCGAAAAGGCCATCCCATGCAATGGGTCAAATGCTTCCATGATTGCCCGACGTTGTGACACTTTCAAACACGTGATATCGGCATCCACAATGTCTTCGTCGATGTTCGAGGTTGAGGCTTGTTCTCGCTTCGACCGCTTGATTAGTTGTTGGGTATACTTTCCCCTTGAATCGTACCTACACATCTCTCCACGCAGTCGTGCAAATGCATGAGCAACATGCACTGTAGCTGAGGATCCCGTCATCAAGGAAGTGAGCTTCCCTCCTTCCTCCTTCACCTTTTCCAAGTATTTCTCGATATAATGGACGAGGGCATCTTGGCTCTCGACTCCATCTAATCCGCCTACACACGCATTGGACAAGAACGAGGCGAACCCTTCCCAGTGTCTTTTGTACTTGCGCAACGTTCCTGGCGCCAAACACACGTGACGAAGGTAGTTCTCCATGGCTTCTTGAAACGCTTGATCAGACGCCATACTCGGATGGCTCGGCCCGCCATACTCCATCTCAATTGCGCGTCGACGCTACGCTCCCTGTTCGTTCGTCGCTCAAGGCAGCCTCGCTGCACCTACACCAGCTTCCACTCGCGCGGCTCGGTCAGGTGGCGAATCTCACTACCCACGTTCACCTTGCTTTGTGCGTGCAAATCGTGAGGAGTGAGATACGCCATCACCCGTGCCGCAGTTTCTTGGGGGGGCCGACTCGCATGTCATGTGACATGCGGTGCGACATGATCCCCGACCCGTCTCCACGCTGAGACGAAATCCTTTCGGGCGACCTCCAAGTCTTTCGTTCGCAGTGTGTGGTTGCCCCGACCTCAAAAATCTCGGCGTCCGTGTCTCCAAGTGCACCTGGAGCCCTTGCTTCCACAAGCAAAACAGCTGTGGCTGCACATGCATCTGCAGCCCGTTGGTCCATGCCCGCAAGCAGCTGTGGCTGCACATGCATCTGCAGCCCATTGGTCCAAGGAGGAAAAAGCAGATGTGGCTGCACATGCATCTGCAGCCCGTTGGTCCATGCCCGCAAGCAGCTGTGGCTGCACATGCATCTGCAGCCCGTTGGTCCAAGGAGGAAAAAGCAGCTGTGGCTGCACATGCATCTGCAGCCCGTTGGTCCAAGCCCGCAAGCAGCTGTGGCTGCACATGCATCTGCAGCCCGTTGGTCCAAGGAGGAAAAAGCAGCTGTGGCTGCACATGCATCTGCAGCCCGTTGGTCCATGCCCGCAAGCAGCTGTGGCTGCACATGCATCTGCAGCCCGTTGGTCCAAGGAGGAAAAAGCAGTTGTGGCTGCAAATGCATCTGCAGCTCTTCGATCTTGAAAAAAATCCTTTGCCTGTCGCCTCCCTTCCCATCACGAGGTGGCTCCTCCACGCATGGTTCGCATGAATCCTTTCTCACTGACACACAGGTCCGATCTTTCGCAGGCAGACAGCTTCCGATGCGACGCGGTGGAGGGGTACGTGTGCGTGCCTTGCCCGTCGGTCGCTGCTTCCCAGGTCCGTCGTCTTCGTACTCTTGGTCGTGGCGAGTCCTGTCCATCCCCCATCCCGTCTAAACCGGTTCCGAAAGGGACGAGTTCTTCCATCTGAACCTACGGGACGTAGGTTCAGAGGAACCCTTTCGTTCGGGTCTAAAGGAGTAGGTTGGAATCGTATGGGGTTTGTGTTGGAATTCAGTGGAATCCAAATTCCAGCGTCCCGGGCGTCCCGGAGCAGCCGTCCCGGCGAGGTTAAAAGCAAAGCTCAAATCCGCCGTTTGAGCCCCCACCTTCAACGATGGTTCTCCGACGGGACGTTGGCGTTTTAGACGAGGTGGACCCGACTTACCCCCGGGACGCTCCCAATCCCTCTGAATCTTCCCGTGATCTTTCGGGCCCTTGGATCGAGACGATCCCCCGTTCGGTCCCTTGGATCGATACCTCTCCCTCCGGGCCCGGGGGGCGAGCGTCCCGGAGTTGTGGAAATGATTGGGTATCGGGTACCATTTCAACCATCTCGAGGGGAAGGGCTGAAGAAGCTCACCCCCAACCTCGGAAGAATCAAGGGCTCCGCCCCCGCAAGGCCTAGTACGGATACGGTCCGTTTCTCGCAAAGTTTTAAGTTCCCTCGATCGCTCCATGTCCGGTACCAAGAACGGCGACACATCCATGCGTTCACAAATGCGACACTCCTTCCATACATGTCACCTTCGATGTGGTCAATCGAAAAGAAGCATAGGAAGGCGTGTTCGAAAAGGAATCTATCCCGACCGAACATTTCGACGTGGTGTAGAGGATATATATCGATCTTGAATTGTAATCATTACTAATATTGCCTTCATGGGCAACTGCTGTAACGAACCCAAGTCCGATTTATGTGTTGTGCATAGGTTTCAACATGTAGTGGGGCAAGGTGGACTAGAGTGAACCACTTGTTCATCAGAAAAGGAAACGACGTGGGGCACGACATCCTCACGGGCGCAAATCTCACTTGTAGGGTCATCCTTCAAACAACCTTCCAAGTGAGACCGAGATGACAAACGAGTGGTCTAGGCGAAAATTCGTCCAGTTACCCATAAGAAAACGGGAGGAAACACTTGAATGGCTGATCCCTTGACTTCAAAGAAGTACAGCCCACCATATGCATGAAAAAGGCTTGGATAAGTTTTGGGATGCTTCAAGCATGCGAGGTGTGTCAACTATAATCGGAGCACTCTATGGGATAGGCAAAAAGCACGCGGAATGGGATACACTACAATGCAATTCGTGTCGCTTAAACATTGCTTTATCCTCGTCGTCGGTACACTTGGATTGGTGTAGGATTCCAACTTGTGTGCCCTGCAGATGCAAAGGTGGCTGTGGATGGCTGACACCATCGCTTCAAGTGAAAACAAGGACAATCGCTAGGTCGACTTGAGGACACGAAACACTTTGTGGTTCACTCTCCAAAGTAAGAGAGCATCCAATTGTCCCGCACTTGGATGATGCCCAAGGTTTTTTGGGGGAATCCAAGCAATTTGGTGAATAGGGCTTGTCGAGTATGGGCAATCGTAACGGAACCAAAAGGATAGCCCCAAGAGCTGCCAATCATGTAAACTGGTCGAGAGCCATACGCAAGCCAAGGGGAACAAAAGCTATCTTGGCGATCAAACATTGTATCGACCGATCCAAGTCATGGAAAGGAGTAGGAGAGAACAGCATGCTCGCTTCCCTAAAGGATGTTGTATCGGCAGTGGTAAGGTAGTTTTGTGAAGATCGGCATCCATTATCCGGGTAAGTGCATAGGATTCGATAGGTACACTTGGTGAAGCAAGCACGGGTCGATTTCGTGTAGGAAAAGGATGCACATACGCAGCGGGTTCACGACAAAGAGTCTACGGTACGCGAACAAACAAACCGGAAATTGAAAGACAATCGTAAGATCATGCTCCTATAGTTGCTGCCATCCACAAAACAATTTAAAAATGCTGCTACAGCGTGAATAGTGAGCAAATTTGACCGGCATTTGGAAGTAACTTGTGGAGTTACCTACGCAAACCTGTCTCTAATCGTGGAGGTTTGGGTTGAAGGAGAGGGAATTGGCATTGCTACTTGTAGGAATTCCACGCATAGCCTTGGAACAACACGAACCAAGCTCAATGGAGCAAAGTTGTTGTTGGAGGTCAAAAAAGCTTGAGTTCGCCTCATCCTTTGCTTGTCCCACTTTTCAAAATCTCTTGTGCCGCCCACCTTTGTCTCGCTTGCAAGGGCCAACTTCGTAATCTAATCCTCAATGGTTTTCTATTTAATTTGCATGGGCTATGGGGATGGTGACCCCAAGACAACACTGGTTGGCTTTGTCCCACGTGTGGTAGATTTTGCTTTAGGTTTGTATTGGGACCTTGTCTTGCGTGTGGACTTAAGGATTCGCGTGGGAGTTCCACCCATCCTTGCTCGAGGATGAAAATGGTTGGCCATCATGGGTGGAGCAATCTGCTTCATTCCGGAAGAGCCGTAGGGCTCAAGAAGATCGTTGGAGAACCTAAGAGGGTGGAGGCGCCCCCATTATCACCCTTGTTATTGGATGTTGGTTTGGCTTTGATCCTAGCCAATGTTGCGACCTTGATCGAAAGACCATACCCAATGCCCCCATTTAAAGACGGGGAAAAGTTCGGCTTGCTTTGCGTAGGACATGTCCTCCGCATGTCCCCATCCCGAAATAGTATGCCTCACACGAATGACAACCCCACCTTAGGAAAGCTTTCTTGATAAAATGTACGATCTTCACAATGAGACATCCGGTTCAATACTATCCAAGCATTTTTATTCAATTTAAAGCAAGTGGGGGTCCAATGGGCATATGCGGGGTGCCACCTATGGCTTTTTTTGCGCAAGCATGTGCGGAAGCCACCTTTCCTTTGCAAGCACACGGTAGGGTATTTTTCCATTCCATCGAATAGCGTGGGTCCAAAGGTGTTCAATGGTGCACTTTAACCTACCACGAGCGTCCAAGTCGATACAGGTTACACTTGTGAATGGTCCACGCTTCGTTCATGTACGGAAGCATTTGCGCCTAAAAGTGCGAGAAATGAGAAGCATTCCATCGGGTCGCTTGCACCAGTGTGTGTGGGTGGACGGCGAGGGTTGGCAAATCTTGGGGCCATGCTTCCGGATGGCCTCGACTCTCCACCCAATCATAGACCAGATTGTGAATTCTACAATGTCCCAATGTCATGCCGTAGGGCCTGCACAAGGTAGCAAAGCCGAGTGCCAATCCATGGAAACGAGGAACGATCTTGGAGTAAGGTGCGAGTGTGGCTTCCTCTAATCTTTGACGGGATCGCAACAACACGAGACCCAAGTAGTGTTGGATGAGTCTTCATCAATTTTAATCACTTTAGACTACACCGCGCCAAAGCAGCATCTCGGTGTACCTCTTGCAAGCAAAATGACTACTTGCCATTGCCGCTCAAACATTGTCCCAAGGGCACTTGGTAGTATCTTCCACCGCGAGCACCATGGTTGCATTGGTCGCACACCCCATTTGAGACCGGCCACTACGCGGACATAACAAGGAGTATTTACCTCGACCCCGTGTTTACAAGTGGTCTCTTTGTCCCTTACCACGATTCCCATAGGTTGCATCGAAGCTTTCGGCGCCTAGAACGTACACACCAGTGGAGCTCAAGAAACGATGTGCTCGCTTCCGGCAAGCAGACTTCATCTTCACCCACGAACTTTAAAAGGCCAGTCTTGTGGTTGTGACATACTACATGCATTTTGGTCCTGCGTGCTTCTGGAAATCATGCAGCTGTCAAGTGTAGCCGAGAAATGCCCGATCCTCCACGCCGAATGAAACCCCCATCATTCCAATCGGAAAAGAGTCCCCTCGATGCTTCGAGGACAATAAGCAAATGAACCAAAAAATGGCGTAAAAGACAAACCAACGTGCCATACACTTGTTTTTCGAAGGCGCCATGGAGTTGACACGAACATAAACGACGTCCACTCTAGATTTTGGACCCAAGTCTTGGGGAGTTCCCTGAAGGAACTCCTCATAAGATGGAGTGATGCATTGCATAGGCATTGCAATTGTTGTGTCTCACGGATGGACAGAGCACTAGTAAGCATATGCAGCTCCTCTTGCTCGCATTAAGTTGGGTTACTCCCACCTAGAGCATGTACACGTCTACATAGTCTCATACAGAGGAGCACGCAAACACAGGTGGGTTGTGAAAGAGAATCTCATGCAATCTTAGCTAATTTACAAAAACAGAAAGATCTAAAACGTCATGCACTCGCAACTGCCGAGGGATGCCTGCTCACCGGGACCTTCTGGAGCCATGCGTAGCATTGTCGCTTGCTCGAATGCATAACCCATGGATATAAGCTCACCTTCGGTGTACAGGTCTTTTCCAATCAAACTGATCGAAAATGGTTCCCCGCCATCAAGGTACCCTGCTGGAAGGCTGATCTGCGGCAGTCCAATATGGTTAATTTCAGACACGCTGATGGCGCCAACATTCTCAGAATCAAACGTGGGCAGAGGGATGGCAGAGAAAGGATAAACCAGGCCATCTAGCTGCTCTTCTTCCATGACCTCGAGATATTTCTGGTGCACACCACTTCGCCAGCTAACATATTCCCAATATGCTGGATCGGTGAGTGGATCACCACCTGTCCCACTTTCCAACACAGAGAAAGACCTGATAGCAGACCCGTCTCCCATGGTGCGGTTCGTCTTCTCCTCCCATTCTTCCACCGAGTTGAAGTCGGATGTGTCTCCAAGATCCTGGAAGTAGAGCTTCAAACCGTGATATAATGTAGATATGTTGGAGGGCATACCATCCCAGACCTCGGTCCAACCTGTTTCATTGAACACGTTTGTAACAAGCTCCGCTCCGAGCCCCGTGATAACGTCCAGCATCTCTGTGTATGCTGCCTCTACTTCAGGTGCAAGCGGGTTCCCCCACATACCATCATAGACGCCCAATCGCTTTCCCTGTAGTCCTTCCGAATCCAGAAAGGCAACGTAGCCCTCCTCAGGAATGCCTGCCAAGCCATTGTATGTTCTCACATCTTGAATGGTTGGTCCAGCAAGGACATCCAATGTGGCTGCTGCATCTTCCACTGTCTTGGCCATTGGACCTGCAACATCGCGTTCCGCAACAAGCGGTGCAATGCCATCAATGGGAACCAAGCCAATGGACGGCTTGATTCCCACCAGGCTCTGGGAAGCCGATGGGTTCTGAATGGACCCTCCGGTTTCCGTTCCCAAACCAAGAACGGCAAAGCTTCCAGATACCGCCGTGGCTGTACCACCACTGGAACCGCCGGGCACAAGGTTCAAACCATAGGAGTTGTATGTCCGGTTGATGGCTGAGCTGTCTGTGAGTGTCCCACTCCTTGCAAAGTCCGGAAGGTTGGTCTTGCCCATGATGATGGCGCCCGCCTCCTGCAGGCGAGCCACCACGCTGGCATCTCTGGAGGGGATCATGTCCAATCCTCCCGTGGAACGACGGAACCCCCAGTAGCCGTTGCTCGTAGGAACGCCGGCAAGGTTCATGTTGTCCTTGATGACCACGGGTACACCGTGCAGCGGACCGCGAGGTCCACTGGCTGCATATTCCTCATCCAATGCCCTGGCGGTAACCACAGCATCTGGGTTGAGGTAGACGAAGGCGTTGTACACGGGTTCATATTTCTCGATCCTTTCGAGGAAGGCCAGGGTGAGTTCTTCTGCGGTGTATTCTCCTTGTTCGTAGGCTTCTTGCACTTGTGTGGCTGTGAGCTCGACGACATCGATGTCTCCACTGGCCAAGGCCAGCAAGCCGAGCAGCACCAACGCGGCTCGGAGCATGGTGGAGCCGAGCATTCCGATGGATGGGTTGGACTTCGCCATGGTGGCGCGTGTGCCAGGTCCGTTTGCAATTCTGAACGTCCATGCTCTGCATCGGTTGACAGGACATATCGCCACGATGGGTCGCAAGGGGTTTCCTTGTGACGGTTCGAAACCCTAACCCTAACCCTCGTTCGCCTGGTCTTTACCGGTTGCTGGTGTCGACACAACCGGGTTGGTTTCGACCACCACGAGCGTGAGGGGGGGGGCATCGATCACGTGCGCTACAGCCTTGGTCTCGCCCCGTGGGTTACGTGGCCTCGTACCTGCAACCGTCTCGGACCACGTGGGGGAAGGAACCAGGAGGGTGGGGTGGGGGGATGCCTGTCCCTGAAGCCAGACCCCGGCCTTGCCGAGGAAATGAGAGGAAAAGGGACGTTGGACCACGCCTCCCCAACCCGAAACCTCGGAAGAATCGAGGGTTCGCCCCGGGGGGACTGCTCACGTGTCCCCACGTGTCGAGCCCTCCATCCTCCTCCGACCGAGACGTCTTCGTAAGACCTCACGTGAGGACATCGAGGGAGGTCGAGACGCGACGAACGGCCCACGTGACGCGTGGTGAGGATTTGCCGGGTGGAACCCTCGATCCTTCCGAGGTTGGGGCCTGCGTCAACGCCCATCCCAACGGGGGGCATGTGTTTACCAGACACTCGACAACCCCCCCTCCTGCCTTCCTTGGTAAAGGGGCTGCCAGTCGGGAGTATACCAGGGACCAATCCTTGGATGCATTTCGATTCATCGTCCATCTCTGTGCCCCTCTCAGCAGGACGGTTTTCAACCGTCCAATTGGAATTCACGAGGGATGCAAGGACATGCGAAGACAAGCTGTAGCACGCGAGAAACCCTAGCCGTACCGTCGATACCTGCCCTAGTATTTAAAGGAGCCTGCTAACCATCTTGTTCAGAATCCCTCTTCAAGCCACGGACGTCCAGCAAGCTTCTGGACGCGGGAGGACAAGCAAGACTCCGTGCTTCGAGAGACAAGAACGCTGACAGACTAAGCCAAGACACAAGGAATGGCAGGTGTGTCACAAGTCCAGCAAGCATGCTCCCGCATGTGGAGCTGGGTTGCCCTCGCAGCACTGATCTTCTTGGCCTTGAGCGGAACGGTGCCGGCATGGTGCCAAGACTTGCCCACGGTCAAAGTTTTTGCTACTGGTGGCACCATTGCCAACACGCCTGATGGACGTGTCTCCGTGGACGCCATCATTGAAGCGCTGCCAGAGGTGCTGGATATTGCCAACCTTGAAATTGAGGACATCCGCCGTATTGCAAGTCAGCATCTAACATGGCAAGACTTCATCGATACCGCGGAAGCCATTCAGCGCACGAATGATGAGGAACCAGACGTCGACGGGTACATGGTGACCATTGGATCAAACGCTGCAGAAGACATTGCATACTTTTTAAACCTGGTCGTGAAGACAAGCAAGCCGATCGTGGTGACTGCTGCACAACGTGCACGTAACACCCTCAGCGAGGACGCCAGCCGAAACTTCATCGACGCATTGATCACAGCGGCTACTCCGGAGGCGGGTGGAAAGGGTGCTATGGTTGTTGCGAACGAACTCATTCACCCGGCACGCGAGGTGACCAAGAACGTTGTCAGCCGTGTGGATACATGGGAATCATTGGACACTGGAGCGTTGGGGATCATCAGCGGCGGAGAGGCCTACTTCTACCGGGCCCCTCTGCGTTTGCATACAATGGATAGCATGTTTGATATTGCCAACATTACAGCCGAGGACCTCCCTGGAACAGAAATCTTGTACTCCTACACGGAAGCCAGCCCCACCATGGTGTATGATGCGGTCAACAATGCAGGTGCCCAAGGCCTGGTCATAGCAGCGTATTCCACTGCGTCGCCCAGCCTTTCCCAGGTTGATCCACTCCTGGAAGTGGCTGAAAACGGTACGCTCATTGTCATGGGTAACCGCGGAAGTTCGGGCCGCGTTGGTAGCCGCGGTGAGCCATACATCTCTCCAGACAACTTGACCCCACAGAAAGCCAACACGCTCCTGAAGTTGGCGTTGACTGTTACAAGCGATAGAGAAGAAGTGCAGCAAATCTTCAAGGAGTACTGAGTGCAGTCAAGGAAAATCTGATGGTAGCACGCATGCACTGAACGTGTGAGATAGTGAACCTCCAGGCTATACCCTAGCTGCAGTTTTTTTAATATGTGTGTTAATGAAGTAGTGTATTCCATCTGAAGCCTCCGTAACAACGCTGCCATGCCTACCGTTCCTTCCTGTCGTAAAGTGAGGTATGAAGCTTGATGTTCTAGCTAGAGTCATGCCTTGTTTTTGGTCAGAGATCTCTTCATGGTTGGCTCCCGATTTTGTACGGTGCACTGCATGCAGTGTTGCTACACTCTCCCACCCCTGCTAAAACAAGCAGCCACCTCAGAATACTCACTCTAATAGTGTCCCCAGTACACTGCTGAAGCCGTTGGTTGTTGCTTCCTTCTTCCTCCCGAATTATTGAGTCAAACTTTATTGCACTGATGCAGCAGGCATGAAGGCCAGCTTCTCATACTAAATTTCATTTTAAACATTGATCCTTCCCTTCTTGCTTCCTTCCCAACCTATCCGCTGAGAAACAATGAAGATGGCATGCACTTTAATATCGAACCAAAATCAAGGCCAATCAAAAGGCAGAATAAATACGATGCAACCTACCATGGTGGAAAAGAAATATAAGGGTTTGCATCTACTAGGCCCATGGACTATCAATCACAGGTGAACAATGACTTCCTCGAAATGCGATGTTTGCTGCATCAATTGTTTTGGGGGATACAAGATGTCCTAGAGCCACCTCCCGGCCAATTTGTGTTATGCCGCCCACCACTTGAACAACTTCCGCAGTTCCAGTTCTAGTCTCACGAATGGCTGCTGTCATTGGACACAATGATACGATGTTGCATACTGAGCCAAAGTGCTCAATCATGTGTTCGAGACCCGAGACAAAGTATGGTGCATTGCCGCGAAGATATGCACTGTAGCAAACACGGGGCAAACAGCAAGCAAGGAAACGCACCCCTTTCATTGAAGAAGCTTTACTTGTGGTCAGGTGCTTTGGGTCGTGAAAGGGACTCTGGGTCCCAGGCCCCCCTACGAGGAGCCTCGGTCTCCCCTCCATCCTGGGTCACCCAACCAAGGGCCCCAGGATTCGGTTATACTAGCTTATGCGTGGGTGGTCCCTTCTGGCTTGATTGGAGACAGACAGTCCCCCCCGGTCATTTTGGGTGAACCCCCGGTCCCTATACAGGGATCGGTCCCTACCTCGAGGCCCCAACACAGAAGGGTACTCGATCGAGGGTTCCCCAATCCCGA